>JBBBDQ010028683.1:982500-1355000 GCA_037127315.1 Ascarosepion bandense
GTTCCGAGCCGATATCCACTGCACCGCAACGGACATCCGAGGATAAAAAATAACTTTCTCATATAAGCACCAATGTATATATATAAAATGATCTATAAATGTAACTTTGTCTGTGTGTGTATGTCTCTGTGTGTATGTCTGTGTGTGTGTGTGTGTGTGTGTCCGTTACATATAGACTCCGAAACGGTTGAACCGATTGTCTTGAAAATTTACACAGTTGTACTATAAGCGTCTTTGAGTGTTCTTAGCTAGGTTTTGTGTCGAGGTACCTCAGATAAATACCGAAAATCAATAATCGAAAAAATCGGTTTATAGAAAGAGTGGTCCGATTTTAATCAAATTTGATACACTCATAGACAAAGTCATAAGAAACGATATTCAGAAGTTTCAAGGTTGCAGTTCTTACAATAGTGCAGAAAATCGATAATATATATATAAAAGGCAAGATGTTTGTGTGTGTGTGTCTGTTTATCTGCCTGTATGTCTGTATTTTTTCAGCCCTTTTATTTTAGTATTTGCTTCGGGTTTGACTCTAAGTAGATATAATTGTATTTCTTAGTCTCAGCCATGATACCATTTACTCAGAGGACTTATTTAGCCTTCAAAATTCAGTTTACGACGAACAAAACTATTTGATATCGATACTAGGAAATCAAAATTTGACTGACATCCATTCATTTTTCTTTCAGTCTACGGTTTCGCTTTAACTGGAAACAAATATTGCTTTTTAGTCTATCGTGCCAACGTCCAAAGAGTCTGAGCTCCAGGACCATGGATTAGTTTTAAAGCTTTCATTACACCCGAGCAACGCCGGGCTATACTGCTAGTCAGTAACGAAGCACAGACAAACGTTTGTATGTTTTTTTGTGTATACAAAAGTGCATTCACGCACATACTAACGTTATCGACACATAAACACGCTTAATTAGTCTATAGTTTAAACTAGCAGTATAGCCCGGCGTTGCTCGGGTATGATGATAGCTTTAAAACTAATCCATGGTCCTCTTTGGACGCTGGCACGAAAAACGTAGGTGGTTGAAAGGTTGATCCCGAAGCCGTAGAACTAACTAAAATGAATAGATGTAAGTCAAATTTTGATGTCCGGTATCGATGTCAAATAAGTTTTCCGTTGCAAACTGAATTTTGAAGGTTAAATAAGTCCTCTAAGTAAATGGTATCATGGCTGAGACTAAGAACTACAATTATATCTACTTAGAGCAAAACCCGAAGCAAAAACCAAAATAAAAGAGCTGAAAACCTGATTTTGATCAGACCGGATAGGATATCAGGGTATCCATTTCTAATATCGGAGTCAAATAAGTCATCCGAAGATAAACTAACCCAAGTCCATGAAAACTTATCGTACTCACTGGGAGTAAAATTGGATAAAATAAGCCATGTTGATGGCTGAATATCGGTTTTTGATCAGATTCGATAGAATATCGGGGGTATCGATTTCCGATATCGGGGAAAATGAGTCGTCTGAGAATATCTAGTAATATTTGAGACTAAAAACTATAATTTTACCAAGTTAGAGCGAATTTCTGCAGCAAGAACCAAAATAAAACTGATCGGATATCGGGTCATCGATTTCCGACATGGGGGAAATCGGAAAAAACTAAGTAGCCCATGAATGACCGCAAGCCAAAAGAATATTTGCGTGAAGTTTGGTGAAAATCGGATTAAAAACGTGAATTTGTATAAAAGACATACAGGCAGACAGATAGATAGTCACAAACATTGTGCATTTTATATATAGAGATACGCTTGACACATGCATTGTCTTTGCATACATGCACTTAGATTTAAAATAAACATCTATTGCTTTTATAACACGTAGCACGCACATATAAACAAGCATAAGTTTTTTTCTACATTTAAAAATGTCCATCAATTGATTTATTAGACGTGACACTATTTGAATAATAAAATCAAACACCTATCAAAATATTATCTCTTTAAACTAAAAAAAAAACATTTAAATCATTCGTCTTTAAAAACGAAGCTTATTAAATTGAAGTATGTTAGATTAAAAAACACTTTTTTCCACATTTTTTTACTTATTCTATTCATACATACATGTATATATATATATATATATATATATGTGTGTACTAGCAGTATACCCGGCGTTGCTCGGGTGTAATGAAAGCTTTAAAACTAATCCATGGTCCTGGAGCTCAGACTCTTTGGATGTTGGCACGAAAGACTAAAAAGCAATAGTTGTTGCCAGTTAAAGCGAAACCGTAGACTGAAAGAAAAATGAATGGATGTAAGTCAAATTTTCATTTCCTGGTATCGATATTAGATAAGTTTTTTTCGTCGAAAACTGAATTTTGAAGGCTAAATATGTCCTCTGAATAAATGGTATCATGGCTGAGACTAAGAACTACAATTAGACTCCGAATCGGCTGAACCGATTTTTTCTGAAAATTTACACAGTTGTACTATAAGCGTCTGCGAGTGTTCTTAGCTAGGTTTTGTGTCGAGGTACCTCCGATAAATATTAAAAATCGATAATCGAAAAAATCGGATTATAGAAGGAGTGGTCCGATTTTAATCAAATTTGATACACTCATAGACAAAGACATAAGAAACGATATTCATAAGTTTCAAGGTTGGCAGTTGTTACAATAGTGCAGAAAATCGATAACATATATATATAAGGCAAGATGTTTTTTTGTGTGTGTCTGTTTATCTGTCTGTATGTCCTTTATACAAATCCACAATTTTTATCCGATTCTCACCAAACTTCACACAAATAATCTTTAGGCTAAGTCTGAACTCCAGGATCATGGATTAGTTTTAAAGCTTTCATTACTCCCGAGCAACGCCGGGTTATACTGCACTATTCTATTAACACCACCACTCTATGTGAGATATATTTACACACGCATTCAAGCACACACATACTCACACAAACACACGCATATATATATATATATATATATATATATATATATATATAAATCAAAATAATAACTAAATAGACTCTGTAAGTATGTAGGCTGTAAATTTATACTAAGATAAACCTTCAAAAAAACCACTAACAAACAGAACCTAATTCCGTTACAATCCGGTGCACTGAGGCGTCGGATAAATGGGGAGAAAAAAAGAAATCCGCGGAACAAGAACAAAACATTCAATACTCCGCAGTAAAGAAAAAAAAACCCAAACGGAACCAACCACAAGAAAAAGTGCTCGATACAAAGTACAAAAGATATACAAAAGTAGAGCAAATATATATATATATATATATATATATATATATATATATTGTATATTTAGGTATCACTCTCTCTTTTATGCATGTTTCATTAAAAATGACAAGCAAGGTGTGATGGTTAAGTTTTTAATGTAATTTTTTATGTGATCTTATGTTTTTCTTTTCGTTTGAGGACATCAATTAGCTGCGGGCTGGGATCGAACCCACAGATAAACTGTATAACGCACCTGCTTATTACTAAGTCATTTTGTGAACCATCAATTAGTAAGACTTTCAGGTTATCGACTGATTTTGAAAGTCTCATTAGGACTCTTCTAATTAGTAATGTCGGTGACGCAATACACCAGTTCACTGTCAACGGCGTTCAGTTTAATGCTCATTGCGACAAAACTCAAAATGGAATATCGTAACAACTCATACAACAGCAGGTACGCACCTGCAATTTTTATCACCCCCACGCATAAAAAAAGTGAAGCGACAATGCCCCCCAAGATGCAGGAGGCTACTGGGAGTGAAAGAGAATCTGAAGACTAAATCTCAACAAGATACTAAGGATAAACCTCCACTCCTGCTTAAAAGAAGGGGGAATAATATCAACTAGACATTAGGCGAACCTATCTAGAAAAAAAAGACATGGCTATATAGTGTGACCATACGATCACCGAAGTTAAGCAAACTTTGACCCTAGTCAAAACCTAGATGAGTAACTCCATGGTAATACTATATATATATATATATATATATATAGGTAAGAAGGTCCCAAGGTTTTACGATTTTGAGTTCTCTGGCATTTACCTTTTTCTTTTTTTTCTTTTTTTTTTAAAAAAGTGCTCAATACAATAAATATTGTAGAGCATAATATAATTATATAATTAAATTTGTTATACAATTAAAAATTTAAGATACATTGCGACACGGAAATTTTTATATTTCGAGATTTCTATCATCATGTTAGGTGTTAGTTATGAAAACGGAAATTTCGAAACATAGACATTTTCATGTCGCAATGTATTTTTAAGAATTATTCTATCTTTTATGAGGCACATTGACAGAAAATAAGCAATTTCTTTAAAGTAATTTTATTTGATTTACTCAACAAATGCTTTAACAAGAAAAAATACTTGTTACAAAATAAATTTTATATTTAATATAAAAATATTTATAATATTTTGCTTTGATCACAGCCTTCATTCTGTCAGGCATTGACATTGCAAGCTTCTTAAATGTATCTAATGGTATCTCCTGCCAAGCAGTTTGTATTTGTTCCCAAAGTGTTTCTTGCGAAGTAACATTAGATTTATCCAATGAGAGAATAAGAAAAAAGTCAGTCATATCCAAGGATAATAGAATAATGAGTAGTTTCAAACTTGTTTAATAGAAAATAGGAAAAATTAAATATAACTTCTTTTTAATACATTTCTTTTACACCTAATTTTAAATAATCAATATTTATTGACAATTTATTTGGCTTTTCACCCTGTATTTGAATTTCAGTGAGGCTTTTAGGAAAATCACCCCTGTCCTAATACTTTTGCACACTACCGATAGTGTGCAAAAGTGTTAAGACAGGGGTGGTTTTAAACTTTATTTTGATGCCTCATAAAAGATAAAATAGTTCTTGTCCTAATACTTTTGCACAATACTGGATATATACTAGGTGCGATTGGTAAATTGTCGCAATTATTTTGATGCCTCATAAAAGATAAAATAGTTATTGTCCTAACACTTTTGCACAGTACTGTATATATGGAGTATAATAAAAAAGCAAAATCTTACAAAGACGGTGGTGTCTGCAGATTGTTCCAAGAAGACAAGTTAGACATGATATTATTTCCAGAACAAAAAAAAAAAAAATACGAAATGAAAGATGAGAAGTAATGTCCAGATGTAATAAATACTATAAATACAGCTTAAGATCATGCAAACCTGGATAAAAGTATTTAAAGGTCCTTAAGTAACCTCTCCCTAATTTTGAAAACTTTCGTTTGTTTAAAATTTCAATGGCGTGTTCGTAAAATCTCTGTTATACGTTTTAAAACTTTGGAAAAATCAGTTATTATCAATCACCTGAAGATACCGAAAGGTTGAAAACCTAGGTTACGGAAATAACTCATTTCCAAATGAAAAATATTCAAAAGCTCTACAATATAAATGTATTGAGTACATTTGAACACGACTGTGTGCTGGTCTAATTCGATTATGATGAAAAAACTAATTAACAATGATCACACACACACACACACACACACACACACACACACACACACACACACACACATATGCACCTGATTATAGCATCAAGCATGAAAATTTAAATGTTATTTGACATCGTGCGCTGATTCATTTCATAATCACCAGCACTCACTATATATATATATATATATATACTCACTATATATATATATATATATATATATATATATATATATATCCTATTTGTAAACGAGTTATTACGCGACCTAGGTTTCTACCATGAGTGGAGTCTTCAGGCGATTTGCAGTAAAAAACAAAAAAAAAACTGTAAACGGTAAAATCAGTTATTGCAAATGGCCTGAAGACACCACTCATGGTAGAAACCTAGGTCTCGTAATAACCCGTTTAGAAATGGAAAATATTCAAAAGTTCTGCAACAGAATTGTATTGAACACTTTTTGATACAAATGTGCACTGGTCTAATCTTATTATGACTAAAAACTAAGTAATTAAAGAATATATATATATATATATATATATATATATATATATATATATATATTACGTATCTCTACTGATCATCGATCACTAACTTTAAATTGAATTTTTAAAAAATAAAAAATAAGTTTGTCTTGAAACTTTTATTTTAGTTTTAATTGAAAGCTAAATGGTTACACTTACTATTTCTAGCAAGCAAAATACCCTGGTGTATTTCAAACAGAAATTATATTGATTGGAATCTAAAATTTGATTTGATTTTTTGGTCATTTTTGAGCGATCGACTCATTTATAAACAAATTTAATTCTCGCTTTTAATAATACTGCAAAAATATATTATACATCTGTGACACGTTATTTTGGGAAAACTAGCAAATTTAATGTTACGTTAATCTGATATACACATGTATTACTCATTTACAGCATGAAATTTAGACTAAAACTATTTTTTAATCACGTAATGTTGATCTTTCTGCCCTTTCCCGTATGATTTGGCATGTGACGACAACCAGATGCGAGATAAGCTAAGTGTTTATTGTGATCACAAGTGACATAATTGTCGAATTTTTGTCCGGTAAGGAGAAGAAACCGTGAAACACATGACATTTTAATGTACATATCAAAATCAATATACAAAAAACTTCAAATACATAAAAAATTTAAAAATATTTAAAAAATAGGATGGCTCGATGATTTCTATTAACCCTCTAGAGCCATGCGTATCATATTCGATACAGTATTTCCCTATAAGGAAACATTTGGTATTTCCCTATAAGGAAACATTTGGTATTCATTGACTGAGCAGTCAGTACTGCTTTCATTTGAAATTTATAAAATATTTCTCTTAAAAAATTTTTCAGAAAAATATTTCTTTCAAGGCTTGTTTTCATACTGTATCAAATATGATACGAATGGCCCTAGAGGGTTAAACTTATCAATTTTCGATTAGTGAATATAGTCTTCACTTAATAACTTAATAACCTAACGTCTACCAGTCTTTGAAATATTTAAAAAATATTTTTAAACGTTATAAGTTATAATAAAAAAAATGAAAACGATTCTTTTAAAATTTCATTTTAAATCGAAAATAATTTCTTTAAACTCTTTGTGTTTATTCTTTATTAAAGTAATAAAAAGCGTATCTAATTAAATAATGTCATAGTTTTATTACATTTTTTTATTTTAATATTGGGAAAGAGCTTCAGAAAAAGGACAAAATAGCTGAAAAAATAATAGATTATTTGCATTCCCAAATGAGCTCTGCGTTTAACTAATAAAACCAATTTCATGAATTTACGTTCAGTAAACAGATGTGCGTTGTAGTGCAGTGGATATCGACTCGGAACGACAAATCGGGGTGCCGAGTTCGAATTTCGACTGAATTTGTTGCATTTCACTTATGTGCAGATACCCTTGGGAAATGTATTTATCCGTCTCTTCCCACCAATTATGGGTTAAAAAACAATTATAAATTTAACATGTTTCGGTTTTGTGTTAGCTTTATCAGAATTTTGATTTTTTTCTAGAGTACGAAAGAGAATATGTGCGTTGTAGTGCAGTGGATATCGACTCGGAACTAAGGTACGCAAATGATACAGTGCTGATAGCAAACACATCAATAAAAAGGGTAGCCCAATATGCCAAATACAGGTCGGGTATACTAGAATCAAGAAGGTACAAAAATTTAAATAGTTGGGAAGTGTTATAACAGAAGACGGAAAGTGCGACACTGAGATCCGAAGGCGAATTGGCATGGCGAAGGAAGCATTCCAGAAGTTGAGTAAAGTATTAAGAGACAGGACAATTTCACTAGAAACAAAGAGGAGAGTACTGGAATGCTATGTGATGTCGGTTCTTCAATATGGCAGTAAATGCTGGACAATATCATCAAAGATGAAGGAAAAACTTGAAGCAACTGATATGTGGTTCTACAGAAGCATACTGGATATAAAGTGGGGGATCAGTTACATATCACACTCACTATATAAACTGACCCCTCACTTTGTGGTCACAGCAGTTTCTATATATTTATATTCCTGAGGTCCAAAAGCACAAGGATGCATTCCAGGAGCTGAGAAGAATATTAAGAAACAGGACAATTTCGCTAGAAACAAAGAAGAGAATACTGGATTGCTATGTAATGTCGGTTCTTCAATATGGCAGTCAACGTTGGACAATATCATCAAAAACGAAGAAAAATCTTGAAGCAACTGAAATGTGGTTCTACAGAAGGATGCTGCGAATATCATGGATCGAGCATGTGAGCAATGATGAGGTTTTGGAAAGGATGGAAACGAAAAGGAAATTAATACTGAACATCAGGAAGAGACAGCTGAAGTTCCTGGGACATGCAATGAGGAAGGAGGGCTTGGAGAACCTGATACTAACAGGCCAGATAGAGGGAAAAGTGACAGGGGAAAGCAACGATAACATATTTCAAGGACCTGATCAGGTGCTAAGAGCCACCAGGGATAGGGAAACGTGGAAAGCCATGACCACCCACGTCCTGAAAGGAAAGGGCACATAGAAGAAGAAGAATTTATAATTTATGTCCGAGATCAGAGACGGGGTTATTCACTCAGTTGAGTTAGTGTTCTAAGTGAGAAATCGGGTGTGGGTACTCCAGCTGAGTCTTGTGTGGAGTTGAAAAAGAATTTTGTCAAAGTTAAAGATTTTATTTGGTGGTAGGTAAATCAGCTGTCAGAGATCAATCCACAAATATTTGCTTCGTTTGGCTGTCGAAGATGAAAAGAGAAAATTTATTATTTCAGTTAACGACAAAACGTCTGTTCAGGTGCATGATGGGAGTTTCCATATTTATTTAATTTTTTTTTTTTTTTTAATAATCTGACATTTTCATTCTTTATTTCTATCATTCTTATCTATGGAACGAGGATTGCATGGTGTAACAGGAGAAGACGGGCAGGGATAAGGAGATGTGGAAAGCCATGATCGCTTACGCTCTGCAGGGACAGGGCACATAGAAGAAGAAGAAGAAAACAAACGACTAAAAAAGAAGTAAAAAAAGAGAGAAGGAATGAAGAAGACGTAAATACACTGAAAATATGTACAGAAAACTTTTAAAAAAAAATTATTTTCAAACATTTCACTTTCTTTAAAAATCTCTTCCAAAAAATTTAAATAGTCCCGAAACATTTTTTTTTAAAGAGCTGTTAAAGATTTTTCACAAAACTTACAAATTCATAAATTAATAAATATAATTACGAAGAAGGTAATGTGGTAAGAAAGAATATAAGTCCCAAGTGTTCAACATTACAAATACGCAGTCAGTTTTTAGCCGATTTAAGTTTAGAGCAATAAATAAATCTTCCATTTTTTGCGTTTGTCTAATTTATAATTATATATATATATATTTGAGAAAAATTAAGCAGACACATTATTTCATGGTAAATCGGAAGCATAGGCCTATTTCAGGTAAACCATCATCAGCTTCCGTCTTTAAAATCTTTTGTAAAATAAAGACGGAAGCTGATGATGGTTCGCCTGAAATAGGCCTAAACTTCCGATTCACCATGAAATAATGTGTCTGCTTAATTTTTCTTATATTTGCTCTATATGTATTTATATACATATATATTTAGAGTTCTCTTGAAGAGTTACCCTACCACTGTATGTACAGGATACTCCTTTGAAGTCGGGAGTTTCGGTGTTAGGGATGAAGTCATTCCAATGCTGATACTAACACCTGTATACGGCGTAGACAAGATGGGCAGCCAACTGGCTTTGCTGAATTTGGCGTTTACGTCATTCGTAAAGCCTGTTTTGGCTATCATTGTCTCAGGCACTTTTGCGCAGTCGAATTAAGTGTTAAAGTTGAAATAAAGAAAGACAGAAAATTTAAAAGTTGACCCAAAATATAAGAAATGCAAAGTTCAGTCGGCGGGCGAACTCGCTAGAAAGACGGGGTGACTACTAAGAAAATAAAATAAAAATATTTACTAATAAAAAGAAATCTCAAATGAAGAGATGTTATGGAGAAAATAATTCGACCCCCGGTAATACAAATGAACTAGCCCAGACGCTTTTTTCTGTTTCTGGTTTTTATTGTTGTTTCTTTGATGGCTGCCTCATAGATCTTGAGCCTCTGTGGCATCCAATCGATTGCTTCTGATCCCTTCTGCTGTCTCTTGATTCCCCAGGAGTCCTTCTTTATCTCTTCAGCAAGGTCCCATTACTTAGTTGACCTATCGTATTTAAAAGACGATACTTCCTATCCTTGCTACTTTCGTCATGTGTTTTTTTTTTGTATTTTTTATCATAATTTCTGAACTTGTAAACATGTCGGACACTTCGGTGTTAGGAATGAAGTCATTCCAATGCTGATACTAACCCCTGTATAAGGCGCAGACAAGATGGGCAGCCAACTGGCTTTGCTGAATTTGGCGTTTAAGTCATTCGTAAAACCTGTTTTGACTATCATTGCCTCAGCCACGTTTGCGCAGTCGAGCAAAGGTATTAACAGTGACCAATCTATGGCAATTCGTATGTCCAACCTGGCGTCGGAGGATATAAAGCGACCTGAGAAGAGGCAGTCAGATCAATTATGTCGGGGGGAATGGAGAAGAAAGGTGGGCGATTATTTTCTTTTGGTGAACTGTGGTGTAGTGGATGTCGGCTCGGAACGAGAAAACGGAGAGCTGAGTTCGAATTCTAGTTGAGTTCGTTGCATTCACTTACGCACAAATATCCTCGGGAAAGGTTTTAATCCGTTAATTTCGTCTCTACGGTTAATAACAGAACAGACTGGGTTCTATCACTTTGGTTGGCAACCCGTCTACCGCAGAAAGTAATAGCAACCTACTACGGGAAAATCTTCTGCCTGTCAGGGATCGAAAAAGACATGATCGCCCAAGTGTGTATCACACATGGCACTTAAGTGACTGATATGGATAAAAAGATTGAATAGAAGGAGAGATTAGGTTCTATATCCTTGGTTGGCAACTAGTCTACTGCAGAAAGTAACGACAACGTACTGCTGGAAAATCTTCTGCCCACTCAGTCATGCCTACTTTCGAGACATGATCACCGAAGCGAATATCACGTATGGCACTTAACTGACTGAATGATTCTCATTATAACACGTTTCTAGAAGTTATATTAATTCTTGTTTAGACTTCTCGCCGCGACGTCTGCTAGAAATACATTTCTTGAAATCTTACGAACTTTTAGGCTCGCTTAGAGTTTTTTTTATTTATTTAAAGCGTCTGGGCTAGTTCATTTGTATTACCGGGGGTTGTATTATTTATTCCATAACATCTCTTCATTTGAGATTTCTTTTTATTAGTAAATATTTTTATTTTATTTTCTTAGTAGTCACCCCGTCTTTCTAGCGAGTTCGCCAGCCGACTGAACTTTGCATTTCTTATATTTTGGGTCAACTTTTAAATTGTCTTCTCTATTTCAACTTTAATACCTTAATTCGACTGCGCAAAGGTGCCTGAGCCAATGATAGCCAAAACAGGCTTTACGAATGACGAAAACGCCCGAATCAGCAAAGCCAGTTGGCTGCCCATCTCGTCTGCGCCGTATACAGGTGTTAGTATCAGCATTGGAATGACTTCATCCTTAGCACCGAAGCTCCCGACATGCATACAAGTTCGGAAGTTATGAATAATAAATACAAATAAAACAAAAACCACGATGAAACGGCAACGTAGCAAGGATAGGAAACTATCGTCTTCCAAATACGATAGGTCAAGAAAGTAATGGTGTCTGGTTGAAGAGATAAAGAATGATTCCTAGAGAATCAACTGACATTGGAAGGAGTTAGAATCAATCGATCGGATGACATGAAGGTGCAAGATCTATGAGGCAACCATCAAAGTATCACAAAGAAAAAAAAAGACGGAAAAGAATAAATTCAATTCTTTCTTGATTTAGAGAAAATGTTTTGTCGTAATGAGACTCATCAACAATCGTAGTGTAACAGATCTTCGTTCGCAAAACAAAATAATGATTTGCAGACAGAGAAAGAGATAGATAGATAGATAGATAGATAGATAGAGAGAGAGAGAGAGAGAGACAGACAGACAGACAGACAGACAGACAGACAGACAGAGATAGAAAGATCTATTTGTGTGTGAGGGAGATACAATTATCGTCTGCAAAAAATGGTCAAAGGTATCTATCTATCTATCTCAGCTTTTTAATATATCTATCTCAGTCTTTTAATCTATCTATCTATATAAAGTCTTTTAATCTCTCTCTCTCTATATATATGTATCTATCTATGTGACTGTTCTTATGTATGGATGTATTAATGTATTATTTACAGAAAGAGTGTATGTGAGATAGATTTGAATATGCATCTGATAATGTCATAATGTATAAAACTCCGAATAGTGGATAATATGTATCTGTCTGCGGATGACTATATATATATATATATATATACGGAAATTAACGAATTTTAACGAAACTTGGTTATAAACAACCGACAATTTGAAATGAATTGTTTGAACATTATTTTTTATCGATACTCGTATTTAAGTAGATATTCTGTTTTTTAATGTTATATAGGCTTGATAAAAACGTCATTTAGACTGGAGGCTATCCGTGGTCGCGCGGTCTAAGATGTTGCCAGATCAAATGGTAGGCTTCTCCTATGTAAATAGGCGTCGCAGGTTCGAATCCTGCCGAATGACTCACATTTTCGTAATAACGATTTATCATAAATAATCAGGCCGGTAGATATAAATATATAATACTGTTTCATTAAAAAACAGAATATTTACTTAAATACGAGTATCGATAAAAAAATAATGTTCAAACAATTCATTTCATATATATATATATAGTCATCCACAGACAGATCTGTTTCGCTGTATCACAGCTCAACAGTACGGTTAGGCATCCGATTGGTTTTTACCCAGGATTGAAACCCAACCGAATTGGCGTCAGTCGGCGATTCTACCTCTGAGCTATGGGCGCTCGGTAGAAGGAAGCAGACATGCATAAGAAATTTGTTTTTTATTTAAAATTTATTTAATTTACGTAGTGACACGAAAATTAAATAAAGAGAAAGTTCTTGGTTTTCTTCATATCTATATATATATATATATATATATATAATTTGCAAACGAGTTATTTCCGGGACCTAGGTTTCTACCTTTCGGTATCTTGAGGGGATTTAAAATAACACCAAAAGTTAGAAACCAAGGTCGCAGAAATAACTCATTTCCAAATAAAATATATTCAGAGGTTCTACAATATAACTGTATTGAAAACTTTTTAATACTATTGTGTACTGGTCTAATTTAATTATGACCAAAAACTGATTAATATATATATAAGACTGTTCGTATGTACTTATTCATCGGTTTCAGCTGTGAAGTTAGCAAAGCGCCCGGATGTTTTATAATTTTATTCTCTCTGATGATTCACAAACTGTCAGTTAGTTAAGTGCCATACATGATACACACTTTGGCCGATCATGTCTCGAAAGAGACATGCCTGACTATTCAAAAGAGTAAGTTGCCATTGCTTTCTGCGGTAGACTGCTTGCCGTCCAGGGCTATAGAACCCAATCTATCCTATAACTGGAAGAAAGAGACGGATTAATACCTTTCCTAATGGTATTTCAGCGTAAGTGAATGCAAGGAACTCAAATGGACTTCGAACTCTGCAACCTGATTCGTGGTTCCGATTTCATATCCACAGCACTGCAACGCATATCCTGTTTTATGCTCGAATTGAAGCCAAGGATGATTCCACTTGCCGTGTCAAAGCTCGTGATCAGAACTAGAATTTGATAAGAGTTCTATTAATTTTAATATGTTCATGTTTATGAATGCCGCCATAATCTTTGGCTTCAATTGATCTTTGGTGTCACAAAGAGTTTTGTTGGTCTCTCGCTCACCTGTACCCCGATACTTAATAGTGAAGTGCTTTGCAGTCTGTGGGGCAAGGTAGCCAGATGTAAGGGATGATGTTGTAGCAGAAATTGTCAGATATAGGACCTGTCAGCCCCCAAACTCTTGACGCAGGACAACACTAGCTTCTCAAGGCACTTTATGTAGGTCTCTGTGTTGAATCTGAAGCCCTGTGGGAAGATAACATCGTCATCAGCGGTGACCATTTCGTAATCACCATTAGAATCATCTAACTCTTTCCGAATTCTGTGCCCTTTCCTCCTATTGACACCCAAAACACTCTGAAATGTTTCTATTTGAGCTTCCGGTGTAAATGCCAAGCTTTACAGCATTCCTCTGTATGTATATATATATATATATATATATATATATATAATTTTATTATTATTATTTGGTTCTCTTCATCTGGATATAAATATATATATATATTTCATTTGGAAACGATTTATGTCTGCGACCTAGGTTTCTACCTTTCGGTATCTTCAGGCGATTTACAATAACGCCAAAAGGTAGAAACCTAGGTTACGGAAATAACTCATTTCCAAATAAAAACTATTCAAAGGTTCTACAATATAATTGTATTGACACTTTTTAAGCCCTGTGGGAAGAATTATCCAACTCTTTCCGAATTCTGTGCCCTTTCCTCATATTGACACCCAAGCACGTTGAAATGTTCCTATTTGGGGATCCGGTGTGAATGCCAAGCTGTACAGCATGCCTTTTTCCAAATTCCTGGAAGAGCGAATGACGTCATTATGCTCTTTCTTTCATAGACGATGCCAAACTGACTCTACTAAACTGAGTAATCGACAAAATAAATAACAAACAAACAACGCGCATGCCCTAAATAAAAAATATAACATATTGACAATTTGCTATCTCAGCGTGTTTATCGACTACTAGCAGTATAGCCCGGCGTTGCTCGGGTGCAATGAAAGCTTTAATACTAATCCATGATCTTGGAGCTCAGAGTCAGCCTAAAGAATATTTGTGCGAAGTTTGGTGAGAATCGGATAAAAATTGTGGATTTGTATAAAGGACATACAGACAGATAAACAGACACGCACACAAGCATATAGATATATATAATCAATTTTCTGCACTATTGTAAGAACTTTTTTTTTAAAATCGTGTCACCCCAAGCAAGACATTCCACTGCCACTATAGCGCAGGGGGTTACATGAGGGATTGGGTAGAGGAAATGTCAGAAGGAGGGTGACAGGCGACTTAGGATGTACATAGGGAGAGAGTTGGAGAGAGTGGGTGTGAGTTAGTGTGTTAGGAGGTGTCTATTGACCTTACATTTAAACTCCTGGAGGTTGTAGCCGTCGGGGAAGAAAGCAAGCAGTAGGGAATTCCACAGGCGGGAAGTGCGGGGAAAGAAGCTGTTGGAGTAGAAATTGCGGTTACATTTCATCGGTTTCACTGTAAAAGGGTGGGACCTAGTTGCCAATCTAGTGATTTAAGTATTTATAGAAGAGGCACAGGGAAGCCATGTCACGCCGGTGAGAGAGATACTGCAGGCGGTCAGCCAAGTCGGTATCAATCACATTACAGATTCTTCGCTGTATTTTGTCAAGAAGCCCAAGGAGAATAGAAGGGGCACCCGACCAGATGCGGCAGCAGTACTCAATACATGGGTGGATGGTGGATTTATATAATTGCAGGATAGATTCAGGCGGAAAGAATTTCCGGGCCCTGCACAGAGAGCCGACTTTCATAGCTGCGGATTTAGCAATGGATTCGACGTAGTCATTCCACTTGAGGCCCGCTGAGAGTGTCAGGCCAAGCAGGCGTTCTGTTTTACTCTCTGGGAGGCAAGCCTGTTCCATGCTAATGGGAGGGAGGTGCGGTTGTCTGTGGTGGTTAACTGACAGCAGCTTCGTTTTGGAAGAATTGAATTTTACGAGCCATTTCTTACCCCAATCCACCACGGATTGGAGGTTCTTCTCAAGCTCGGCAGCGAGGTTCGCCTTGTCACCAACACCAGAGTTTTGATCGAGGCGAGAGTAAACTGTGGTATCATCAGCGTACATGCCTACTTGTGATCTTATGGTATCGGGGAGATCATTGATATAGATTAGAAAGAGCGTAGGACCTAGGATAGAGCCTTGGGGTACACCCGCGTTTGTTGGGTAGTTCTGGGAGGCATGTCCGTTTAATACCACCTTCAGTGTGCGGTTAGAGAGGAATGACCGGATTAAGTCCAACAAAAGTCCAGTTATGCCATAGCTTCGCAGTTTCCGGAGAAGGCCGGCATGCCATACTCTGTCGAATGCTTTAGAGATATCCAAGGCGACGGTTCGGATTTCAGCATTCTTGTCGAGAGCCTGGTATATATACTCGGTGATGGTCGTTAGCATATCACTAGTGGACCTGGTGAAGCGGAAGCCATACTGTTTGTCCGAGAGGAGCCCGTGGGCTGTGAGATGCTGAACGACCTCGGCATTGATAATGGCTTCGAACACTTTGCCGAAGATCGGAAGAAGGCTGATAGGGTCCGATGGTTCACCGGTGTTCTTGAATATTGGAACCACAGAAGAAGACATCCATCAGGTAGGAAAGCAGGAGGAAGATAGGCAGAGGTTGTAGAGCTTAGAAAGTATAGAGGAGAGTTCAGGGGCACAATTCTTCAAAACTATGATTGGGATTCCATCCCCAAAACTCGCTTTGTGAGGGTCCAGTTTTGAGATTATGCTAGAAATCAGCGAGGGCGTGATGTGGACGTCATTCAATTGGGCCTCAGTTCTAGATGGGAAATCGGGTGTATGGATTCCAGACGAATCCAGAGTCGAATTGGTCGAGAATTTATGGGCAAAGCATTCAGCCTTGTCCGCTGAGGAGATGAGGACCTCAAACTCGTTTATTAGTGGGGGCATTGAGGACTTACTCTTGCTAAGCACGCGTTTGCAGAGGCCCCAGTAGTCGTTGGTACCGAACTTGGAAGATGCTTCATCCTGGCAGCAAACAGCTTCGTTAAGTATCTTTTTACACTGCAACCTTGAAACTTCTGAATATCATTTCTTATGTCTTTGTCTATGAGTGTGTGAAATTTGATTAAAATCGGACCATTCCTTCTATAACCCGATTTTTTCGATTATCGATTTTCGATATTTATCGGAGGTACCTCCACACAAAACCTAGCTAAGAACACTCGCAGACGCTTATAGTACAACTGTATGAATTTTCAAGAAAATCGGTTCAGGCGTTTCGGAGTCTATAGGTAACGGACACACACACAGACACACACACACATACACAAACAGATAAAGTTGCATTTATGAATAAGTTTAGATTTAATATATGGATACTTGTTCCCAGCTGATATCGTAAGTTTAAGGAAAGACATTGGTCGTTCTCTTTATTAAATTTATCAATTCACTTCCATTCGTCGTAAGGTTGAACGTTTTTACCACATCAAATGCTTTCTCGGCTTTTTTAATATATGATCAAAAATACATGCACAGAAAAAGAAAACCAACTCAGTCAGTCATACGTTCAAATGTGGTGATTCTATGACATTTTAAGAATATTTTGAACAAATTTTCTCGATATGCTTTCAGGCGGTATTAAACGTGACGTCAGAATCAATGATAATAATGTTAATATTAATACTAATAAAAAATATATAAATCAATAAATAAGGATATTTGAGTTGGCCAACAGAAAATAAAAAGAAAAAACATTTTTTAAAGATACTTATTCCCAGAGGAAAAACGGTTTATTCTATTACCATATGAAATCTTCTCAGTATCATTTTTAGACAAGGATGTGGGGTTATTTTTGCTAAGCTGAAAGAAACATAAAAGAGGAAAAGATTTGAATTTAGACGACGAGACTCATAAAGACACCAAATTCAGCAATGTCTGCATTTTTTTTAACTTACTCATTCTCAAAACAGATATATTTATCTAAGTCACAAAACTTGGTTGGTGATTACCAAATTTTCGTCTAAGAAATGAAAACTCTAATTGAAGTTAAGCAGACAAGAAAAATAAGATGAAAGAAAGACGATTAAAAAATGAATACTAATGACAACTCGTCTAAGAAATTAAAAAAACTTAAGACGATTACGTCTTATTATTACAAGGTGGAAACAAGCAAGAGAAATAAGATGAAAGAAAGACAAGTCAAAAATTAATAATAATGACAAGGCTTCATCAAAGAAATTCAAACATCTTAAGCCTATTTCATCTTATTGCTACTAGGTGGAAACAAGCAAGAGAAATAAGATAAAAGAAAGACGAGACAAAAATTAATAATAATGACAAGGCTTCATCAAAGAAATTCAAACAACTTAAGACTATTACGTCTTATTACTACTAGGTGGAAACAAGCAAGAGAAATAAGATGAAAGAAAGACGAGTCAATAATTAAGAATAATGAAAATGCTTCATCAAAAATATTTAAACAACTTTATTATTAAGTTAAGAATATACGAGTTAATTAAAAAATAATTAAACATTTTAAATAAGTTTGTAAATTTTCGAGTGTGATGCCAAACATGAAAATGCTTTTACAATATATGAATATTTTCTTCAAAATCTTTTTTTTTTTTTGAAAATATGTTGTTTGACACAAGTGGAAAAAGTAAAACAAAATTATTTTCATTATTTGCATACAGGTAGACCCCCAACATTCATAATATTAAAGGATAATGAAATAATAAATGATCATTTGTCCAATGAATGATGTTGAGAAATTTATTTACCCTTCACAGTTAAAAATCAAAGGAAAAAAATGGCCTAAAAAGAAATAGGCATCACAAATTTCCAATGGGCCGCACCGGTTTTTGGCGGAATTAGGATCTTGTTTTTAAATTATATAATAATACTTAAATTCTTTATAAAATTCTGCGCATCATGTTGCTATTAAAACTAGGGGAAAGGAATCTTAGATGCTTGAATACTTTTAAAAGGTAAGTGCCAAAGTAGAATGAGTTACTTTCATTCCTGTGTCCATATACGTGTCGGCGGGTCGCACACCAGACCGACTATGTCTAAAATTTACCCTTGCACAGAACAGTTAAAAAAAAAAAGAAAAAAGAAAAACGCTTTTTTTATGAGTTGCTATCATTCTCGGGTGTGCGTTGTGGTGCATTGGATATCGGCTCGGAACGAAATATCGGGGAGCTGAGTTCGAATTCCAACTGAATTCCTTGCGCGAAACGGAAAACTATTAATTCATCTCTTCTTCTTTTTTAAATAGCAGAGCAAATTGGATTCTATAGCCTTGGCTGTCAACCAGTGTACCATACAAATTAATGGCAATCTACTGTGGAAAAATCTTTTGCCTAGTCAGTCATATCTCTTACGAGACATGATCGCCTGAGCGTGTATGACGTATAGAACTTCAGTCAGTTAAGTACCATACTTGATACACACTTTGGGCGATCATGTCTCGTATGAGTCATGACTGACTGGGCAGAAGATTATCTCGCAGTAGGTCGCCATTGCTTTCTGCGGTAGACTGGTTGCCAGCCAAGTCTATAGAATCCAATCTATCCTGGCATTTGACTCATAGCTAAGGGGGAAGAGATGTATTATATTATTAAGTAGTAATTTGTTGGGGATCAGTTTATTACTTCATAACAATATAAAACTGATCCCCCACTTTATACCCAGTAGAAGCCTTAATCATGTCTTCAACTTCTATATTCAGTCAGTCAGTTAAGTGCCATATTGATACACGCTTTGGGCGATCATGTCTCGAATGAGTCATGACTGACTGGGCAGAATGTTATCCCGCAGTAGGTTGCCATTGTTTTCTGCGGTCGAATCCACTCTGTTTTATTATTTAACCATTTACTGGAAGGAAGTGACTGAGTAATACCTTTCCCAAGGGTAATTGTGCGTAACTGAATGTAAGGAATTCAGCTGGAGTCGAACACGGCTCTCCGATATTTCTCGTTCCAAGCCGCTAGCCACTGCACCACAATGCACATCCAACTTAACTGACTATTATTTTATTAAAGCCCATCGCTCATCATGAAGCATAGGCCATTGACGTCCCCCAGCCATCACACTCTACTAAGGATCGTTGTCGTTAAACTAAGGTTTCGATCGTTGCCTAAAACGGTTTTTTTTATTTACCGGATCTGCTCAACTTGTACAGAGAGACTATTCTGAGGACCCTAGATGTTATGCCAGGATTCGTCATCGGAGGCCACAATTTGAACAGCATAAGGTACGCAGACGATACAGTGCCGATAGCAGACACGGAAAGGAAACTATAAGACCTCCTACAGAAGGTAACTGAAGACTACAAATACACTGCAAGAAAACCGAATGCATGGTCATCAGCAAAAAGAGCAGACCAAAATGACAGGTGAGGGATACTAAACTTAAGCAGGTACAAAAATCTAAATACCTGAAAAAGAATTAAAGTGCGACACAGAGATCCGACGGCGAATTGTCAAGGCGAAGGACGCGTTCCAGAAGTTGAGTAGAGTATTAAGAGACAGGAAAATTTAGCAAGAAACAAAGAAGAGAGTACTGGATTGCTATGTGATGTCAGTTCTTCAATATGGCAGTGAATGCTAGACAATATCATCAAAGATGAAGGAAAAACTTGAAGCAACTGAAATGTGGTTCTACAGAAGTATAATGGATATAAAGTCGGGGATCAATTCCATACTACAATCAATATATAAAATAATCCCTCACTTTGTGGTCACATCAGTTTCTATACACTTATATTTCTCAGATCCAAAAGCACAAGGATGCATTCCACGAGCTGAGTAGAGTATTAAGAGACAGGACAATTTCGCTAGAAACAAAGAAGAGTACTGGATTGCTCTGTGATGTCAGTTCTTCAATATGGCAGTGAATGTTGGACAATTTCATCAAAGGTGAACAAAAAACTTGAAGCAATTGAAATGTGGTTCTACAGAAGGATGCTACGGATTTCATGGACCAAGCATGGAAGCAATGATGAGGTTTTGGAAAGGATGGAAACGAAAAGGAAATTAATACTGAGCATCAGAAAAAGAAAGCTAAAGATCCTGGGACATGCAATGAGGAAGGAGGACTGGGAGAACCTGATACTAATCGGTCAGATAGAGGGAAAAGAGACAGGGGAAGGACCTTGAAGGACCTGAGCAGGTGAATGACAAAAAACGGGGGTTGCGTGGGGTAACAGGAGAAAGCTAAGAGCCATCAGGGATAGGGAGACGTGGAAACCCACGATCGCCTACGTCCTGAAAGGACAAAGCACATAGAAGAAGAAGAAGAAGAAGAAGAAGAGGGTGTTAACCCTATGCAACCCCTTTTATTCTCCGTCGACGTAGCGTTTGAAGAATTTCCCTCAGTAGGTTGCCAACCAAGGCTATAGACAGATGTATTCATGCGTTTCCGAAAGGTATTAGTACATAAGTAAATGTAGTGAATCCTATTTAATTTGAACTCGGCTCTCTGATGTCTCATTCAGAGGAGCTATTCATGACATGACCCTGATGAAAATCAAATACTGATGTCAACCCAGCAGTGACCCATGGAATTTTGGTTTCACTGACGAAATGGGTTTTTAAAAATACCTGTTGAAATGGCCATCCTAATTATAAAATATTGAATGTGTATGTGTAATAAATATCGGTTCTGTAAATAAATACATTTAATTATATTGTGCTCTCTGGCTAGAACAGTGTTAATATCTAATATTAATAGGATCCTTTCTGATTTGCCACCAAGCCGTTTTTACGGACTTATGGTCAACATATATATATATATATATATATATATATATATATATATATAAATAGATATATAAATATATATATAAATAGATTATATATATATATATATATATATATATATATAATCTATTTGTCAGTCTCTTTCTTTTTCTCTCTTTTTTCTTTCATAAACAAAGAGAAAAAAGAAACTAAATTAAATCGTTTACACTGTTTACATATAATTTTACTATTTTTCTGGATGTGGGATGTGATGTAATGGATATTTTTGTAATCGGTGTTACCCCAAGGAAGGCGATAAAGTCACTACGGCACAAAGGGGGTACAGGGTGTGGAAGAATTCGGGACATAAACATTAATAAAGAAGGGGAAGAAGCAAGAGTAATCAGGAGGACAATAGATAGTGAAGGATATTGCATTCAATTTTTTAAAGATTAAAGTTAACTGTAAAACCCGGGGCCATAAAAAAATTTTCACAAACAAGGAGTACGAGAAAAAAAAACCTTCAGCATAGAACGTGTTCCTGTTTTTCACGCCAGCAGGGCAGGATTTGTCATTGGGGGCCACAATCTGAACAACATAAGATACACAGACGACACAGTGTTGATTGCAGACACAGAAAAAAACCTGCAGGACCTCCTACAGAAGATAGCTGAGTGACGTGAAAGGAATACAAATAAACTGCAAGAAAACCGAATGCATGGTCATCAGCAAAAAGAGCAGCCCAAAGTGCCAAATACAGGTGGGGGATGTTAAAATCAGGCAGGTATGGAAATTCAAATATCTGGGAAGTGTTCTAACTGAAGACGGAAAGTGCAACACAGAGATCCAAAGGCGAATCAACATGGCAAAAGACACGTTCCAGAAGCTGAGTAAAGTATTAAGACACAGAGAACTTTCACTAGAAACAAGGAAGAGAGTACTGGATTGCTATATGATATCAGTTTTTCAATATAGCAGCAAATGTTGGACAATATCAACAAAGATGAAGGGAAAACTTGAAGCAGCTGAAAAGTGATTCTACAGAAGGATGCTGCGGATATCGTGGACAAAGCATGTGAGCAATGATGAGGTGTTGGAAAGAATGGGAACGAAAAGCAAATTAATATTGAGCATCAAGAAGAGACAACTAAAGTTCCTGGGACACGCAATGAGGAAGGGGGGCTTGAAGAACCTGAAATACCTTGCCTTTTATATATATATATTATCAATTTTCTGCACTATTCTAAGAACTGCAACCTTGAAACTTCTGAATATCGTTTCTTATGTCTTTGTCTATGAGTGTATCAAATTTGATTAAAAATTGGACCACTTCTACTATAACCCGATCTTTTCGATTATCGATTTTCGATATTTATCGGGGGTACCTCGACATAAATCCTAGCTAAGTACACTCACAGACGGTTATAGTACAACTGTGTAAATTTTCAAGAAAATCGGTTCAGCCGTTTCGGAGTCTATAGGTAACGGAGACACACACACACACAGACACACACACACACACAGACAAAATTCCATTTATAAATAAGTTTAGATCAAGTCTGAATAGTGAGGCTTGGTCAACTCCTGCTTAAATATGGCACTAGTGCACCATTTTCGGCCTGATCTAGGTTCTTATAAAAGCCGAGGATAGAATGAGGAGTCAGGTACCTACTGGAGCCCTAAAGAGAGTCTACCATTTTTTCTACATTTCTGGTGATGGAACGTATCTAAGAATTCCATTTGAGGTTAGAGTTGAGTATAAGAACAATTTCATTGAATTGTATGTTGGACATTAATCCATATGAAAATAGCAGATCATGACAGAGTTAATAGCTATCCAGTTAGTCAAATGCCATCCGTGATACACGCTTGGGCGATCATGTCTCCAAAGACTGAACATAAGATTATCTCGAAGTAGCTTTAGTAGACTGGTTGCCAGCCAAGGCTATAGAACCCAATCTGTCCTGTTATTTAACCCATAACTGGAGGGAAGGGACGGATTAATACCTTTCCCAAGGGCATTTGTGCGTAAGTGAATGATACGAATTCAACTGGGATTCGAACTCCCCGATTTCTCGTTCCGAGCCGATATTCACTGCACCACAACGTACATCCTATTACCCTCGCAATATTCACACATATCCCCACCTTAAATCTTCCAGCACAATCCTGGTGTCATCTCCTTGTTTCCTATCAACCACGTGGAAAGGCTTGTAACAACGGTGGCAAATACTCCTCAATCATCGCTCGAAAAGTGAAGCTACGATATGAGTGAAGAGCCAAACATAATAATACTCTTATTTGTTAATATTTTCAAAATTCTTTTGTCTGAAGAAGTCCAGTCTTGGAGAAGGTCAAAAAATTCAAAGAAATTTCAATCTTCTGTTTACGGGTAATGTAAATGCTTTGGAACCACTAGTCTCCCTGCTAGACTAATTTTGAAATAAGAAGGGAAAAAAATGATCTCTGTTTCTTCACCATATTCTTTGCTTTGCTTTAATATTTTCCTTTCAGCTTTAGTGAGTTGTTGCTGTTGTTATTATTATTATTATTATTATTATTATTATTATTATTATTAGTAGTAGTAGTAGTAGTATTTGTCACAGTTTATAATATGTGTAATTTAAAATTTGAGATTTGAAATGTAATATCTCAGAGTTGTAATTCTAACACTACCCCTTTCCTCTCTTCCTGTGAATCCACGTGCTACCTTTTTATTCTCTGACCGGTGTCTTTCTAAAGCATATAGACGAATCAGGAATTATCCAAATGAAAACAGAAGCCCAATCTTTGAGAAGGTCGAAAAATTCAAAGAAATTTCAATCTTCTGTTTGCGGATAATGTTAATCTCCAGCTTTGGAACCACTAGTCTCTCTGTTAGACTAATTTTGAAATAAAGGTAAAAAAAAATGAATTCATACATTGTCCTCATTTATACAGTCACGTTTGTATGTTTTTATTAATTCAATTTGGCACTTTTTTTTTTTTTTTTTTTAATAATCGTATCGCCCAAGCAAATTATTTTTTTCTGCCACTGTTGTGCAGGGGGTTACATAGAAGGAAAAATATGAGAAAGAGTGACAGGTTACTGGGGGTATCAGGAGGTGAGTAAGAGAAGGATGAGAATATTGATGACAGTGGAGTGGACTAAGAAAGGAGCATGAGAATGATGATGCAAGTTAGTGAGATAGCAGATGACAATTGACTTTACATTTAAATTCTTGGAGATTGTAGCTGTCGAGGGAGCAAGTAAACGGAAGGGAATTTCAGAGGCGGGAAGTGCGAGAAAAGAAGCTGTTGGAGAAGAATTTGAGTTTACATTTTATTGGTTTCACAGTAAAAGGGTGGGACCTAGTTGCTAATCTTGTGGCTCGATTAAATTCATACATAGAGGGTATCATAGAGGGTATCAGTGAGATAAGTTCATCGGAGCAGAAGCAGTGAAAGTATTTGCAGAAGCCACATTGCGCCAGTGAGAAATGGACTGTATCTGAGCTGCCAAGTCGGGATCGATCGCATTACAGAATCTACCTTGGATTTTGTTTCGTTCTATCTTTGTTTCTTTAACTGATTGCGTCGTGTAAATTACAAATGATAGTTAATAACCCATGCAAATACTACAGGAGAAACACCGAGAAAAAAAAAACAAAAATAAAACAGAATGTTAAAAAAATCCTTGAAATAATCTACACAATTTTTTTACCCACAAGTGTATTAGTTCCACTTATCTAGACATTGGGAGCAAGGACCCGCCATGTCACTTTCCCATAGTCAACTCATTCTTATTTCTGTCTAATTGGATGATTAATAATTTGCCATCCAACGTCTTCCTTTCCCGCAGGCAAGACTCTCAGCGCGCTTCTCGCTAATCTATCGTTATTTTCAGGGGTAACGTTTAGACAAAAGGAAGAGAGTACTGGATTGCTACGTGCTGTCCGTTCTTCAATATGGCAGTGAATGATGGACAATATCATCAAAGATGAAAGAAAAACTTCAAGCAACTCAAATGTGGTTCTACAGAAGAATACTGGATATAAAGTGGGGGATCAGTTCCATATTACAATCAATATATAGACTGACCCCTCACTTTGAGATCTCAGTAGTTTCTATACTCTTATATTCCAAAAGTACAAGGATGCATTCCAGGAGCTGAGAAGAGTATTAAGAGACAGGACAATTTCGCTAGAAACAAAGAAGAGAGAACTGGATTGCTATGTGTTGTCAGTTCTTCAATATGGCAGTGAATGATGGACAATATTATCAAAGATGAAGGAAAAACTTCAAGCAACTCAAACGTGGTTCTACAAAAGGATGCTGCGAATATCATGGATCGAGCATGTGAGCAATGATGATGAGGTCTTGAAAATGATGGAAACAAAAAGGAAATTAATACTGAGCATCAGGAAGAGACAGCAGAGGTTTCTGTGACATGCAATGAGGAAGGAGGGCCTGGAGAACCTGATACTAACAGGCCAGATAGAGGGAAACAGAGACAGAGGAAAGCAACGGATAACATATTTGAAGGACCTAATCAGGTGGATGACGGAACGAGGATTGCATGGTGTAACAGGAGAAGGCGTGTTCAGAGTCACCAGTGATAGTGCAACGTGGAAGGCCATGATCGCCTACGTCCTGAAGGGACAGGGCACATAGAAGAAGAAGAAGAAGAAGAAGAAGAAGAAGAAGAAGAAGAAGAAGAAGAAGAAAGCAATTACTAGTCAAGTAATTGACTCTCATCAGTTACCGGAATTAAATGATCCTCATGCCTTTATAATTTCTACCATGAAGTCCTACTCTAACTTAGTTTTTTCTAGTGGATAAACAATATTTTATTGAATCAAAATCCAACATATTGGTTAGGAAAATCCAAAATTTCATCGAGTAGCTCGCTGTTTGGTGAGTTGCAACTATTTAGAAAGAAATAGAAAGAAAGAGAGAGAGAAAGAAAGAGAAAGAAAGAGAAAGAAATAGAAAGAAAGAAAGAAAGAAAGAAAGAAATAGAAAGAAAGAGAGCGAGAAAGAAATAGAAAGAAATAGAAAGAAAGAAAGAAAGAAAGAAAGAAATAAAGAAAGAAAGAGAGAGAGAGAGAAAATATAGAAAGAGAGAGAGAGAAAGTATAAAAAAGAAGTTCAGAGAGAGAGAGTGAGAAAGAGAGAAAGAATGAAATAGAAAGAGAGAGAGAAAGTATAAAAAGAGAAGTACACAGAGAGAGAGAGAGAGAAAAGAAAGAGAGAAAGAAATAGAAAGAGAGGGGAAATATATAAAGAGAAGTTCAGGGAGAGAGAGAGAAAGAAATAGCGAGAAAGAGAGAAAAATAGAAAGAAAGAGAGAGAATGTATAGAAAGAGAAGTACAGAGAGAGAGAGAAAGAGAGAGAGAGAAAGAGAGAGAAAGAAAGAAATATATTGATAAAGCTTTTAAAGGAAAACAGAAATGCCTTATTTTAATTTTAATTCTTTTTATTTTTGCTTATATATTTTATTTTTATATTTTATTTTAATCGGGATTCGCCACAAAGATAATAATATTTAAGGGTTGCCTTCTTGTTAATTTAATAAAAACTATAGAGAAGGAAAGAAAGAAAGAGAGAGAAAGAAAGAGAGAAGGTTTTAATGGAAAGTGCAAATGCCTTATTTTAATTTTAATTTAAAATATTTTGTTTAATATATTTTATTATTTCATTTTAATCAATTTTCGCCACTAAGATATCAACTCAAATAATTGCGGAGTTTTGCCCAAATATAATTGTATATTACCTTTTGTATTTTCTCCAAGAAAGAATCTTTATTGACAGAACATTGCAAACACGTATCAAGTTTCCACAGTGTAAGAATAAAAATGTTTTTTTTTTAAATAAATCCTTCTACAAACTAATTAAATAGGATTTCACTAGATATATTGATCAAACTTGTTTACACCTACAGATATCGGGATTGACAGTGAAGATAATGCTATTTATATTAACAAATATGTAAATCGACTGCTACAAGCATGCTTAGCACATACAAGACAATTAATAAGTGAGAATAAGATTAAGAAATGATTAATAAAATTTTTAATAATAACAGTTGGGGAGAAAGAATAGATTTAAGAAAAGGAAATCGGATTAAAAATAACAAATCAAGTTTTAAAAGAATAAAAAAACGTGAAATTAACAGAATGAGACTGAAACTAATAAAATATGTGGAGAAGATTTAGAAAATGTCGGATATCATGGACTGAGCATACAAGCAACGACGAGGTGTTAGAAAGAATAGCAACAAAAAGGAAATTGATGCTGAGCATCAGGAAGAGACAACTGAAGTTCCTGGAACATGCAATGAGGAAGGAGAGCCTGGAGAACCTGATACTGACTGGACAGATAGAAGGAAGGAGAGACAGAGGAAGGCAGCGGATAACATATTTGCAGGGCCTGATCAGGTGGATGACGGAACGGGGGTTGCCAGGAACAACAGGAACAAACATACTAAGAGCCACAAGGGATAGGGAGACGTGGAGAGCCATGATCACCTACGTCCTGAAGGGACAAGGCACATAGAAGAAGAAGAAGAAGAAGATAAAAAAATGAAAGAACAAAAGTCGGTGGTCAAATATAATTAAAAATACAATAAAAGAGTTAGAATAAGATTCAAAATGTCTGTCAGAAAATAAGAATTAAAAACAAGAATTTAAGAATAAGATCAGGAATGAGGGAATAAAAATTACGGAACAAAAATGGTATAATGCACTTGAATGCATGGATAAGAGTTAAAGTGAAAGAACAAAATTAAAATCAAGAATGTTAGAATAAGATTGGGTTTAAGGAATAAGAGTTAAAGTGGAAAATTAATATTAAAAAACAAGTATGATAGAATAATATTAGGAACGAAAAACAAGAGTTAAATTGAAAAATAAGATAAAAAAACTAGAATGAAAGAATAAGATTGGGAATAAAGGAATAAGAGTGAAAAATAAAAGAAAATTAAAATCTAGAATGAAAGCATGAGATTAGGAATAAAGGAATGGGAGTTAAATTGAAATGTGTTCGTGCAACGTTACAATTTTCGCTTCCCTGGAGTAATGTCCATCACAGACAATGGCCGTAGGACAATTAATCGACAGTCGAGACAAATAGTGCCTGAACGTGATAAAAAAAACTTATGCAATCAAGGATAAAGTAATATTTTTCAAGGCTAAACAAATTTCATCATACACCCCGAAAATATATTCATATTGCTGTCCACCACTGCAAAGGACCTAATCCGAGGAGAAAATAGGAAACGATTACACCCTGTCACTCCAGTGAGTTTAAAACTGATTGTATGGTAAAAGAAAGGAAATTAAAGCAGTTGTTTCGATTAATTTGCACAAGGGATTATTCTATATATTTTATTAATAAAGAAAGTTTAAAACAAACAAAAATCATTTTTTTAATTGGAACTCGCTGCTCGATTAACAATTCCGTGATTTGAACTCTAGTGTGACTGGAAAGTGAGGTCGGGGCAGCTCCTGTCCAAATATGACCACAGTACACCGTTTTCGGTCTGATCTGGCTCTTATAAATATCGAGGATAGCATAAAGTGTCAGTTACTCATTGGGGCGGTACAGAGAGCCGATCATGTTAACTGCACCTTTAGCGATGAATCGTGTAAAAGAGTTCTACTTGAGGTCGGGTATGTGTCTGAGACCCGATAACCAGGCACGGGAACTTCCGTAATGCAGAATTCCAAACTTAGCTCGCTTCATGGAGTTTGAGTAGAACTTACATCACGCCGATGGACTATCCAGAGAATGTGGTGGCTTACCACTATGTAAGTGGCATGGTGGGTCCTAGCCGTGAAGGTCAGATTAGGTGGAACAATGAGATGTAATTCTTCCGAGCACTTTCCATGGTAGTAACGATAGAGCAGTGAGTAAATCTGAGTTGCTTTTATACTTTATCAAGAATGAATAGTGAGGCTTGGGCAACTCCTGCTTAAATATGGCAACAGTACACCATTTCCGGCCTGATCTGGGTTCTTATAAAGGCAGATCATAGAATGAGGAGTCAGGTATCTACTGGAGCCGTAAAAAGAGTCTACCATTTTTTCTACATTTCTGGTGATGGAACGTGTGTAAGAATTGCATTTGAGGTTGGAGTTGAAGACTGAATAGTTTTTAAATTATCAATTTTTTTTTTTAATTATATGTCATTTTTTGGGGATGTGTGTCAGAGTGTGGCGCGCGGATTTCCGAAAGCGTAAATATTTGATATTTACAGGATTTACGATTTTTAATTATTTTAATTAATTTTAAAAAATGGATGATATCTTCTACGTCACTAGCATCTACTTTATTTTAACCATACAATGAGGAAAGGAATAATATTCAAAGTGTGTACGTGTCAGTCAGTCAGTCAGTTAATTGCCATACAAAATACACGCTTTGGACGATCATGTCTCAAAAGAGACATGACTGACTGGGCAGAAGATTATCCCGCAGTAGGTTGCCATTGCTTTCTGCGGTAGACTGCTTGCCAGCCGAAGCTATAGAACCCAATCTGTCCTATTATTTGATTCATAGCTAGAGAAGGAAGAGATGTATAATATTATTAAGTAGTAATTAGTGGGGGATCAGTTTATTACTTCATAACAATATAAAACTGATCCTCCACTTTATGCCAAGTAGAAGCCTTAACTCTGTTTTCAACTATTCAGTCAGTCAGTTAAGTGCCATATGTGATACACTCTTGGGTGATTATGTCTCGAAAAAGACATGACTGACTGGGCAAAAGATTATCCCGCAGTAGATTGCCATTGCTTTCTGCGGTAGACTGCTTGCCAGCTAAGGCCATAGAACCTAATCTGTCCTATTATTTAACCCATAACTGGGGGAAAGTGGCGGATTAATACCTTTCCCAAAGGGAATTCGAACTCGGCTTCCCGATTTGTAGTTGCGAGTCGATATCCACTGCACCACAATGCACATACACTTTTTTTTCTGTATAATATTCATCTCGGAAATGTTTTCGTCTTTTCTTGCAGTGAGTTCTACCTAGCATTTTCGCAATACCCACTCATATTTTGACGCTTGCTGTCTCCCGTACTCTGGAGACGTTATCTTAAGTCAGTTAAGTGCCATAAGTGAAACACGCTTGGGCGATCATGCCTCGAAAGAGACATGACTGACTGGGCAAAAGATTATCCCGCAGTAGGTTGCCATTGCGTTCTGCGGTAGACTGGTTGCTGACCAAGGCTGGAAGGAAGATTAATACCTTTCCCAAGGGTATTTGCGCGTAAGTGAATACAATGGATTCAACTGGAATTCGAACTCGGCTCCCCTGGTTTCTCGTTCCGAGCCGATATCCACTGTACCACAACGCACATCCGTTATCTTAAGAGTGTGTATAAAATAATCATACCAATAAATATATTATTCATGTTTTCCCGGTGTGGCCGAATTCCATTTTACCGTTACACGTTATGCTAATTAAAATTTCAGCTCTCTAAAAGACAAAAGAAATTTCACTATGTAGCCAATATTATTATATATGGGGCTAAGATCACCTTAGCCATACTGAAGGCATCTAGTGTGAGATTGGAAGCCTCTGCTATAAAACCAAACTATTTAATTGGTTCCCCGTAAGTGGGGACAACATATCCTAACATGATAACATCTCCACTAACATGATAAATGAGTGTTTCTGTAATTAGAAAATTAAAACGAACCACATATTTGCTCTTGTATATAAATACGTGTTACAAAATAAAATAATTGAATTTGTCTTGATAAAGTTTCTCAGAAAACCAAACGCGGCTATCACCAAAAGCTTTTCTTTTTTATTTATTCGTAGATAAATCGATAAATGAATATATGTGTGCATGTGTGTGTAATTGTGCTTATATATTTGTGTGTAGGTTTTTTGATATGTGCTTACTTTTGTGTTTGGCTGTATGTGAGTGTCTGTATACCTTTTTCTGTGTATAATTTTCTATTTTTCAAATGTGTGCGTTTTATGTTTGTCTGTCTCTGAACATTCACTTTGTACTCACTTGTGCATCCATGGGAAGGTCATATCTGTCTTGCCTTGTCTAGCCGACTTGGTTCTATGAATGACTTGGTTCAATAACCGACTTAGTTCTATGACCAACTGAGTACTATAGCCGTCTTGGTCCTATATCCAACTGAGATCTATAGCCGATTTGATTCTATAGCCTACTGAGTACTATAGCCGACTGAGTACCATAGCTGACTTGGTTCTATAGACGACTTGGTTCTATAGCCGACCAGGTTCTATAGCCCACTGGTTTCTATAGCCGGCTTGGTTATATAGCCTACTTGGTTATATATAACAGACTCTGTTCTAACCAACTGAATTCTATAGCCGACTTAGTTCGATAGCCGACTTGGTGCTTTAGCCGACTTGGTTCTATAGTCAACTTAGTTCTATAACCGAGTACTATAACTGACTGAGTACTACAGCTGACTTGATTCTATAGCCGACGGGGTCCTATAGCGGACCGGGTTCTATAGCCGACTGGGTTTTTATAGCCAACTGAGTACTATAGCCGACTGAGTAATACGGCTGACTTGGTTCTATAGCCGACTGGGTCCTATAGTCGACTGGGTTTTATAGCCAACTGAGTACTATAGCCGACTCAGTACTACAGCTGACTTGGTTCTATAGCCGACTGGGTTCTATAGCCGAATGGGTTTTGTAGAAAACTGAGTACTATCGCCGACCCAGTACTACAGCTTACTTAGTTCTATAGCCGACTGGGTTTTATAGCCAACTGAGTACTATAGCCGACTGAGTATTACAGCTGACTTGGTTCTATAGCCGACTGGGTTGTATAGCCGACTGAGTTTTATAGCCAAATGAGTACTATAGCCGACTGAGTACTACAGCTGACTTGGTTCTATAGCCGACTGGGTTCTATAGCCAACTGGGTTTTATACCCAACTGAGTACTATAGCCGACTGAGCACTAGAGCTGACTTGGTTCTATAGCCGACTGAGTACTATAGCCGATTGGTTTCTATAGCCGACTGGGTCTGTAGCCGAATTGGTTCTATAACAGACCGTGAACTATAGCCGACTTGGTTCTATAACCGACTGCGTTCTATAGCCAACTGAGTACTATAGCCGATTTGGTTCTATAAACGACTGGGTTCTATAAACGACTGAGTTTTATAGCCGTCTTATTACTTTAGTCGAATTGATTCTATAGCCGACTGGGTTCTATTCTCGGAGAAGGAAAAGAATTGAATTCAAAACCAGCCTGAAGAGGGATGGGACCCATCAGGCTTTTTAGCCCAAGATATACCACTACTATTGCAACTTAGCTGCAGTTCTGCGCTGCTCGTACGTCTCTGGGGAGTCACGAGACTTGTAATCGTGACCGTACATCTGTGTGATTTCATATTTATAAATCCGTATCCACTCGTAGAGGTGGGGGGCGACGTGGTATAACTGCTAGCGTGCTTGTCTCGCTAAAACCTATTACAACTGAGTTGTGAGTTCACTCCTCACTGGATGCTCCCATAATTTTGGCCTTGTGCCACATCCAAGCAGCGCTTAGAAAATCAATTATGTGTTCATTAGCATGTACCAATACGTAGAGACGCTCGTGGTGTAATGGTTAGTAAGTTTGCCTCTTTAGAATAATTACAAATGAGTAGTGAGTTCGATCCTTACTGGGTGCCCCCTATTTTCTGCCTTGTGATACGTCAAAGCTGCGCTTAAATGTTACTCTCCGTGCGTGGGCTGCTTAAAGAGACATAGCCGCACATTTGCCAGAGGTTTTTTTTAGAACGATGTTTTTCTTTAATCTACACGGATTACTGGTAATTTACTTCATTTATCTATCATATCCAGTTAGAAATAAAATCGAAATATCAACCGCCATTTTGATATATATTTTTTTCGTTTTTCGTTTTTCGTTTCACGATTGATTTTATTATAACAGACACGAAGTTCTGACAAATCGATGCAAGCTTCTCAACATCTTGGACAGAATAAAACAAAAACAAAAAATAAAATTAAAAAAAATATTACGAAACAAAGAAAAGGGTTATTCTTTAGTATGATTTATTATGGAATGGGGAAAAAATCAATAAATTTCTTTACTCATTAAAAATTCGCAAGTGAATAAGGAATATTTTATCTTGACATGTGTTATGAAGTTTGAATATTCACGGTTATTGGGGGTTGAAAAGTGGCTTAACCCTATCTCCGCTTGCGGTTAAACTACGGGGCTCGAGAATTTTAGTCATGATGCCTTTATACAGAGCAAAGTATTCCTTGTGAGTGAATCAATCAGCTGAGAGATGGATGGTTTTTATCGATTCAACGTCTCGCATTTGTTTACCATCCGAAGGGAAGAACGCAATCTCTTTTGCTATTTAATCGGTAGCTTATTGAATGCTTTTGCTATTTAACCGGTAGCTTATTGAATGCTTTTGCTATTTAACCGGTAGCTTATTGAAGAAGAGACGGACTAAGGCAAAAACAGACGACAATTCCCCCCTATGGCTGATTAAGAAACACATATGATTTAAGAATTTTAGTCGTAGTACTTTTTTCCGGCTGACAAGGCCGTTGTTTGATTTCACCCAAATATAATTCGGTTATTCTTTATCTTAGGGTCAATAGTAGTTCTGGTGATACCACCGACCGAGTAAAAGCGAGCAAACCGGATGTTGGCTCTATGCCGACCAGAAAGCGAATGAATAAAATCACCTCTACGCAAGTGGATTCGCGCAGATGTTCCGGTTGAAAAATAAAAATTAATCAAATATCAAATTACCATTTTTTATTTACCAGCCAATGAGAAGCCCGGAATCAAATACAAGGATGAAATTCGAAACTAGCTGCGCTTGATCCAAAATGCCGATATAAAAAGCGAAGACATAGACGCTTCGTCAGACAGTCAGGACTTGAGGAAAAGAGTGTAATTAGTTTCTCCCTTGACCTAAGTCGAGCGGCTACTATGCTTGCCTCTTTCTTCCTTCCTTGTCTCATAAGTACTCTTCTGACCTCTTCCACCTCCCTGTCTCAAAAGTACTAACCGACCTTTTCAAAGACATTCCACACAAACCAACTTACAGACTCACTGACCTTAGAATCGGCAACTCCTAAACGAACATTCAATCATATACCGCCGCTTCCACATTCTTAAGCCTTTTATCTCTTTCAGTTCAGTATTATTTTGCCATGAACTCTCTCTAACTTCCGTTGAACCTTTATTTCAAGTATTACTTTATTTGTAAAACATTAATTGAAATGTATATATGTATAAATGTTTTTTATACTCTAATTGCCTTTCTTGAATTTATAATCATTTTATGAATTATAATGGGCTATCTTCCCACAAGGCCAAATTCCGTTAACCTGTTACGGAATCCTACTACAATTAGAAAAGGAATAAGAGATACCCACTATAGGGTAAACTGAGCTCTCTAGCCTTGATTGCAATTCAGACCTATGTACCCACTAAAATAACATTCATAGTAATTATAAAATAATGTCGGATTAATTAAAGTATATATATATATATATATATATATATATATATATATATATATATATATGAGAAAAATTAAGGCAGACACGTTATTTCATGGTAAATCATCAGCTTCCGTCTTTATTTTACAAAGGATTTCGATTCGTGTAAAATCCTTTGTAAAATAAAGACGGAAACTGATGATGGTTCGCCTGAAATAGGCTTAAACTTCCGTTTTACCATGAAATAATGTATCTGCTTTAATTTTTCTTATATTTGGTCTATATGTATTTATATACATATATATTTAGAGCTCTCTTAGAGAGTTATCCCACCACTGTATGTACAGGATACTCTTTTGGATATATATATATATATATGTGTGTGTGTGTGTGTGTGTGTGTGTGTGTGTGTGTGTGTGTGTGTGTGTGTGTGTGTGTGTGTTAGACTTTGAGAAACAGTAGCTATTCTGGCATCTACGCATCGTTCATTCAGCAATGAATTAGAACACTCTCAGCTAGTGGGCGTGTATAATGATAATATACACGCTAAAAAGTATGCCTCCTTCTACCTAGCGCCCGTAGCTCAGAGGTAGAATCGCCGACTGACGTCAATTCGGTCGGGTTTCAAGCCTGGGTAAAAAGCAATCGGCTGTCTAACCGTACTGATGAGATGTGATACAGCGAAACAGATCAGTCTGCAGATGACTATATATATATATAATGCTCTCATTACGATTGAGCACTCTAGATAGGAAAATTTGAAAAAACACTTACCATTTCGATGATATATGCATCACTTTTCAGCAATGAATTGAGTTCTTTCGGTAAATGGCGTGTGTTTACACCGCTTATATATAACACGCTAAAATTTTACTCCTCTTATTCTATGTGCCTATGGCTTAGGGGTTAGCGACACCGATTGACACCAAATCGGTTGTGTTTCGATCCACACCCGAAGCAAGTGGATGTTTAGTCACATTGATGAGCTGTGATGCAGCGAAACAGGCTTGTATGGGGATGATGAACATATATATATATATATATATATATATATATAACAGTCTTATTATAATAGATGCAGTTTTCATTGAAAATGACAGACGAGTTATTGTCATATTTTCAGAATATAACATGCATATGAATCTGTATGCATAAACATTACACATATTAAGTTGCAAGTAAAACAAAATTCATTTTTGATAATGGCTAAAAATATAGCCGAAAGTGCCGTAGAACAATTCTTATATAATTTGAGTTCTGAAAAATAAAAGCCGTAAGAACACATGAAAAATTATAAAAAAACAAACAAACAAGCATACTCCTTTGTCATTTTCAATAAAATCTGATGCTACTATTATTTAAAAAATGGCGATGAAATTAACAAATTTGCTTTCGGTTAGTGACGGTTTTTAAAATACCTGTAAACGCAAATACCAGACGATTTTTAGAGCATAGTTGATAACATAAACGTAATTGTTCTCCTGCTTTCACTTGGAAAATTATTCCAATTTTCGTTCCAATAGGTTGTCTTGTCGATAGAATTGTAAAATGCATTTCTTTCGGGCATAATCGACACCTCCTACGTTCATCCTTACATTCAAATGTTTTTCTTATTATTTTCCATTAATTTTCTAGACTGTTCCTGCATCAACCTTTCAGCTATCACGAATACACAGCGTTACACTATTAGCATATTGCCTTCTCCCGAAAATGGTTTTCATGATTGGAGTATATTTGTATCCATTGCCCTCCAGAAACATTGCAAGAAGATATCTAGTTCATTGACATATTTACAGTCGCCTGCTTGACTATATTAGTAGTTAAGCATTTCCCGTCAAGGTGCAGCAAGCTCTTTTTCTGTATTTGCAATAGAGGACAGGATACGGTGAATTTATGTTATGATTCAGTCAGTCAGTTAAGTGCCATACATGATACACGCTTGGGCGATTATATCTCCTGGGACATGCAACGAGGAAAGAGGGTTTGGAGAATCTGATACTAACAGGCCAGATAGAGGGGAAAAGAGACAGGGGAAAGCAACGGATAACATATTTGAAGGACCTGATCAGGTGGATGACGGAACGAGGGTTGCATGGTGTAACAGGAGAAGGCGTGCTAAGAGCCACCAGGGATAGGGAAACGTGGAAAGCCATGATCGTCCACGTCCTGAAAGGACAGGGCACAGAAAAGAAGAAGCATTTTTAATTTATGTCCGAGATCAGAGACGGGGTTATTCACTCAGTTGTGTTAGTGTTCTAAGTGAGAAATCGGGTGTGGGTACTCCAGCTGAGTCTTGTGTGGAGTTGAAAAAGAATTTTGTCAAAGTTAAAGATTTTATTTGGTGGTAGGTAAATCAGCTGTCAGAGATCAATCCACAAATATTTGCTTCGTTTGGCTGTCGAAGATGAAAAGTGAAAATTTATTATTTCAGTTAGCGATAAAACGTCTGTTCAGGTGCATGATGGGAGTTTCCATATTTATTTAATTATTTTTTTTAATAATCTGACTTTTTCATTCTTTATTTCTATCATTCTTATCTATGTTTACCTATATTATATATAGGATGTGCGTTGTGGTGCAGCAGACATCGACTCGGAACGACAAATCGAGGAGCCAAGTTCAAATTCTAGTGGAATTTCTTGCTTTTATTTACGCACAAAGACCCTTGGGAAAGGTATTAATCCGTCTCTTCACTACAGTTATGGGTTAAATAACAGAGCAGATTGGGTTTTATAGCCTTGGCTGGCAACCAGTCTACTGTAGAAAGCGACGACAACCTACTGCAGGATAATCTTCTGCCCAGTCAATCATGTCCCTTTCGAGACATGATCGCCCAAGCGTGTATCACGTATAGTACTTAACTGACTGACTGAATATAATAGTTGAAAACATGATTAAGGCATCTGCTGATCATAAAGTGGGGGAACAGTTTTGTATTGTTATGAAGTAATAAACCGACCCCCCACTACTTACTACTTACTAATATAATACATCTCTTCCTCCTCTAGCTATGATTTAAATAATAGGACTGATTGGGTTATATAGCCTTGGCTGGCAACCGGTCTACCGCAGAAAGCAATTGCAACCTACTGCGGGATAATCTTCTGCCCAGTCAGTCATGTCTCTTTAGAGACATGATCGCCCAAGCGTGTATCACGTAAGGCACTCAACTGACTGACTTTCAATATTGTCCAAGATTATCTTCAGTAGTAATAAGTATGTATATTATTCAATAAAATGTGTAATGTCCTCTAATGAGTAGATAGTGATTTCTGGAGGTTTGATCTACAAAACCCTTGCGTTAGGATGCTGATGGTAACATCAATTAGTTAAGTAAAGAATTTTTATACATGTATTAATTATATATTGGATTCACATCAAGTAAATTGAGCAGGTGGTGGATATCAGCTCGGAACGAGAACATCGGAGAGCCGAGTTCGAATTCCAGTTGAATTCCTTGCATTCACTTACGTGCAAACACCCTTGGGAAAGGTATTAATCCGTATATTCCTTCCAGTTATGGGTTAAATAACAGGACAGATTGGGTTCTATAGCCTTGGTCGGCAACCAGTCTACCGCAGAAAGCAATTGCAACCTACTGCAGGATAATGTTCTGCCCAGTCAGTCATGTCTCTTTTGAGACATGATCGCCCAAAGCGTGTATCACGTATAGCATTTAACTGACTGTTGCTAACTATCATTCTTATCTATATTTTGAAATTATTTTTATTACTTAAATTTGAAATTTTCTTTTATAATAATTATTTGGATTTCGCATACGTACATAGTTTGGAAATAAGCGTCAGAATTTATTTGGCGATTCATTTGTTGTTATAATTGCAGAGCAATCTAGAATGTTATCTGTGCAATTAACTCTTTTAGCGCTTCATAGAAGAAAGAATTTTGGTTTGTTTGGATTCCGAGTGAGAACCCACACAAAATAATAAATAACAAAAGCAGAGAAGGAGATAGAAAATGTAAGTTATATTGAACAAAATATACAAACTGTAACTCGGGTTAGTCAATTCAGGAATACTATTAGCAGAAATCAATATATACAAGTCTTGAAGTGAAATAGTATGTCCTGGTAATGAGTCTATATCCAAACAACTCCAACTCTGCATTAACTTACTATCTATCTATCTATCTATCTATCTATCTATCTATCTATCTCAGTCTGTTCATATCTATCTATCTATCTATCCATATATCTATCTATGTCATTCTTGTTTACTTCTATCTATCTATCTATCTATCTATCTATCTATCTATCTATCTACGTCATTCTTTTTTTTATATCTATCTATCTATCTATCTATCTATCTATCTATCTATCTCAGTCTGTTCATATCTATCTATCTATCTATCTATCTATCTATCTACGTCATTCTTTTTTATATCTATCTATCTATCTATCTATCTATCTATCTATCTATCTATCTCAGTCTGTTCATATCTATCTATCTATCTATCTATCTCAGTCTGTTCATATCTATCTATCTATCTATCTATCTATCTATCTATCTATCTCAGTCTGTTCTATCTATCTATCTATCTATCTATCTATCTATCTATCTATCTATCTATCTATCTATCTATCTATGTCATTCTTGTTTATTTATTTATTTCTATCTATCTATCTATCTATCTATCTATCTATCTATCTATCTATCTACGTCATTCTTTTTTATATCTATCTATCTATCTATCTATCTAAGTCATTCCTTTTTTATCTATCTATCTATCTATCTATCTATCTATCTATCTATCTATCTATCTATGTCTGTTCATATCTATCTATCTATCTATCTATCTATCTATCTATCTATCTATCTATCTATCTATCTATCTATCTCAGTCTGTTCATATCTATCTATCTATCTATCTATCTATCTATCTATCTATCTATCTATCTATCTATCTATCTATCTATGTCATTCTTGTTTATTTCTATCTATCTATCTATCTATCTATCTATCTATCTATCTATCTATCTATCTACGTCATTCTTTTTTATATCTATCTATCTATCTATCTATCTATCTATCTATCTATCTATCTATCTATCTCAGTCTGTTCATATCTATCTATCTATCTATCTATCTATCTATCTATCTATCTATCTATCTATCTATCTATGTCATTCTTGTTTATTTCTATCTATCTATCTATCTATCTATCTATCTATCTATCTATCTATGTCATTCTTGTTTATTTCTATCTATCTATCTATCTATCTATCTATCTATCTATCTATCTATCTATCTATCTACGTCATTCTTTTTTATATCTATCTATCTATCTATCTATCTATCTATCTAACTAACCGTCTTTTCATATCTATCTATCTATCTATCTATCTATCTATCTATCTATCTATCTATCTATCTCCGTCTTTTCATATCTATCTATCTATCTATCTATCTATCTATCTATCTATCTATCTCCGTCTTTTCATATCTATCTATCTATCTATCTATCTATCTATCTATCTATCTATCTATCTATCTGCGTGCGTATATACTCAGTCCGATGAAGAAAGGATTCCACCCACCCATATTGCGTCGCACCGTGAACTTTTCAGCACCTCCTAGTCTATAATATGTGGGCGAGCAGTTCTGTATGATAATGACATTTCTTTAACATTATTTTGTGGGCATTTTACCTAATCACACGTTACACTTTGTCAATTGAAATTTATCTTCATGTGTTGGAACAGACAATCGAATTGGTCCATAATCAGCTACGTTCCACTGAGAGAGAAAGAAAAAATATTTTCATATATAATCAAAGACTTCTAAATTATGAAGGAAGAGAATTTATGTTAGTTTTTGTATTCATACTATAATTTCTAACATGTTACTTTAAGAAATAATAAAAACATCACTTACCATAAACAAACGTAATTATTTTATTTTATTTTTTGTCGACATATTTGCGCTGTGGAAATGTCATAATTATATGCATTGCTATTTGGCCCAGCATCCTAATCCTGATTTTAATACTGACAACGTTTCGAGAATTGTACTCTCCAGACTTCAGCAGTTGTGTGTCTTTGTATTTGGTAACCATCATATAACTTGATAACCGAACTCATTATTCGATCCCTAGAGGTAGATAGTTCTTATTCCGTTTTCCATACCATATTCTATGTCCCTTCATGGTGATCATTTCTCTCCACAACTTCCTGTCCTTTGCAGCTCTTAATAAATTTTATCTTTTTGTTATCTGTCCTAAACCCTATTCTTTCATCCACTTACTCAACCTCATTCTTCTTCTATGTGCTGTGTCCCTTCAGAACATTGATGATCATGGCTCTCCACAACTTCCTGTCCTTCGTAGCTCTAACCAATATTTTTCTCCTCGTCGTCGCCTCCAATCTATGTTCTGCCATTTATATACACAGATACGTTTAACTCTGCCTTTTTAGTATCAGCATGTCCACTGAGTGTCAAATTCACCAAACCTTCTTTCCACATTTTGTGTCCTAAAAGTTTTAACTGTCTTTTTCCTAACCTAATCAGGTTCGCACTCATTTTTTCAAAACATCTTTCTTGCTCATATGTTCCATCACTGATATTCTCAGCATCTTCATGTAGAATCAAATTTCTGTGACCACAAGTCTCTTATTCATATGTCAGAAAATTCTCCCGCATTCGCCTCCATATAGGAACGTTGATATTACCTAGCAGGATAACGCTTTTTTTTCTAAGGTCATTCTCCGATGAAACCATATTTCTGTCGATTAGATTCTTTTCTTCACCTGTGAGGAAATTGTCCAGCATTTTCAAAAATAATTTCACCCCAAGCAAGGCATTCCACTGCCACTATTGCGCAGGGGGTTACATAGGGGAAGGTGCTGAGAGAGCGACTGTATATAGGAAATGTCAGAAGGAGGGTGATAGACGAGTAAGGAGGTACATAGGAAGAGTGTTTGATAGAATGGGTGCGAGTTAGTGTGTTAGGAGGTGTCTATTGACCTTACATTTAAACTGCTGGAGATCGCAACTGTCGGGGAAGCAAGTATGCGGAAGGGAATTCCACAGGCGGGAAGTGCGAGAAAAGAAGCTGTTGGAGTAGAAATTGCGGTTACATTTTAACGGTTTCACTGTAAAAGTGTGGGACCTAGTTGCTAATCTAGTATCTCGTGCAAATTGGTACCTAGGGGGCACCAGTGATCTAAGTTCATCGGAGCAGAAGCCGTGAAAGTATTTATAGAAGAGGCACAGGGAAGCCACGTCACGCCGGTGAGAGAGTGACTGCAGGCGGTCAGCCAAGTCGGTATCGATCACATTACAGATTCTCCGTTGTATTTTGTCGAGAACCCCCAGGAGAATAGCAGGGGCACCCGAGCAGATGTGGCAGCAGTATGCAATACACGGGCGGATGGTAGATTTATATATGTGCAGGATGGATTCAGGCGGAAAGAACTTCCGGGCCCTGCACAGAGAGCCGACTTTCATAGCAGCGGATTTAGCAATGGATTCGATATAGTCATTATTTACTGCCAAATACGAGATTAGATATAACGTAGCGTTTCAACTTTCTTGTCTTTGTTTTTAACTAAATTTTCCTGTATTTGTCAATATTTCTAGACATAGATTTTGATTAGTTCCAGTGACTTAACCCAAAGAGTTGTGAGTTCAATACCAGGCTACAGCAGTAGTGAACAAGCAACTTAGAGAGTCCGGTTCGAGGGAGATAACTCATATTTACTAAAAGAGGCTTCGCACAAGGAATGAGAATGATATATCCCAGTGATAAAGGTTTCGGTTCAAAATGCCTAGCACCTGAAGAAGGCCGAGGCGTACAACGACCGAAACGTCGTGCAAATGGCAACAAAAATGAGGATAATAGTCCGAATGATGTAAATAGTGTACATTTTCCTGTTTTCTTTGCTTAACTTTTCTGAAGGCATAGTTCTGCAGACTCACATAGCTGTTGTTTTTAGTCTAGTACTGATATTTCATAGCAGTTCAGAACCTTTTTGACTTGTAACTAAACATTCCTGTTTCTTAATAGTTTTTTTTAATTGTTATAAGGTACATTTCTGTAAAACCACATCTCTTTTGCCTCCAGTCCATGACTGATATTTCATAGCAGTTCAATATTTTTTGACTTCTAACCAAATTTTCATGTTTCTTAGAACTTTGCTTAACTTTTGGAAGGTCAGTCAGTTAAGTGCCATACGTGATACACGCTTTGGGCGATCATGTCTCGAACGAGACATGACCGACTGGGCAGAAGATTTTCTCGCAGTAGGTTGCCATTACTAGAAAGGGAAGAGATGTATTATATTGTTAAGTAGTAATTAGTAGGGGATCATTTTATTACTTCATAACAAAATAAAACTGACCCCCACTTTATGACCATCAGAAGCCTTAATCATGTTTTCAACTATTATATTCAGTCAGTCAGTTAAGTGCCATACGTGATACACGCTTTGGGCGATCATATCTCGAAAGAGACATGACTGGGAAGAAGATTATCCCGCAGTAGGTTGCCATTACTTTCTGCGGTAGACTGGTTGCCAGCCAAGCCTATAGAACCCAATCTGTCCTATTATTTGACTCATAGCTAGATGTGGAAGAGATGAATTACATTATTAAGTAGTAATTAGTGGGGGATCAGTTTATTACTTCGTAACAATATAAAACTGAACCCTACTTTATGCCCAGTAGAAGCCTTAATCATGTTTTCAACTCTTATATTCAGTCAGTCAGTAAAGTGCCATACGTGATACACACTTTTGGTGATCATGTCTCGAAAAAGACATGACTGACTGGGCAGAAGATTATCCCGCAGTAGACTGCCATTGCTTTCTGTGGTAGACTGGTAGCTAAGCCAAGGCTATAAAAGCCAATCTGTCTTATTGTTTAACCCATAACTGGTGGGAAGAGGCGGATTAATACCTTTCCCAAAAGTGTTCCTGTTCCGAGTTGATATCCACTGCACCACAACGCACATCCACATTTGGAAGATATCTTGCAATATTCCAGTGAGCCTTTAACGCCATGACATTCGAACTAGCATGTCCACCCTGTCAAATGACTACATGGCCTCGTGGGTTAATGTGTTCGTTAACATATATCTGAGACCCTGTAAGTTTAATCTGTGGGTTTGTTATTGCTGACAATTCAAATGAAGAAACAAGCAAAAGACACAAGAATAAATAAGACCAGTTTTCTGAAAGGTTGTGATGTCGGCATTTGGCGGAGGTACCTCGAATGTTTATGGGTATATAACACCAAATATATATAGTGATAACGTGCAAAATCTGTCGAAACTTTTATCTAGGATGCGAAATAAAATCTTGATCTTGAAAAAATTGTGAAAATCCTCATAGCTAAAGCCAGAACCACCAAAATTTGATCAACTTGACAACCTCAAACGGTGCGTCTTTTACGCAACTGTAAAATCGGTTTTAATGTCTGGTGCCACTGCTTGGACATTAACTAAAACCATAGAGTCTAAGCTTGATGGAACCTATACTCGAATGCTGATAGCTATACTTATCATCTCTTGGAAACATCATCCACCTAAATCACAGCTTTTTTCTTATCCGTATCACCCCATACAAGGCACTAAAGTCGCTAACACAAAAGTGTTTACAGTATGGGGAAGAAACAGAAACATAATAATAATGAACAGAAAGAGAAAAGAGTAATCAGGAGGACAGTAGATAGCGATTAACATTGTGTTTAATTTTTTGCAGATTAAAGTAGACTGGAAAGCATGGAGGCAAAAGGGAGCTCCACAAGCGAGAATTGCGAGGACAATAAACTGCATTTCTTAGAATTTACAGATAATTCTAGCAAGCTTAACTGCAAATTGACGTGATCTTGACGCAAGCCTAGTGCCGCGATTAAGTTCTCGGTACCATAGCGAATAGATCATCTGAACAGTTGCAATGAAATTACAGTGTGCAATAGTTTGTCATTTGAATCATGCAGAAATGAAAATAACACAAACATCTCATTTTAACAGATATATTTACCAAAATTACACAAAAATATCTTGTAACTTGGTTAGTGGGAACGACAATACTACTAATAATACTGTCCTATTATTTGACTCATAGCTAGAGGGAGAAGAGATGTATTATATTATTAAGTAGTAATTAGTGGGGGATCAGTTTATTACTTCGTAACAATATAAAACTGATCCCCCACTTTATGCCCAGTAGAAGTCTAAATCATGTTTTCAATTCTTATATTCAGTCAGTTAAGTACCATACGTGATACACGCTTTAGGCGATCATGTCTCGAAAAAGACATGACTGACTGAGCAGGAGATTATCCCAAAATAGGTTGCCATTGCTTTCTGCGGTAGATAGGTTGCCAGCCAAGGCTATAGAACCCAATCTGTCCTATTATTTGACTCATAGCTAGATGGAGAAGAGATGTATTATATTATTAAGTAGTAATTAGTGGGGGATCAGTTTATTACTTCGTAACAATATAAAACTGAACCCCCAATTTATGCCGAGTAGAAGTCATAATCACTTTTGGCGATCATGTTTCGAAAAAGACATGACTGGCTATGATTCAACCCTCAGCCTTAGAACTGGGACTCGTAATGGTCGTTAAGGTAGCAGTGTTCGTAGACCGACTCTCGGCTAAGTTCGGGCCTATCTTGCTTGTGAATGCTCCATGCTTTCAAGTCTACTTTAATCTTTCCGTATTTAAAATATATATAAAGAGCAAATGTATTTACTAAAGTCACCATTGACATCAGCTACACCCTCAAGACGACTTCGGAATCTCCTGCAACTTTTATTGACATTCTCCTTGTTTAAGTCGGTAAATGCTACCGTAATTCTTGTCTTCAATTCAACTTTGGTGTTACAAAGAATTTTGTTGGTTTCTCGTTCAACTGCACTACACACATAATAAGCAAGGGGGTTTGGAATCTGGTTAGTCCGAATCCTATGCACTGTCTCCAGATTGACATCCAAACAATGTTTGTATTGAAGCTTCCGGTGCAAATGCCAAACAGTACAGCATGCCGTTTCCAAACTTCTGGCGGTGTGAATGGCGTTATTGTCATGGCGGCATCACCGACAGACCGAATGAACTCTTCCAACCATTAATTATACCTCCCCTCACAAGAGGTGAAAGAGAGTAGCCTGAGGAGAGCGCCCTCAGATAGGCCGGAAATCAGCCGAGAGTCGGTCTACGAACACTGCTACCTTAACGACCATTACGAGTCCCAGTTCTAAGGCCGAGAGTCGAATCATAGTATTCCACACTAACTCGTATTATCGTTCCTACTAACCAAGTTCCAAGTATTGTATTCTTTCTGTATTTAATACTAGCAGTATAGCCCGGTGTTACTCGGTTGTAATGAAAGCTTTAAAACTAATCCATGGTCCTGGAGCTGAGACTCTTTGGACGTTGGCACGAAAGACTAAAAAGCAATAGTTGTTTCCAGTTAAAGCAAAACCGTAGACTGAAAGAAAAATGAATGGATGTAAGTCAAATTTTGATTTCCTGGTATCGATATCAAATAAGTTTTTTTCTTCGTAAACTGAATTTTGAAGGCTAAATAAGTCCTCTGAGTAAATGGTATCATCGCTGAGACTAAGAACTACAATTATACCTACTTAGAGCCAAACCCGAAGCAAAAACTAAAATAAAAGGGCTGAAAAAAATAGAGACATACAGACAGATAAACAGACACACACACAAACATCTTTCCTTTTATATATATATATTATCGAATGTCTGCACTATTATAAGAACTGCAACCTTGAAACATCTGAATATCGTTTCTTACGTTTTGTCTATGAGTGTATGAAATTTGATTAAAATCGGACCACTCCTTCTATAACCTGAATTTTTCGATTATCGATTTTCGATATTTATCGGGTGTACCTCGACACAAAACCTAGCTAAGACCACTCGCAGACGCTTATAGTACAACTGTGTAAATTTTCAAGAAAATCGGTTCAGCCGTTTCGGAGTCTATATGTAACGGACACACACAGACACAGACACACACAGAGAAAAATTCCATTTATTATATAAGTTTAGATATATTCGTATTTTCCTATTTAGTTGTTTTTGCGTTATTTCTTGCTGGACCTTTAACGGGGTCTACGGCAGTCATGGTGCTCTTTTTCTTCACGCACGTTGCTCAACTGACCCTACTATACTGTGCAGTCGACAGAATATAAACAAACAAGGTGAATGCGCAAAATTAAAAGTATAAGATGGCGCCAATTTACCCATCGCACCCTTATTGCCGTGTGAAAGTGACTGTAACCAATGTACTATTGTATTGTATTGTTTGTTTCTGTGTATCTCCAGCCCGAAAGGACGCAGGGATTAAAATCGCAAAGAGCCGGATATGTTTTAACGAATACTTTAATCCACGTGGCGCTGTATCATTTAGACAAGATGAGAATGCTGACCCGAGCAGGACTGGCTAAAATTATTCTATTTGGTTTTGCAGTTTGCGAGTAACCCTTGTACTGACCATTAATTAACAATCGGAATGAGATCAGCACGACAGAATCCGTATTGTTTGCGATACCTTCAAGGCTCTAATTTCAGCTAATGTTTAAAAAAAAAAGCCTATTTTAACAGCAAAGCTGTTCACTCGCGGCTAGAATGTTATCAGCGCTTCCGGTGAGCAGCCTCTAGCATCGCAGTGTATTTATGAAAGCATATTGTTTTTCTGCACGCACGTCATATATAATTTCAAATCAGCTATTTCCTTGAGTTACGTGTTGACGCAAAAAAAAAAAAAAAAAAAAAAAACTACCTTAACACTAGCAAAAATCAATACGTCATAAGCTGAAAAGGACAGAACTGAAAATGACCAAGTTCTTTTCATCGACATATTTTTTTTTACTATTCAAAATATACAAGTCCCAAGAGGCACTCGAGGTAGTGGGTTACTAAATGAGTTTGTTGTATATGCAGTAAGAATAGAAGGTACAGTTTATGTTGATGTTTTGGATAAAGCGGGGAGCCAAGTTCGAATTCCAGTTGAATTCTTTTTATTCACTTACGCACAAAGACCCTTGGGAAAGGTATTAATCCGTCTCTTCCCTCCAGTTATGGGTTAAATAACAGAACAGATTGGGTTCTATAGCCTTGGCTGGCAACCAGTCTACCGCAGAAAGCAATAGCAACCTACTGCAGAATAATCTTCTGCTCCGTCAGTCATGTCTCTTTCGTGACATGATCGCCCAAAGCGTGTATCATGTATGGTACTTAACCGACTGACTTGATATAATATTTAAAAACATGATTAAGGCTTTTACTAGGCATAAAGTGGGGGATCAGTTTTATATTGTTATGAAGTTATATGATCCCCTACTAATTATTACTTAATAATACAATACATCTCTCACTCCTTTAGCTATGAGTCATATAATCGGACAGATTGGGTTCTATAGCCTTAGCTGGCAACCAGTCTACTGCAGAAAGCAATGGCAACCTACTGCGGGATATGATCACCCAAAACGTGTATCACGTATGGCACTGAACTGACTGTTGGATAAATCTATATATTTAAAAGGCAATTTGTGAGTCTGTGTGTGACTGTAACCTATGCATATCTACATTTTTAAAGCTACGCCGTTCAAAATTTCTAGGTACACATATCTACATGGAAGCCAGGTTGACACATACTTTTTGAGTTTTAAGTTCAGCAATTTTTCCTTTCGCACTTTTTGGCTAATGGAGCCTATTGTTTACATTTACTCCGTAAAACATCTAAGATCTAAGATGGTTGCTAGATTACGTCACAGAAATCAAATCACACGTGTCAAACGCGACTAAAAAAATGAGCCTTTATATTTAATTTTTATTCCGACGTTTTAAAAATTCATTTGGTCAACAAAAAAAATGTGAATAATTTTTCTCGTAATTTTTAAACAAAAGAAATGTTTAAAAACAAAAAAGTGTTTTTTCAAACAAAATCAAAATATGTAAAAAAAAAAAAAAAAAAAAAAAAAAAGCGGCATTTTCTCCCACTACTAAAATGTTTTGAGTTGGACGGGCAACGCCGGGTTATTATGCAAGTAACGATTAAACCTATATTTGAAGGGGGGTTAAAATTGTAGTAATCCGGAAAGGATCCTATATGGAGCAATTTCTGCAGTATAGCAACCGGTGGAATGAAGCTATTTGAGCGGAAATTCTATCCTACTTACGGAATAGGAAGAAAATAAAGGTGATTCAACTTATTGGATGCGGATTTTGGCAGTGAAGTTCAGAACTGCTGGAATAAAGGAAGTTATTGCTTAAAACATTCTCCATGGAAACAGCGATAGTATTTCATCTGTAAGGAAGGAGCCGTTGATTTAAAATAATCCATCACCCACAAGGCTGCGTAGATACTTTCGGATTCTATAAAGAAAACTGGGCAACTCCAACCCAGACAAAACAGTTCTTCTTTAGCCACCATAGAGAAACTTTCCTGCGAGTCTCCTGGAGAGCAATACACGGAGCCTCCTTGGCCTGATTTTTTCAAACTACTTTCATTGACTACATTGAATCTATAACTGCATCTACTACTAGGAAGGTCGGGTCACTGTGTCGGGCCAGTATGTTTTTCTCGTCAGAATCCATCTTGCACATTTAGAAAACTACCATTTGCCCATGCATTGAATACTATTTCCATATCTGTTCAGGTGAATATGGCAAGCAATAATATCAACTACCAACACGCTAACAATGTGCTTGCTGTATTCGGAACATGAAACATATCCACTACTCTACAAACATACAAAAGTCTACATACATTCTGTTACACATTAAATAAAATTAATCCTCAAAAATAGCTGAAAGTATAACTGAAATTGCTCGGATAAGCAAAACCTTTTGACAATTTTTGTAAAATTTATGTCCTCAAAAGAAAAAAAAAACATAAGATCACATGAAAAATTACATAAAACACTTAACGTTGTCTGTTATTTTTAATGAAACCAGCAAAATATACAATATTGTTACGGAAAACCCTGAAGATAAACGAAGAGGTTTTTATAACAATTATTTAGAAATTATTTTTAGTCGATACTCGTATTTAAGTAGATTTTCTGTTTTTAATCAAACAGTATATTTATAGATTTATTTCTACCGGCCTGATTATTGATGATAAATTTTGTACAAAAAAAAAGTACGTCATTCGGCAGGATTCGAACCTATGACCCCTCATCAACATGAGCGAGCGCGTTTTAGACCACGCGACCACGAATTATACCAGAAATGGCTATATAAATATACGGTTTGATTAAAAACAGAATATCTACTCAAATACGCGTATCGACTAAAAATAACGTTCAAACAAATAATTTCGTGTATATATATATCCAAGCCGCATTCACCCTGGTCGGAGTTGAAACGGTATTCTCCACGATGGAGAAAGTTTCACTGGGATTTGTTTAGGGCAGGGTCCCAAGTTATTTAACTCATAACTGGAGAGAAGTGACGGATTAATACCTTTCCCAAGGGTATCTGTGCGTAAGTGAATACAAAAAATTCAACTGGAATTCGAACTCGGCTCACCGAATTCTCTTTCGAGCCGACATCCATTGCACCACAACGCACACGCGCCAACAAAATCTTACAGCATCTAGTATTCCCATGCGGTCACCCATCTAAGTACTGACCAGGCTCAACATTACTTATTTTCGGTGATCGAGCGAGAACTGGTGTATTGAACGGAATATGACTGTGTGCGTGTTTTTTTTTTATTTTTTTTTTTATTTTTTAAATAATATCACCCCGATCAAGGCGGTAACGCCACTGATGTGCAGGGGGCTACGTAATAGTGAAAAGATTGGAAAAGAGAAAACCGCTTCCTAAACAGGAAACAAGGGATGAGCCTCTTCACCTGTTCAGTAGACGAGGGTGGAGTGTGAACCGGCCGATAGTTCAGTCAATCTACTCCAATTGAAAAAAAAAAGTGAAAAGATTGGAAAAGAGAAAACCGGAAACTGCATCCTAAACAGGAAACAAGGGATGAGCCTCTTCACCTGTTCAATAGACGTGGGTGGAGTGTGAACCGGCCGATAGTTCAGTCAATCTACTCCAATTGAAAAAAAAAAGTGAAAAGATTGGAAAAGAGAAAACCGGAAACTGCATCCTAAACAGGAAACAAGGGATGAGCCTCTTCACCTGTTCAATAGACGTGGGTGGTGTTAGTTCGTTTGTTTGTTTATATATATATAGAGAGAGAGAGACAGAGAGAAAGAGAAAGAGTTTAGTGCAAAATAATTTTTCACTTTAATTGAGCAGGTTCATAGCAACTTTGAAGTTTCGTGAACATATATATATATATGTGTGTGTGTGTGTGTGTGTGTGTGTGTGTGTGTGTGTGTGTGTGTGCGTTATGGTGCATTTGATATCGGCTAGGAACGAGAAATCGGGGAGCCGAGTTCGAATTCCAGTTGAATTCAATGCATTCACTTACGCGCAAATACCCTTGGGAAAGGTATTAATCCATCTATTCCCTCCATTTATGAGTTAAATAACAAGACACATTGGGTTCTATAGCCTTGGCTGGCAACCAGTCTACCGCAGAAAACAATGGCAAGCTACTGAGGGATAACCTTCTGCCCAGTCAGTCATGCCGCTTTCGAGACATGATCGCCCAAGCGTGTTTAATGTATGACACTTAACTGATATATATATATATATATATATATATATATATATATATATATATATATATCATAAGACTGCTTGAATTCGGCTGGTATATTTAACCAGGTGCTTTTGCTATTCATTTCGACGTTCTCGACAAAATCCAAAGAAGGATCTGCAGTGGAGTCCATCTTGATTTGCCGTCACAATTTCAGTCACTTTCTCACCGACGTGATATGGATCCCCTCTGTTTTTTCTACAAATATTTCTACTGAAATTGTTCTGACAAGCTTTTACCCCTGGTGATCGACCATGTAAATTTAAGTACGCTACTAGACAAGCAATCTTGTTTACCTTTGTCCGGTTATATACGCCCTCTTGAACTGTACCTCATAATCTGTGATTTCCTAGTTTGAGTGTCTCTTGGGAATTGTACAGGATGAACATGTCTTGTAAAAAGTTTAAGTTTATGATCCCAAGAGAATATTGAAAAGAAATTATTTTTATATCCTAAAACTTTCATTATTAACATAGAAAGAAATCTTGTTTACAATTCATTTGTTTATGGGTTGCAAATCAGTGAATGCTGGACAAAGATGAAGGAAAAACTTGAAGCAACTGAAATGGGATTCTACAGAAGCATACTGGATATCAAGTGGGGGATCAGTTTCATATTACAATCAATATATAAACTGAACCCTCACTTTGTGGTCACAGCAGTTTCTATACATTTATATTCCTGAGGTTCAAAAGTACAAGGATGCATTCCATGAGCTGAGTAGAGTATTAAGAAACAGGACAATTTCGCTAGAAACAAGGAAGAGAGTCCTGGATTGCTATGTGTTGTCAGTTTTTCAATATGGCAGTGAATGTTGGACAATATCATTAAAGATGAAGGAAAAACTTGAAGCAACTGAAATGTGATTCTACAGAAGGATGCTGCGAATATCATGGATCGAGCATATGAGCAATGATGATGAGGTTTTGGAAATGATGCACACGAAAAGAAAATTAATACTAACCATCAGGAAAAGAATGCTAAAGTTCCTAGGACATGCAATGAGGAAAGAGGGCTTGGAGAACCTGGTACTAACAGGTCAGATAGAGGGAAAAAGAGACAGGGAAAAGCAACAGTTAACACATTTGAAGAGCCTAATCAGGTGGATGATGGAACGAGGGTTGCATGGTGTTAGGGGAGAAGGCATGCTCAGAGCTACCAGGGATAGGGAGACCAGAAAGGCCATGATCTCCTACGTCCTGAAAGGACATGGCACATAGAAGAATAATATATATGCCAACTGTTTATAAGAAACTAGCAGTATAGCCCGGCGTTGCTCGGGTGTAAGGAAGGCTTTAAAACTAATCCATGGTCCTGGAGCTCTGACTCAGTCTAAAGAATATTTGAAATAATAAAATAATTGCGACAATTTACCAATCGAACCTTGTGTATATATATATATATATATATATATATATATATATATATATATACTTGCAGTATAGCCTGGCGTAGCTCGGGTGTAATGAAAGCTTTAAAACTAATCCATGATCCTGGAGCTGAGACTCTTTGGACGTTGGCACGAAAGACTAAAAAGCAATAGTTGTTTCCAGTTAAAGTGAAACCGTAGACTGAAAGAAAAATGAATGGATGTAATTCAAATTTTGATTTCCTGGTATCGATATCAAATAAGTTATTTTTGTCGTAAACTTAATTTTGAAGGCTAAATAAGTCCTCTGAGTAAATGGTATCATGGCTGAGATGAAGAACTACAATTATACCTACTTAGAGCCAAACCCGAAGCAAAAACTAAAAGGAAAGGGCTGAAAAAATACAGACATACAGGCAGATAAACAGACACGCACACAAACATCTTGCGTTTGATATATATATATATTATTGATTTTCTGCACTATTGTAAGAACTGCAATGTTGAAACTTCTGAATATCGTTTCTTATGTCTTTGTCTATGAGTGTATGAAATTTGATTAAAATCGGACCACTCCTTCTATAACCCGATTTTTTGGATTATTGATTTTCGATATTTATCGGAAGTATCTCGACACAAAGCCTAGCTAAGAACACTCGCAGATGCTTATAGTACAACTGTGTAAATTTTCAAGAAAATCGGTTCAGCCGTTTCGAAGTTTATAGGTAACGGACACACATACACACACACACACACAAACACACACACACAGACAAAGTTACATTTATAAATAAGTTTAAATTATGTTGTGGATATAAAAAGGGGGATCAATTTTATATTATAATCAATATATAAACTGATCCCTCATTTTGTAGCCATGTTTCTATACATTTATATTCTACATTTATGGGTTTTAGCTAGTGGATGGCAGATCGGGGTTTGGGTGAAATAACAAGAGAAAGTGTGCTAAGAGCCACCAGGGATAGGGAGACGTGGAAAGCCATGATCGCCTACGTCCTGAAGGGACAGGGCACATAAAAGAAGAAGACTAGATTGTCATCTATGTCCCACCTTTTAACCGTTAAAATAGTTATAGGTAACCGTCACTTCTACACCAACGGCTTTTTTCTCGTACTTCCCGCATGTGATACTTCATTCCCTAAATTAGTTACAATCTCTAAAAATTGAAATGCAACGTGAATTCTAATCCTCTATCTCCTTGAATCTCGTTCATCTTATGCCCTTTCTTCACCATTCCCTGGACCCATTTTTTTTTCTCTCACTGTAACCCCCTGTGCCTTAGTTGGGGTATCATAATGTCAAAAAATGTAAACATACAATGTTATGGAAATGTACGATAAATTTCAAGTGCAGAGATGGTTATTTAGGTAAAATCGAAAATTGTGTTATATAGGCTTGATTTGACTTCGTTTAGACTGTTGGTCATTCGTGGTCGAGAGGTCTAAGACGCGCCAGGTCAATTGGTGGCTTCCCCCATATTGATAGGAGTCGCAAGTTCGAATTCTGCCGAATGACATACATTTTTATAACAAAATTTATTGTAAATAACCAGACCGGTAGAAAAAAAAAAATATATATATATATACTGTTTGGTTATAAACAGAATATCTACTCAAATACGAGTATCGATCAACAATGATGTTCAAATAATAAATTTCAATATAAAATTGACTTAAATGACTTGTCAACTAGGTATATTTTATTTTTGCAAGATTTTTAAAACAGAAATTTGGCTACTCTTTAAGTTTTGTTGAATGTGTTGAAGAATCAAAAATGGTGGGTAATTTAAATTTGATTTTTCCAATTCAGAAAAAAATTAGATTAAATCAAATAAACTTCAAAATTCCGGAATTTATAATTTAAGAAAATATGCTAAATAATTAAACTATGTCACAAGCAATCTAAAGCAATTGTCAAAAATAAAAATGAAAATAAAAAAATAAAAGACAAAAAAATTAAAAATTAAAAATACAAGAAGCGTGGACTTCGTACTTCCTTTGTTTATCTTTTTCGCTCTGGTAGAGAAATCGAACGAACCTGAACGCTTGGTGTCACCGTCGGATTTTGTATAACACTTCTCTAGCCCTGTCTTGAAATGGCTAATGAGTTACTCTGCTGGCAATCCCCATAGAAATGGACTAGGGCAGGGAGCAAGAATGACGGAAAAACTTCATTTTCCGACATGCCCCAAAATAAAACCCAGAGGTCAAAAACAGAATTAAGTTCAGAAAACGAAAAGAAAGAACACTTCCAAGATTTATTGGCCTGGAGGCGCAAGATGACACTCCATTAACAAAGTCATCCTCTTCCATAACACAAAACAATTTTGGCAAATATAACGCCAAAATTAGCCCAAAAGCTAAAAAAAAAAAAAAAAAAATTAAATAAAAAGACAAGAAAAAAAAAACAGTTTTATTACTCAAAATGTCGACATTCCCCCACCCCTAAAAATATCTTATACCCACATCAAAATTTAAATATATCAAAACGAGTGATGAGGCATCAAAACGTATTTCTATATATTTCTAGAGGAAGTAAGAAAAAATAACGATTGACAGCAATGAAATTGTAATGGTATTATTAACCATTTCTTTATAAAGAAGTACTCTCTATTCATTGAGTGAACGGCCAGTACTGTTCTCAGCTGAAAGACCTTTTCCTTTTAAACACTAGTAAACATGGACATTTGTGCCCGCAAAAAACCGTGTTTAAACACTTATTCCTTAAATAAGTATTTTAATATCATTCATATTTGTTACTTTATTGCAATATTTGTTAAGCTCATGTAATTAACGACACATAACATTACCTATGAACTCATTCATTATTATTGAAAGAAAATATTTCTAAACTTAATAAAATTAAACGAAGAATCTGCAATGTAATTGATCCCGATATGGTAGCTCAACTTCAGTCACTTTCTCACCGACGTAATGGGGCTTCCCTCTGTCTCTTCAAATACTTTCACGGTTTCTGCTTCGATGAGCTTAGCTCCCTCGTACCTCTTCTGCATGAATTTACTCGAGCTACTAGACTAGCCATTAGGTCCCACACATTTACAGTGAAACCAATCAAGCGTAAACACAACTTCTATTCCCCAGCTTCTTTTCTCGCACTTCCTGCCTATGGAATTCCCTTCCGTATACTTACTTCCGTGATAGCTACAATCTCCAAGAATTTAAATGCAAAGTCAATTGCCATCTCTTATCTTCTTCACTCACATCCTTTCCATGACAACCCTTGTATAATATTCTTCTTCCTTTTCATTCTACTTTCATGCAGCCCTCTTCACACCTGTATTCTCATCCTTTTCTTACTCATTCTCTGGCTTACCTGTAACTTGTTCCTCTTTCTCATCACTCACCTCTTATGTAACCCCCTGCACAGCAGTGGCAGTTCTGCCTTGCTTGGGGTGAAATGATTAAAAAAAATATGAACACGCACATGTAGAGGACGAAGCGTTCATTACCAATTGATATTTACGAGTCGACTCGACGTAACTTGCGTCATGAAATAGAGCAGGAAATAAGGAAACACGAAAAGGCGAAAGTAACCAGAACAACAATATATTAACAAAAATTACATAGAGTTGAAAGCATACAAATCAAATAACGAAAGAAAAGTTATTTCCCTTTGTCCGGAGAGAAACGTAAATGTTCGGTAGAAGATTAAATTGAATAAAGTTCAGTTTGAATAAAGTTAATGTACATACTGTTAATGTCTGTTTCAAATTGAAGTATTTTTAGCGTTGTGTGTGCATGCTCGTGAGAAATGTGTGAGTTAGGTAATAAACATGTCTACTCTTGCCCGGGACAGAACACTAACTGCTGTAACACGTGACGCTCCCGGGTTATATCGGCATGCCCATAGCGCGGAGAAACTAGGGTTATCACGTGAACGCTAAATGACCATGTGTGTGTGGGTGTGAATGTATCAAACCCTACACACACTCCTACAATACACGCAACAGGCGTCTTTTACATTGCATAGATGCAACACAACTTTTCAGCACTCTTTTCTTCGTTTCTATCGCTTGATACTTATTTCTGGAAACTTTTCTGACATTTTTATACCAGTATTGGTCTTTTATGGTTCACGTATTGTTTGACCAAATGATAAACAGGCCCACAACGCCATCATACTGTTCAATTTATCAGAAGGGCAACGCTTCACATTTCAGCGTTTAATTTTCATCTTAAAAATCTATGCTTTTGAAAATTCGTGTTAAAAAAAAATGTCGAAAAAAAATCAGCGCTTTATAATACTACTAAATTTTTTTTTTATTTAGGTCGTCTTTAAAGAAATACCAACCGACCAACCTTACAACAAGCATGTTACGGAATCAGTGATCCGTTAACATGGCGACTCGTGTTGATGTCAAAACTGGCCATACTGAAAACGAGGCTTTGAATAATTTCTAAATGTCTCTTTCGGAGTAAATTTTTCTGACATTTTCTGCGCAAACGCGCATCGTTCTACGCTTGAAAAGGTTTTCAAGACACGAACGCTGACAAACATTTCTATACATATTTTCATTGTAATTGCTCTGAGAATCGTATTTTCTATGCTAACACTTTCTTTTAATGCACTTCTCTCCGGTAAAATTCTCTTCCGGCTTCTTGCTTCGCAGTCAACTCTGATTTTCAAAAATTTAAATGCAAACAATCGCTATTTTTTGTCTCATTAATCTCTGTATTTTTTTTTGTTGTTGTTTATTATCCTTAATAGTGTATACTTTTTCTCCCATATCCTTTAACACTTAGTATCCTTTTACGTCTTAGCGGCTTTATTGCCTTGTTTGAAGTGAAATGACTTAAAAAGATATTTCTTTAATCATCGATCGTAGGATGAAAATTCTGTGTTGCCTAGGTAAATATTAAGCGGTGTTAAAATTTTAAAGTATTTTAAATCTAAACAATTACGATCTTCCGGCCTCTTTGCGGTGTCTATTGATCTGGGTAATCTCATATCCTCATCTTTGTTGTTATGATCACAACACTTGCTCCTCAGTTTGCCCAATCACTCGATCACAGCCAACAGTGGTTAATGCAACAGCAAAGAATAGGTCCTTTTCATCGTGTATCGAAAGAGAAAATTATCTACCGCGAAAAAGTGTTTGCGTTTTGTGCGTAGTCTGCCGAAGAAAAAGTTACCAAAAATTGTTAGCATAAAAGAAGCTACTATGAGTATCAGAAACGATCCTAATTTTCTTTTTTCCATATCTGGCGTGGCCAATCAGAAAAATTGTTCGATGAATAAAGGCCGTTATTTTTGCTTACTGAGGAGAGATTTCTTTTGGAGCTTTGAGAAAGAAAGTACAATTTTTGAGCTTGGTGAGCGTAAGTGCGATTTTCGTTGTTGCAAGGGGAAGGTTAGATTTTGATCTCGTTTTTTGTTACTGCGTTGCCTGCTGGATTGTTCACGCTAGATCTGCGACTGAACCTAGTGTTGGCACGGATTTTTTTCTCTTTCTATTACACAACGTGAACGGTGGTGACTTTTTATTCAGCCAATAATTCGTCCTCTAGTGATTTTACAAGTTCTAGTTTAAAAAAAACAATCAGTCAAATTTACAACACCCTTTCGGCTACTGTGTGATCCAGTCTTCTTCGGATGTCTGTCGACTTATCTAATTTTTAAGGAATTCAAACTGAACTAATATTTATTTTAAGGGTTAGATTGTTCTATTTCAATTAATTTTGAACTAAACACTACTTAATCTATGAGTGTAGCTTGTTCTCTTTTAAGAAATTTTGAACTGAACACTTTACTTAAAACGGGGTAGCATTTTATCTCCAAAGAAATATCTAACTGAATACTTTATTTTATCTACGGGGGTTGCTTGTTCTCTTTAAGAAATTTCTAACTGAACACTTTATTTCATCTACGGGGGCTGCCTGTTCTCTTCGAGGAATTTCTAACTGAACACTTTATTTCATCTACGGGGGCTGCCTGTTCTCTTCGAGGAATTTCTAACTGAACACTTTATTTCATCTACGAGGGCTGCCTGTTCTCCTCGAGGAATTTCTAATTGAACACTTTATTTCATCAACGGGGGCTGCCTGTTCTCTTTAAGACACTGAATATCGAAACAAAATGTACAATTTTGCAGTAGTTTTGAGTTTGCACATGTTCTATATATATAAGTGTATTTCAGCATCAAGAATTATCTCCGAAATGTTTTATTAAATAATATGTAGAAGTTATGTCTATCATATTTTTTAATTGAATCTTTCAAATTTCCGTTTTGCGTTCTTGTTAAATGTTTTGTATGTAAATATGTTATGAACATATTACAAATAAATAAAATAATATTAACATTAAACAAATGTTAGTTGAAAACACCCAAAATTTTATACAGGACATTGTGTGAAAAAAGACATCAAATTCTGGAGGTTGTTGTAATAATTGAGAAACGGCCATCATTGAATAAGATGCTTTTTCTACATCTTCTTCATATGCCGTGTCCCTTCAGGACGTAGGCGATCATGGACTTCTACTTGACTCTCTCTTGTTGCTCTCAATATTTTTTCTCTTGGTATATCTCCCAAACACTGCTCTGCAATTCATTTTCCCAAGCACATAAATCTAAAATATTAACTAAATAGAAAGTAGCTTGGCCAAAAACTGAGGGATCACTTTACATATTGACTGTAATAGAAAATTGATCCCCCACTTTATATCCACATCATACTTTCTGATTTGTTTACGAAATTCTGTTTAGGTATGAATCCACCTATTCTCATTACTGATTAGCTACACAGAAATGCTTTAGATTTATTTCTTATTCTTCATGTGCCGTGTCCCTTCAGGACGTAGGCGATCATGGACTTCCACTTGGCTCTGTCTCTTGTCGCTCTCAATAATTTGTCTCTTGGTATCTCTCCCAAACCCCTCTCCTCCATCCATTTGCTCAGTCCTATCAAGTACGTCTCTCTCTGCCTCCCATTTATCCGACCTGTGAGTATTAAATTCTCCAGGCCCTCCTTCCGGATTACGTGTTTCGGGAACCTCATCTATCTCTTCCTGATATTTACTATCAGTTTTCTTCTCGTTTGTATCCTTTCCAATACCTCATCGTTGCACACAGGCTCCGTCCATGGTATCCTCAGCATCCTTCTGTAAAATCACGTTTCTGCTGCCTCAAGCCTCTCCTTCATCGTCCAGTATTCACTTCCATACAGAATAACAGATATCACACATCAATCTAGCACACCTTCCTTTGTTTCTAATGAGATTTTTCCTGTCTTTCAGTACTTTGGCTAGCTTCTGAAATGCGTGTTTGACCATGCCAATGCGTCATTGAATCTCCGTGTCGTATTTTCCATCCTCTGTCAAAACACTCCCTAGGTATTTGAAATTTTTAGTTGTTTTATTTTAGATTCTCCGACATGCAGTTGGTATATTGGGCTCCTCTTTTTACTGATGACCATCCATTCAGTTTTCTTGAGGTTTATGCTCAATCATTTATTTTCCTTTCCGTGTCTGCTATCAACACCGTGTCATCCGCGTATCGGATATTGTTGAGATTGCGGCCGCCAATGTCGAATCCTGGCAAGGCTTTTATTTCTCTCATAATTGCTTCGCTGTACAGGTTGAAAAGATCCGGCGAGAAAACACACCCTTGTCTTACACCCCTTTCTATTTTTGCATATCTTCCTATCCGTACACAAGTGGTTTGCTGCCAATATAGATTCTTGATTATCCTAACATCTTTTCCGAAAATATCGGGGTTGTTGAGCATCTTAGTGGATTGTATATTGAAGTGTGTTGTATATAAGGTATATTTATAATTGTTTTAACAGTAACCCGCTGCCTTGAGTTGTTCTCGAGGTGAATTTATTGAATATATTAGGTGAATTCAATTAAAAAATTTGTTAAAAAAGAGAATTTAATTTCGTGATCTTCACAGAAAATCTAATTATTTTAAAGTAACTCATCTAATTTTTTTGGTTTAAATCTTATCATGGGGAATGTTAGCTGACTTTTACAATTGGATTAGTTTCGTAGTAATCAATATTGTTTTTTTTTCTTTAATGCTTTGCGCTGAGGATTTTTTTTCTGTGAAAACGTTAAAAGTCATTAGGATTGTTTATTAGAAACTTTCACGTGTTTTATTTTTGAATTTGCTGATGAATTTTAATTCTTAATGTGGATTTGTATTTGAAGTTACTAAAGAGGCAAGACGTTAAAGGAAAACAGGTGGTTGAATTGAGTCTCCTTCTCCTAAACTGGTTGCCATCCAAGGCTAATTCTTAAGGTAGATTAGTTTTTGAAGTTACTTTCTTCTAGCATTTGCCGGCTAAAAAGGCATCAAAAAAGGGTAACAGTGTGGTTGGAAGTGAGTCACTGTTTCTGTCGTGGCGGAATAATCGTCGCCAAGTTGTGGCCTTATTAGGACCCGGAAGTAAGACACGGAAACAAGAAGGTAGGTTCAAAGAGTGTATTAGAATAACAAGAACATATAGACAAAGGAAAGTGTTAGTAATCAGTAAATAGATGTGTAAGTCCGAACTCTATAGTTACGCTGCGTCTCTACTGTCTCTAGACTGCCTCACAGCTGCGTTCCCGTAAGTCACGCAGATTATTTATTGACAGAGTAAAGTCCATTCCTATAACACTATCTATCTATCTATCTATCTATCTATCTCAGTCTGTTCAAATCTATCTATCTATCTATCTATCTATCTATCTATCTCAGTCTGTTCATATCTATCTATCTATCTATCTATCTATCTATCTCAGTCTGTTCATATCTATCTATCTATCTATCTATCTATCTATCTCAGTCTGTTCATATCTATCTATCTATCTCAGTCTGTTCATATCTATCTATCTATCTATCTATCTATCTATCTATCTATCTATCTATCTATCTATCTATCTATTGATATTTGTGTTTCGCAAAGGAGTGAGAGTGTCTGCTGCATCAAATGCATTACCAGTGTTGCGCTGTTGCCGCCTTTTCGTCGAGTGTTCTTTTCATCATCGGCACAATCTAATCTCTCTTCTCCTCGCGCCAGCCTTGCGCGTAGCTCCCGTCTATAGCCGTCCGTGATGCCTTCTCAACGTCAAATTCCACTGACTCCAGCTCTCTTTAGTCGACATCTTCGACGTGGTGTAATGGTTAACAAGCTTGTCTCGCTCGATCAATTACAACTGAATAGTGAGTTCGATACTCACTGGGTTCCCAAAATACTCAGACTTATGCGACATCTGAGCTACGCTTAGAAAATAATTTCTGGGCAATTCGACGGAGTGTAATATTTGGCTAGTCTATATCGCTAGAATCACTGCAATTAAATTGTGAGTTTGATCCTTATCGGGTACCCCGTATTTTCGGCCTTGTGCCAAATATAATCTGCGCTTAGAAAATCACGTCTTTAGTTGACACCTTAGAATAAAGATGGTGTCGTTATCATGCTCTTTTAATAGGAGATAGAACGTGTGACACAGAGATCGGAAGGCGAATTGGCATGGCAAAGAACGCGTTCCAGAAGCCGAGTAAAGTACTAACACACAGGAACATTTCACTAGAAACAAAGAAAAGAGTGCTGGATTGCTATGTGATGTCAGTTCTTCAATACGGCAGTAAATGCTGGACAATATCATCGAAAATGAGGACAAAAATTGAAGTAGCGGAAATGTGGTTCTACAGAAGGATGCTGCGGATATCGTGGACTGAGCATGCAAGCAACGATGAGGTGTTGGAAAGAATGGCAACGAAAAAGAAATTAATAGTGAGCATCAGGAAGAGACAACTGAAGTTCCTGGGACATGCAATGAGGAAGGAGAGCTTGGAGAACCTGATACTGACTGGCCAGATAGAAGGAAAGAGAGACAGAGGAAGGCAGCGGATAACATATTTGCAGGGCCTGATCGGGTGGCTGACGGAACGGATGTTGCGACGGGTAACAGGAGAAAGTGTGCTAAGAACCACCAGGGATAGGGAGACGTGGAGAATCATGATCGCCTACGTCCTGAAGGGACAGGGCACATAGAAGAAGAAAAAGAAACCTCCAGTCTGTCATACGAATTTCTTGTGTCAGTAGAAGCCATCTTACCATCACAGACAATAAATAAATAAATCTAAACTTATTTTATAAATGAAACTTTGTCTCTGTGTGTGTAGGTATGTGTGCCTCTGTGTGTGTGTGTCCGTTACCTATAGACTCCGAAACGGCTGAACCGATTTTCTTGAAAATTTACACAGTTGTAAGCGTCTGCGAGTGTTCTTAACTAGGTTTTGTGTCGAGGTACCCATGATAAATATCGAAAATCGATAATCGAAAAAATCGGGTTATAGAAGGAGTGGTCTGATTTTAATTAAATTTGATACACTCATAGACAAAGATATAAGAAACGATATTCAGAAGTTGGTAGGTTGCAGTTCTTACAATAGTGTAGAAAATCGATAATATATATATATATATATATATATATATATATATATATATATATAAAAGACAAGATGTTTGTGTGTGTGTCTGTTTACCTGCCTGTATGTCTGTATTTTTTTTCAGCCCTTTTATTTTAGTTTTTGCTTCGGGTTTGGCTTTAAGTAGATATAATTGTAGTTCTTAGTCTCAGCCATGATACCATTTACTCAGAGGACTTATTTAGCCTTCAAAATTCAGTTTACGACGAAAAAAACTACTTTGACATCGATACCAGGAAATCAAAATTTGATTTACATCCATTCATTTTTCTTTCAGTCTACGGTTTCGCTTTAACTGGAAACAACTATTGCTTTTTAGTTTTTCGTACCAACATCCAAAGAGTCTGAGCTCCAGGACCATGGATTAGTTTTAAAGCTTTCATTACACCCGAGCAACGATTATAACAATGAAAAAAAGTTATAATAATACTTAAGAGTTTAAAAAACACTGCCGTGTCAGAAAATAGTAGGTAAGTTTTAACATTAAAATAATGTTAAAAATTACCTCTAATTTTGTAAGAGCTTGTTTATTACTTTTGTCAGCCAGAATTATTTTCCGTAGTCAGGAATATACGTATATTTAATATGAAGAAATGATCAATATTTACCCATTTGGTAAAGAAATAGGTAAATAAAATAAAATGTAAATTTTATCCTTTTTTAAATAATAAGCTTATATCGATTCTCGTTATACGAAGTAAGTTTCAAGTTCCATTAGCTTGCTAAAATTGTTGCAATTCACGTTAACATCTCTCTAATATGTTCAATATACGCTACTGGCCATAGTCATTAGGCAACGCTAGTATGTTTAAAAAGATAATGTATTTTATACTATTTTTTAGTATTTGTTTCCAAGTGAAAAATTGTAAATGAAAATAGAATGGTTCTTTTTTTAATATTGCACAATAACATGTGCGTCAAATAAATTTATAAATATTTAATAATTACCTATATTGCAGTTTCAACAATGAAAGAATGAAGAAAATTTAGGGTGATTCGAATGAGTTCATCTTTGCTTCCTTGATTTGTAAAATTTTGCAAAGTAATAATAACAAAAGAACCATTCTATTTTCATTTAGAATTATCCACTTAAAAATACTATGAAATACATCACTGGGGTCGCCTAATAATCTAATAATTATGGACAGTAGTGTGTGTGTATATATATATATATATATATATATATATATATATATATATAGCAAATCTACAGTGCGATGAGTAAATTGTCGCTATTTGCCTTGTAAAATTTTGCAAAGTAATAATAACAAAAGAACCATTCTATTTTCATTTAGAATTATCCACTTAAAAATGCTATGAAATACATCACTGGGGTCGCCTAATAATCTCATAATTATGGACAGTAGTGTATATATATATATATATATATATAGCAAATCTACAGAATGCGATTGGTAAATTGTCGTTATTTGCCTTGTAAAATTTTGTTAAGTAATAATAACAAAAGAACCATTCTATTTTCATTTAGAATTATCGATTTGGCAATAAATACTAAAAATAGTATGAAATACATCATTTCTTTAAAAACAACTGGGGTGGCCTAATAATTATGACAGGTAGTGTATATATATGTATATGCGTGCATGAGTAAAGGCTATTAAATAAATATCTTATATTTTTCGGTTTCTTCATATTTTGATTTGTATTCAGAATAACAACTTCCTGTTATATAATTCAAATGCCTCTGACACGATCCACCTGAGATTACCTGAAAATCAAACGGTATTTTAGCGAATTGTGGCTCGAGACTAAATACTTTCTTGTTACAATTATGGATCACTGGTGGCCCCTAGGTACCAATTTGCATGAGATACTAGATTGGCAATTAGGTCCCACCCTTTTACAGTGAAACCGATGAAATGTAACCACAATTTCTACTCCAACAGCTTCTTTTCTCGCACCTCCCGCCTGTGGAATGACCTTCCGCATGATTGCTTCCCCGACGGCTACAACCTCCAGGAGTTTAAATGTAAAGTCAATAGACATCTCCTAACACACTAACTTGCACCCATTCTCTCCAACACTCTCCCTATGTACATCATAAGTCGTCTATCACCCTCCTCCTGACATTTCCTATACCCAATCGCTCTATGTAAGCCCCTGCGCTATAGTGGCAGTGGAATGCCTTGCTTGGGGTGATATGATTAAAAAAAAAAAAAGATCTTCTTTCTGTCACATTCTTGGATAATTATGGCTCCAAAGGAGAATCTCTAATGTGATAGGTCCTGACCTGACAGCTCGACTCCAGCCACTTTCTCACCGGCAAGATGTGACTTCCCTCTATCTATTCTACAAATATTTTCATGGTTCTGCTCCGACGATCTTAAGTCACTAGTGCCCCAACCATAAGAATTTACTTTTGCAACCTGACTGGCAACAAGGTCCCACCATTTTACAGTTAGATCAACCAAATGCAGCCGACAATTCTACTCCAGTAGCTTCTTTTCTTGCACTACCCGGCTGTAGAACTCCCTTCCATATACTTGCTTTCCTGACGGCTACAACCTCCAGGAATTTAAATGCAATGTCAATTTCTACCTCCTATCCACTTGACTCCAGTCCATTCTACATCACCCCGTGTATATTGTTCTTTTCCTTTCTCTCTACCTTCGTGACTGTCTTCACTCCTGTGTTCACATCCTTCTCTTGCCCTTTCTCTTTCACCCCCTGTAGCTGGTTCGTCTTTGTCTTTACTCTTTCTACACCACCCGGTGTATCTTGTTCTTTTCCTTTCTCTCTACCTTTGCAACTGTCTTCACACCTGTGTTCACATCTTTCTCTTACTTTTTCTCTGACACCCCTTGTAACTGGTTCGTCTTTCTTTTTACTTTCATCCTACTTAAACTTTTACTCTCTTATGTAGCCCCCTGCACATCAGTGGCGGCACCGCCTTGCTTGGGGTGAAACGATAAAAAAATGATGAGCCATGTGAAAAGGTTGATTGATGAGTAAGACCACGAGTGTTAAAACGGATAAAATAATAAACCTGGTATCAAAATAAAATGATTTTCCTCTTCAAAATTAAGGCCCTGGGTATGACGGTAAACTGCATCCGGCAGCAAGTCCTCTGATTGGGAGGTTGGGAGGAGCATGGAATCATCTCTTAATTACTGTTGTTCTCAGGTCTACCCTGACGTGGAGTGGTAGCACCTGTTAGGGTCCCAGATATGGACAAATAGTTAACTCCCAAACTGGGGTCAAAACACTATGAAAGTACAAAAATAGACCCTTATAGAAATATATGCATAATAGACTTTATAGAAAATATACATTTTTGAAGGAAAACTATTACCAACAATATATTTTTGAAAGAAAAAAATATTACCATAACTCATTTTTAAAGGAAAAAAATATTGACATAATACATTTTCGAAGGAAAAAATATTACCAGTAATACATTTTTGAATACAAAACTAGAAGGTGTCTTCAGGTTTCTAAAATAAAAAAATAAAAATAAAAATACTTTTTTATCAAAATCTGATAAAATCAACCTCACTATAACCGAACATTAAAAAATACCGTAAACCCCCACTATTTTGGCATTGTTTACTCGTGCAACCAGACTGGCAACTGGGTCCCACCCATTCACAGTCAGGTTAGCCAAATGCAGACGACAATTCTACTCCTGCAGCTTCTTCTCTCGCACTTCCCGCCTGTGGAACTCGCTCCCGTATTCTTGCTTTCCTGACGGCTACAACCTCCAGAAATTTAAATGCAAAGTCAATACTCATCTACTAACCACTGGACTCTAGCTCTCTCCCGACCCCCGTATAACCTTCCCTTTCTCTCCACCTATGTATCTGTCATCGCACCTGCTTTCTCAGCTTTCTATTGTTCCTTTCTAACTAGTTTGTACCCCTCACTCTTTTCTAATTAATCTTTTTACATTTATGTAGCCCCCTGCACATCGGTGGCGTTTCCGCCTTGCTCGGGGTGAAATGATTAAAAAAAAAAATTAAGCAACTCACAGAAGTGTTGATATGCTGTTAAAAAACTGATACTCAAAACTCTTCAAAATTAAGAAGTTTGGTTCATAATTAAGGTCTTTATTGCCTTATATATATATACTGTGAGACCAATGAGATGTTAACGCAAATTCTACTCATTAGCTTCTTTTCTCACATTTCCCGCCTTTGGAATTCCCTTCCATTTACTTGCTCCCCGACAGCTACAATCTCCAGGTTTATTACAACATAGAATAATGAAACAGATAACAAAGTGAAGTTAACCTCTTTAACTTCTAAATTACAAGGGAAGTTTTACGATACAATTAAGCAATTTTTTTTTTTAATCATATCACCCCGAGCAAGGCGGTAATGCCACTGATGCGCAGGGTGCTACGTAAGAGTGAAAAGATTGGAAAAGAGAAAACCGGAAACCAGATCCTAAACAGGAAACAAGGGATGAGCCTCTTCACCTGTTCAATAGACGTGGGTGGAATGTGAACCGGGCGATAGTTTAGTCTATCTACTCCAATTGAAAAATAAAAAAAAAAGTAAAAAGATTGGAAAAGAGAAAGCCGGAAACCACGTCCTAACCAGGGAACACGGGAAAATAATGATTCATCTTTAATAAATCTGTGAAGAAGTTTGTTAAAAGTAAAACATGTTAGATTAAAGACACATTTATCCATTTGTTCTTTGCCTATTATATACTAGCATCATAGCCCGGCGTTGCCCGTGCAACTCAGAACATTTTACTAGTAGGCGAAGATACCAATGAGGGAAGTAGATGGAAATCATTTACAGACAGTTGATTTCCTGCATGAAATATTTAGCGGAAAAAAAAGCTTTATTGATTCTTAAAAATTTTATTTTCTGAAGTATGAAGTATTAAATCTGAAAAAGAAAAAGACTTAAATAATTAAATTGACCATTGGCACTTCTTTTTTTTTTTTAACATATTTTGTTTTTGTTTGAAAAACACTATTTTAAAAATATCTCTTTTATTTCAAAAATTAATTTGAAAAATATTCACATTTTTTTGTTGACCAAATGAATTTTTAAACCGTCGAAATTAAAATTAAATAAAAAGGCTCATTTAAAAAAAAAATACTTTCGTCGCGTTGGACACGTGTGATTTGATTTCTGTGACGTAATTCAGCAACCATCTTAGATCTTAGATGTTTTACAGAAATAAAACGTCGGAATAAAAATTAAATATAAAGGTACATTTTTTTAATGAAAAAATATTTTAGTCGCGTGTGACACGTGTGATTTGATTTCTGTGACGTAATCTAGCAACCATCTTAGATCTTAGATGTTTTACGGAGCAAATGTAAACAATCGGCTCCATTGGCCAAAAAGTGCAAAAGGGAAAATTGCTGAACTTAAACTCAAAAAGTATATGCCGGCCTGGGTTCCCTATGTGTCCCTAGAAAGTTTGAATGGCGTACCTTAAAAAATGTAGGCGTGCATAGGGAACAGTCACACACAGACTCACAGATTGCCTTATATATATATATATATATATATATATATATATATATATATACTGTGAGACCAATAAGATGTTAACGCAAATTCTACTCCATTAGCTTCTTTTCTAGCACTTCCCGTCTTTGGAATTCCCTTCCATTTACTTGCTTCAATCTCCAAGAATTTAAATGTAAAGTCAATAGTCATCTCCTATCTCACTAATCTGCATCCTCTCTCTCTTGCTCTCATCTCTTTTCTGCAGTATTCTCATCCCTCTCCTGCCCGCTTCCTGACACCCCCTTTATTCTGTCATTCCTTCTCATAACTTTCCTCCCCTATGTAAATCCAGTGGCAGTATAATGCCTTGCGTGGGGCGATACGATTATATATATATATATATATATATATATATATATATATATATATATATTAAATCCAACATATTTTTAAAATTTATTTATTTAAACGTTATTTTTAACGGATACTTATATAATGTTGATATTTGTTCGTTTACTTACTGTTGGGGATCACCTCTTTTTGCACATAAGAATGGACTAGCCTGATGTTTACATATAATTCTTCCTATATAGAGAACGGTAGTGGTTGCCAGCTCGCTGCGACTACATCTCTCACTGTCAGCTCTCTGCCTTCGGGTAGAGGGCGGTCTTTGCTTCCGAGCAGAGAGCAATAACCCAGTCGTGGTTCCGCCGAAGTGTAGAAGCACGACTGGGGAAAAATAGACAGGTATTTTTTGGCCGGGCCATATAGCCCGGAAATCCCACTCATAACTGACCATGTATTACATGTAGCCCTTAGTGGGAGGGACAGCTAAATATAGTGGTTGTCAGATTGGGAGTTAGTAAGGAGTCAGTTGGCCCGTAAGTTGGTACATAGTAAGTGTTTTGAATATAGACTCATTATCCGGACATACTTCTTCACTTCAATACTGTATATATTGATTTCTACTAATAGTATTTCTAGTATTCCTGAATTGACTCACCCCTGTTCCAGTTTGTATATTTTCGCGCAATATAACTTACATTTTCTATCTCCATATCTGTTTTTGTTATTTATTATTTTGTGTGGTTTCTCAACTAGAATCCACAACACTTACTATTTAAAAAACGTTTCGGTGTGACGAATTTGGTGGCATAGGACTACATTGATGTTGCACAATATGTCGATTTGCATGCAGGTCAATACTGGAGGAAAAAGTAAGTGTATAGATAACCGTTAACCATAGGTTTGAAGAAGTTAAGTTTATAGCGATCGGGAAAGCATCATCCCGAAAGTTTCTTTCACAATGTAAGAGTTGTGAGGAAGAAGAAGCTTGAGTGGCACTTACGCCTTATCAATAGCATACGAAAGAAATTAATAAATTCTAAAAACTTAAAACACCTCGGCGTTAGGATAAGTTATAACAAATTTATTATAGGATATTAAAAAAATTGAACATGGAAGAGATTTGCTCCAGAAGTAGTTTCGCCCCAAACCGCATATTGCTACTTAACCAAAACAACAACCTGAAAACTCAAGTCAACTGTATACGACCGTTTTCTAAGATCAATGGTAAAAAATATGTTTGGACGAGTGAAGCCTGAGGCTCTTGGCAAAGATCCTTGCTCTTTTACTTTTGTGGATTAGTGCTACAGAATCACAAAAAACTGTGCTAAATAACAGTAACTAAATCAGATGGGGACTACCAACAGTAGCAACAACTAAAATGAATGGCATATGTAAATAGAAGTAATAATAATGATATATATTTTGATACTAGCAGTATAGACCGGCGTTGCTCGGGTGTAATGAAAGCTTTAAAACTAATCCATGGTCCTGGAGCTCAGACTCTTTGGACGTTGGCACGAAAGACTAAAAAGCAATAGTTGTTTCCAGTTAAAGCGAAACCGTAGACTGAAAGAAAAATGAATGGATGTAAGTCAAATTTTGATTTCCTGGTATCGATATCAAAGTAGTTTTTTTCGTCGTAAATTGAATTTTGAAAGCTAAATAAGTCCTTTGAGTAAATGGTATCATGGCTGAGACTAAGAACTACAATTATACCTACTTAAAGCCAAACCCGAAGCAAAAACTAAAATAAAAGGGCTGAAAAAAATACAGACACACAGGCAGATAAACAGACACACACACAAACCTTTTGCCTTTATATATATATATATTATCGATTTTCTGCACTATTGTAAGAACTGCCAACCTAGAAACTTCTGAATATCGTTTCTTATGTCTTTGTCTATGAGTGTATCAAATTTTATTAAAATCAGACCACTCCTTCTATAACCCGATTTTTTCGATTATCGATTTTCGATATTTATCGGGGGTACCTCGACACAAAGCCTAGCTAAGAACACTCGCAGACGCTTATAGTACAACTGTGTAAATTTTCAAGACAATCGGTTCAGCCATTTCGGAGTCTATAGGTAACGGACACACACACACACACCCATGCACACACACACAGAGACAAAGTTCCATTTATTATATAAGTTCAGATTCCATACTATTTTGAATAAAAGGTTAGAAACGAAGCATCCAGAAATATTGACAAGAGCAATCCTCAGGCCATGTACATTAGGATTGTGATCGTCTGTTTATATATACATGTCAGTGGGGCATTGTGGGTAACCTAAATAAACAAAAGGAAGTACAATAGATTAATCCAAGCAAATAAATAAGTAAAGAAACTAATTAAGTTATAAACAAAATAACAAACCTCATTCACTAAAATAAGACAAAATACTACCCACAATGCATCACTGATCTATCTATCTATCTATCTATCTATCTATCTATCTATCTATCTATCTATCTATCTATCTCCGTCTTTTCATATCTATCTATCTATCTATCTATCTATCTATCTATCTATCTATCTATCTATCATGACAAACTAATAACTATACTCGTGTCGAAAAACCCTCCGCGGATTTACGTGGAAGGAAAAATCGTTATAAAAAAAGAGAGAGCTAAGCACATGAACACCAGTCAAAAGGGTTCGAACCGAGTCAGCACGTAGCCCAAAGAAAAAAACTCGAGACGAGTAGTCAACTAACATTAATGCGCTCAATACTTAGGTAGAGCAGAATAAATAAAGTAAACCTAGTGAGCCAACAAACCTACCAAGGTTTCACCTAAGTGGATCGTCAGGGAAAGCTGACTAACTAGGGAAAAACCAAACGACAAGATAACGGAAACACAATAACTCACGTGTGTTTGGTGTCTTCCTTTTTCGTCACGTGGGTCATTGTGTTTCCCTTATCTAGTCGTTTGGTTCTTTCCTAGTTAGCCAGCTTTCCCTGACGATTCTCTTAGGTGAAACCTTGGTAGGTTTGTTGGCTCACTAGGTATACTTCATCTATACATATATATATATATATATATATATATATATATATATATATATATGAATAAGGAACGAAGAAGATATGAGCAATGTTATAAATGTTATATTAATTTAAAACAGTGCTCAATATGAAAATAGAGCAAAAAGGAAAAAATGAGAAAATGCACAGAGGGAAGAAAGGGGAGAGACAACAGAAACGGCAAAGAAATAGAAATTTCACACTTTAGCTGGATGTTAATTGCAGATAGATACAGATGTTCGTTATATTGTATAAAGCTAAATCCTCTGGTATTAAAAAAAATATGAAATCACATATACAGATATAGGAATTATACATAAAGCGCAGATCTGAGGACTTTTAAAAATACAACACGAAAATATAAATTCATTAGTGCTAATATAATAAATTGGAAAAAAAAAAAAGAATTAACCTTAAAAAAAATTAAAATTTCTTCCCTCTATGCATTTTCACACTTTTTCATCTTTGTTAAGAGTGACCGATATATATATATATATGTATATATATATATATATATATATATATATATATATATATATATATATAATGAAAGATAGTTTTAAGGTATGCTATATATATATATATATATATATATATATATAAATTTATATTTTATATATATATTGATATATATATATATATATATATATATATATATATAAACTGTTCTTCCAACACAACCAGTTAATTACCATAATTGGGCGATCATGTCTCGAAAGAGATATGACTGACTAACAGATTATTTTCCCGCAGTGGGTTGCCATTTCTTTCTGTGGTAGACTGGTTGCCAACCAAGGCTATAGAACTGAATTGGTCTTGCTATTCAACCCATAGCTGGAAGGAGAAGAGATGGATTAGCTTTAAGGGTATTTGTGCCGAAGTGAGTGCAACAAATTCAACTGGACTTCGAACTCAGCTCTCCGATTTCTCATTCCGATCCGATATACATTACACCACAACGCACATCCCAACCCAGTGCTAGTTTAAATTTTATCATCAACAAGAACTCTGTGGCTGACCTTGTGTCAGATTAAGCTGACCTTAGTTAATATATATCTTACGCAATTGTGATAGTGGTTGGAAAAAAAAAACGTGTGAAAGTTGGAAATGAAGAGTTATCTCGTAATTGTGGCTCTTTATGTTAACTTGGAAAGAAATCTGTCTTGTTCCTAAGTCCGTCACGTACGTTTTCACGATGCTGGCACACAATGATTATCAATTGCACTGAAACCAATCTACCGTCGTTAAAAGGATGGGACGGACGCGACATTCGTCTTTCAGTTCCGTGTACAACAGTGACAACAAGGTAGGTAACGGTTGGTGGATCGAAATTGCAAATAGGAAATGCGCGGCTTTCAGACCAATCATTCAGATAATGATATCCGACCACCAGGGTCAGTGATATATCGACTTTTGCTGGCGACAAATTGGTCACGAAAGGAAAGAGTTTGAAAAACGGAATGATATGTAAAAAAGAAAGAAAGAAAAGAAACAAAAACTGGGACCGGCTATCTGAATACTTTTGTACGCAAGAAGGATGAACCATTGGAGAGGTAAGTTATGGTTACCAGTAGAATAAGCAGACAGTAGAATAAGGGTGTATTCCTGGGTATGACGATAAATTACATCCGGCAGCAAGGGTTCTAATTAGTAAGTTTTGAGAAGCATGGCACCACCTCTTAATTACTGTTGTACCCAGCTCAACTATGACTGAACGTGGTAGCACCTGTCAGGATCCAAGCAAGGGGCAATAGTTAACCTCCAAACTGAGGTCAAAACACTATGAATGTATGAAAATAGATTTTTATAATAAAAAAATCTACCAATACCTTTTTGGAGAAAAATATTACCAGCAATACAATTTTGAAGGAAAAAATATTGCCAGCAATATATTTATAAAGGAAACATAACATTAACAATACATTCTTAAAAAATTTTAAAAGCAATATATTTTTCAAGAATATGCAAGAATATACGAGTGTCATTCAATAAATAAGGTGAATTTTTCGGTGTAAGGATTTTACGAGGGTTATTCAATAATTTTTTTTTAATCATATCACCCCGAGCAAGGCGGTAACGCCACTGATGTGCAGGGGACTACATAGGAGTGAAAAGATTGGAAAAGAGAAAACCGGAAACCGCATCCTAAACAGGAAACAAGGGATGAACCTCTTCACCCGTTCAATAGACGTGGGTGGAGTGTGCACCGGGCGATAGTTTAGTCTATCTACTCCAATTAAATAAGGTGAATTTTTCGGTATAAGGACTTCTACGAGGGTCATTCAATAAATAAGGTGAATTTTTCGGTATTCGGACTTCTACGAGGGTCATTCAATAAATAAGGCGATTTTTTCGGTATAAGGACTTCTACGAGTGTCATTCAATAAATAAGGTGAATTTTTCGGTATAAAGACTTCTACGAGAGTCATTCAATAAATAAGGTGAATTTTTCGGTATTCGGACTTCTACGAGGATCATTCAATAAATAAGGTGAATTTTTCGGTATAAGGACTTCTATGAGGGTCATTCAATAAATAAGGTGAAGTTTTCGGTATTAGGACTTCTACGAGGGTCATTCAATGAATAAGGTGAATTTTTCGGTATAAGGACTTCTACGAGAGTCATTCAATAAATAAGGTGAATTTTCCGGTATTAGGACTTCTACGAGGGTCATTCAATAAATAAGGTGAATTTTTCGGTATTAGGACTTCTACGAGGGTCATTCAATAAATAAGGTGAATTTTTCGGTATTAGGACTTCTACGAGAGTCATTCAATAAATAAGGTGAATTTTCCGGTATTAGGACTTCTACGAGGGTCATTCAATAAATAAGGTGAATTTTTCGGTATTCGGACTTCTACGAGGATCATTCAATAAATAAGGTGAATTTTTCGGTATTAGGACTTCTACGAGGATCATTCAATAAATAAGGTGAATTTTTCGGTATAAGGACTTTTACGAGGGTCATTCAATAAATAAGGTGAATTTTCCGGTATAAGGACTTCTACGAGGATCATTCAATAAATAAGGTGAATTTTTCGGTATAAGGACTTTTACGAGGGTCATTCAATAAATAAGGTGAATTTTTCGGTATTAGGACTTCTACGAGGATCATTCAATAAATAAGGTGAATTTTTCGGTATAAGGACTTTTACGAGGGTCATTCAATAAATAAGGTGAATTTTCCGGTATAAGGACTTCTACGAGGGTCATTCAATAAATAAGGTGAATTTTTCGGTATAAGGACTTTTACGAGGGTCATTCAATAAATAAGGTGAATTATTCGGTATAAGGACTTCTACGAGGGTCATTCAATAAATAAGGTGAATTTTTCGGTATAAGGACTTTTACGAGGGTCATTCAATAAATAAGGTGAATTTTTCGGTATTAGGACTTCTACGAGGATCATTCAATAAATAAGGTGAATTTTTCGGTATAAGGACTTTTACGAGGGTCATTCAATAAATAAGGTGAATTTTCCGGTATAAGGACTTCTACGAGGGTCATTCAATAAATAAGGTGAATTTTTCGGTATTAGGACTTCTACGAGGGTCATTCAATAAATAAGGTGAATTTTTCGGTATAAGGACTTCTACGAGGATCATTCAATAAATAAGGTGAATTTTTCGGTATAAGGACTTCTACGAGGATCATTCAATAAATAAGGTGAATTTTTCGGTATAAGGACTTTTACGAGGGTCATTCAATAAATAAGGTGAATTTTCCGGTATAAGGACTTCTACGAGGGTCATTCAATAAATAAGGTGAATTTTTCGGTATTAGGACTTCTACGAGGGTCATTCAATAAATAAGGTGAATTATTCGGTATAAGGACTTCTACGAGGGTCATTCAATAAATAAGGTGAATTTTTCGGTATTAGGACTTCTACGAGGATCATTCAATAAATAAGGTGAATTTTTCGGTATAAGGACTTTTACGAGGGTCATTCAATAAATAAGGTGAATTTTCCGGTATAAGGACTTCTACGAGGGTCATTCAATAAATAAGGTGAATTTTTCGGTATTAGGACTTCTACGAGGGTCATTCAATAAATAAGGTGAATTTTTCGGTATAAGGACTTCTACGAGGATCATTCAATAAATAAGGTGAATTTTTCGGTATAAGGACTTCTACGAGGATCATTCAATAAATAAGGTGAATTTTTCGGTATAAGGACTTTTACCAGGGTCATTCAATAAATAAGGTGAATTTTCCGGTATAAGGACTTCTACGAGGGTCATTCAATAAATAAGGTGAATGTTTCGGTATAAGGACTTCTACGAGGGTCATTCAATAAATAAGGTGAATTATTCGGTATAAGGACTTCTACGAGGATCATTCAATAAATAAGGTGAATGTTTCGGTATAAGGACTTCTACGAGGGTCATTCAATAAATAAGGTGAATTTTTCGGTATTAGGACTTCTACGAGGATCATTCAATAAATAAGGTGAATTTTTCGGTATAAGGACTTTTACGAGGGTCATTCAATAAATAAGGTGAATTTTCCGGTATAAGGACTTCTACGAGGATCATTCAATAAATAAGGTGAATTTTTCGGTATTAGGACTTCTACGAGAGTCATTCAATAAATAAGGTGAATTTTTCGGTATAATGACTTCTACGAGGATCATTCAATAAATAAGGTGAATTTTCCGGTATGAGGACTTCTATGCGGGTCATTCAAGAGAATAAAAACAGTAAACGAGTGAATGAGAAATTTTGAGGCCAATCGACAATATGTTGGACATTGATGTTTTCCATTTGATGGTCTAAATTAAGTGTCGCTGTGAGGAGCAAATAAGAAGCCTGCTCTGTTTGCCCTTGGAAGAAAACAGACTGTTCCTGGAGTAGTTCCGGTGACGCCTGATCGTGTTGCTATTGTGATGCGTAAATGGCAAGAAAGTTGGTAGCAAGGAAGATCTGAAGTCTAAGTCCAACGTTTGTCTCAACTGTCACCTTCTATGCTGAAAACACAACCATTTACCTCTGTCTCGACAGTAAGTCCGAACGGCTCGTTAAGGTCGAATTGATGACTTATTTAAAAAATAATCTTCAGTCTCTTGTTAACTGGGGCAAAGGATAGCTTTTTAATTTTAAACAATAATAATTTTAACCATATAAAACCATAATAATTTTAACCATATAAAACCCATTCTGTACTACTATTTAACCCATAGCTATTTGTGCATAAGTGAATGAAAAGAATTCGACTGGATTCGTACTCGGCTCTTCGATTCCCGATTCTGAGTCGATATCTATTGCACCACAACACACATTCTACAATCTCCAAACGTTTAAATGCAACATTATTGCCATTTTCTATCCCCTTGACTCACATTCATCTCTTATCCTTTCTTCGACATCCCCTGTACCTTGTTGTCTCTCTCACTGTAACACACTGCGCACCAGTGACTGCCCTGCCTTGTTAGGGATGAAATAATTTAAATAAAATACCCTTAAAAAAATAAGACAACATTTTCTATATTTCTGAGATGGGTTGGTATTTTCGAGAGATTGAATTCTTAACGGTTTGGCAAGTGAACGCAAGCAACATAACTCGACTATATTCTGTAAAAAACGGTTTAATTTCTATTTTTGCCTTCAGAAATTGAATTAAATCAACTTTACAGTGTTAGCTGCTTGTGGTAAGTCAACCGGGATTCAGTCCATTTTTCAGTCTGTTTTTGTGAAATTTCTTGGAAATTATTTTATTTATTTATTTATTTTTTCGTCTTTTGGTCGTCTTTGATTTTTTCGTCACTTAATTTGTGTAAATAATTTTGCTATTCAAGGGTATTTTCGACTAATGATAAATAGCATCACGGTTCAATTATTTCCATTAGTTTTGTCTTGTAGAAGATTTAAATTTCTGTCTTCGAGAGATTGAATTCTTAACGGTTTGGCAAGCGAACGCAAGCAACATAACTCGACTATATTCTGTAAAAAACGGTTTAATTTCTATTTTTGCCTTCAGAAATTGAATTAAATCAACTTTACAGTGTTAGCTGCTTGTGGTAAGTCAACCGGGATTCAGTCCATTTTTCAGTCTGTTTTTGTGAAATTTCTTGGAAATTATTTTATTTATTTATTTATTTATTTATTTATTTATTTTTTTTTTTTTCGTCTTTTGGTCGTCTTTGATTTTTTTTTTTTTTCGTCACTTAATTTGTGTAAATAATTTTGCTATTCAAGGGTATTTTCGACTAATGATAAATAGCATCACGGTTCAATTATTTCCATTAGTTTTGTCTTGTAGAAGATTTAAATTTCTGTCTTCGAGAGATTGAATTCTTAACGGTTTGGCAAGCGAACGCAAGCAACATAACTCGACTATATTCTGTAAAAAACGGTTTAATTTCTATTTTTGCCTTCAGAAATTGAATTAAATCAACTTTACAGTGTTAGCTGCTTGTGGTAAGTCAACCGGGATTCAGTCCATTTTTCAGTCTGTTTTTGTGAAATTTCTTGGAAATTATTTTATTTATTTATTTATTTATTTTTTTTTTTTTTCGTCTTTTGGTCGTCTTTGATTTTTTTTTTTTTCGTCACTTAATGTGTGTAAATAATTTTGCTATTCAAGGGTATTTTCGACTAATGATAAATAGCATCACGGGTCAATTATTTCCATTAGTTTTGTCTTGTAGAAGATTTAAATTTCTGTCTTCGAGAGATTGAATTCTTAACGGTTTGGCAAGCGAACGCAAGCAACATAACTCGACTATATTCTGTAAAAAACGGTTTAATTTCTATTTTTGTCTTCAGAAATTGAATTAAATCAACTTTACAGTGTTAGCTGCTTGTGGTAAGTCAACCGGGATTCAGTCCATTTTTCAGTCTGTTTTTGTGAAATTTCTTGGAAATTATTTTATTTATTTATTTTTTCGTCTTTTGGTCGTCTTTGATTTTTTCGTCACTTAATTTGTGTAAATAATTTTGCTATTCAAGGGTATTTTCGACTTTTACTAAGTTAAAACTTTGTAAGCCTCAGTCACTTTTTCCTTGTTTCTTTTTTTTTTTTTTTTTTTTTAATTGGAGTAGATAGTTTCTACTATCGCCCGGTCTCACACTCCACCCCCTTCTTTTGAATGAGTTTAGAGGTGATCACCTTGTTTCTTGTTTAGGAAGGGGTTCCCGGTTCATCCCCTTTCTCTGGTCTTGGTGTTAGTTCAGCTGGAAGCTCTTTGCAGTTACGGAGTATGGTGGCAACGTCTTTACATTCTGAGGGTACCGGGTTGGCAGTTTCCTGGTTGCTGCTTCCGACTGGTAGTTAGGAGCCCGAACTCTTGCGTAGCGTCTTGAGAGGCTGCTCTGATCAACAGTTGAATAATACCGGGGTTCTTGTAGTGCCATATCGCGCATGGACGGGCGTCCCTGCATGAACGTTCGGTGGGCAACCCCGAGGCCACATTATGTTGTAGGCCGCGCCAGTCTCCATCCTTCACAAGTTGCAAATGATTGACCGACTGATTCTATTCTAAGACCACTCCTTAACTGAATTACTATGGAAAAAAGCAAACATAATAACAAAACTAAACCAGCTCATTTGAAAACGCCCAAACCTGTCTGCATCTCTTTCACTAACATACGCGGCATCCGCACCAACTTCCCCAGCGTAGATTCTTTCCTCCATAATAACTCACCTGATATATTAGCCCTATGTGAAACTAATATTAACCCTTTTATCCTCTCATCTGAGTTCTGCGTTCCTGGCTACCTTCCCCTCTTCAGGAAGGACTCCAATGTTCATATGCATGGGCTTGGTGTCTATGTCAGCGAACACCTTCCCTTAGCTAGGGTGTCATCTTTTGAATCCCCAGATCATTCTTTCATGTGCTTCCGCCTCTCACTTCTCAGCTCGATTAGCTATCTCTTCTTTCTGTACCGCTCTCCTTCCTCCCCTGACTGTTCGTTACTTGACATCATTTCTGACAATATTGACAAAGCCATTTCTACCCATCCCTCTGCCCATGTATTCGTGTTTGGTGACTTTAACGCCCACCACACCAAGTGGCTGAAGAACGCTGTCACTGACCCCGCTGGTGCCCACACCATGAACTTTTCAATCATCCAATCCCTTACGCAAGTAGTGGACTTCCCCACGCGTTTCTCCGACAACCCTAACGGAAGGAACTCACTTCTAGACCTCTGCTTCACTTCCATCCCAGACTCTTGCACTACCAGACAACTCTGCCCACTTGGAAACTCTGACCACATGCTAGTGTCCGTCAATATTTCACTCCACTCCCGCCCGACCCATGAAACACAGACAAGTAGAATATCATACTGCTATCAAAGAGCAGACTGGGATTCGTTCCGAGACTTCCTCTGTGACATCCCTTGGAACAACGTCTTTAGTCTTCCCATCGAAGAATGTGCATCCGAGGTCTCCTCCTGGGTTAAGGCTGGCATCGATGCCTTCATCCCTGCTAGGAAATTCCAGCTTAAATCTCATTCGTCTCCATGGTTCTCACCCGCTTGTTCGGCTGCCATTGCCCACCGGAATCATTTCTTCCGACTTTATCGTAACTATGCGTCGGAACAAAACAGGCGCCTTTTCACTTCAGCTCGTAATAAGTGTAAAAGGATACTTAACGAAGCTAAGATGTTGTTTGCTGCCAGAATGAAGCAACGCATAGCATGCTCTAAATTCGGCTCTAAAGACTACTGGCGACTCTGTAAAAGAGTACTTAACAAGAGCAAGTCCACAATACCCCCGCTAATCAACAAATTTGAGGTCCTCACCTCCCCAGCAGATAAGGCTGAATGTTTTGCCCGCAGATTCTCGAACAATTCGAGTCTGGACTCGTCTGGAGTTTTTACACCCGACTTCTCACCTAGAACCGAGGCACAACTGAATGATGTCCACATTACACCTTCGTTTGTCTCTAAGATAATCTTAAAACTTGACCCTCACAAAGCGAGCGGTGGTGACGGAATCCCAACCATAGTCTTAAAGAAATGTGCCCCTGAACTCTCCTCTATCCTTTCTAAGCTCTACAACCTCTGCCTATCTGCTTCCTGCTTTCCTGCCTGTTGGAAATCTTCCTCTATAGTTCCTATATTTAAAAACACTGGAGAACCCTCTGACCCTGCAAATTACCGCCCTATCAGCCTTCTTCCGATCTTTGGCAAAGTGTTCGAAGCCATTATCAACGCCGAGGTGGTTCAGCATCTCACAGCACACAGGCTCCTCTCGGACAAGTAATATGGTTTCCGCTTCACCAGGTCTACTGCTGATATGCTAACGACCATCACCGAGTACATATACCAGGCACTCGACAGGAATGGCGAAGCTCGAACCGTTGCATTGGATATATCTAAGGCGTTCGACAGAGTTTGGCATGCTGGCCTTCTATGTAAACTGCGGAGCTATGGTATAACTGGACATTTGTTTGAACTAATCCAGTCATTCCTCTCTAACCGCACAATGAAAGTGGTATTAAACGGACATGCCTCTCAGAACTACCATACAAACGCAGGTGTCCCCCAAGGCTCCATCTTAGGTCCTACACTCTTCCTGGTATATATTAATGATCTCCCTGATTCCATAAGAACCCAAATAGGTTTGTACGCCGATGACACCACAGTTTACTCTCGCCTCCAACAAAAATCTGGTGTAGGCGTCAAAGCTAAACTCGCAGCTGAGATTGAAAAAGACCTCCAATCCATATTGGACTGGGGTAAGAAATGGCTAGTAAATTTTAATGCTTCTAAAACGAAGCTACTGTCAATTAACCATCATCGACAATCTCACCTACCTCCCATTAGCATGGACCAGGCTTGCCTCCCAGAGAGTAAAACACTACGCCTCCTTGGTCTCACACTTTCAGCGGACCTCAAATGGAATGACTATATCGAATCCATTGCTAAATCCGCTGCTATGAAAGTCGGTTCTCTGTGTAGGGCCCGGAAGTTTTTTCCGTCTAAATCTATCCTGCACATTTACAAATCTACCATCCGCCCGTGCATTGAATACTGCTGCCATATCTGGTCGGGTGCCCCTGCTGTTCTCCTCGGGCTTCTCGATAAGGTTCAGAGGAGGGTCTGTAATGTGACAGATACCGACTTGGCAGACCGCCTGCAGTCTCTCTCCCACCGGCGAGACGTGGCTTCGCTGTGTCTCTTCTATAAATACTTTCACGGCTTCTGCTCCGATGAACTTAGATCACTGGTGCCCCCTAAATACGAATTTGCACGAGATACTAGATTAGCAACTAGATCCCACCCTTTTACAGTGAAACCGATAAAATGCAGCCGTAACTTCTACTCCAACAGTTTCTTTCCTCGCACTTCCCGACTGTGGAATTCTCTTCCAAACGATTGCTTCCCCGACGGCTACAATCTCCAGGAGTTCAAATGTAAGGTCAATAGACACCTCCTAACACACTAACCTGCTCCCATTCTATCAAGCACTCTTCCCATCTGCCCGACACTCATCCTCGCTATCCTTACTCATCTATCACCTTTCTCCTGACATTCCCTATGTCTATCCACTCCTTCTCTTTACCTTCCCCTATGTAGCCCCATGCGCAATAGTGGCAGTGGAATGCCTTGCTTGGGGTGAGATGATTAAAAAAAAAAAATTTACAGTATCCACATAATTCGGACTATTGTCCTCATCTTTGTTGCCACTTGTACGACATTCCGGTCGTTGTACTCTCCGGCCTTCTTCAAGTGCTATGAATTTTAAACCGAACCCTTTACTACAATCACTGGGGCATATCATCCTCATTCCATGCGTAAAGCATCGATTGGAAGTCATGAGTTATCTACTTCTAACCCTTCAAGTTACTTTTTCACCACTGCTGTAGCCTGGTATTGAATTCGCAACTCTAAGAGTCCAATCAGGAACTAACCAAAGTCAATACCCACTGGGTCATGTGTCCTTAAGTTTACAAATAAGACATGTTTTTGAAGACTTGTATCACTGCTCTTTGTCCCTCTTTAGTGAACACGACAAGTGAGAGTACAGTTGATCTTTCTTAACCTCATTCATGGTACAAGAACCGATGTTTCTTAACCTTATTCATGGTACAAGAACCGATGTTTCTTAACCTCATTCATGGTACAAGAACCGATGTTTCTTAACCTCATTCATGGTACAAGAACCGATGTTTCTTAACCTCATTCATGGTACAAGAACCGATGTTTCTTAACCTCATTCATGGTACAAGAACCGATGTTTCTTAACCTCATTCATGGTACAAGAACCGATGTTTCTTAACCTCATTCATGGTACAAGAACCGTTGTTTCTTAACCTCATTCATGGTACAAGAACCGTTGTTTCTTACCCTCATTCATGGTACAAGAACCGATGTTTCTTAACCTCATTCATGGTACAAGAACCGATGTTTCTTAACCTCATTCATGGTACAAGAACCGATGTTTCTTAACCTCATTCATGGTACAAGAACCGATGTTTCTTAACCTCATTCATGGTACAAGAACCGTTGTTTCTTAACCTCATTCATGGTACAAGAACCGTTGTTTCTTAACCTCATTCATGGTACAAGAACAGATGTTTCTTAACCTCACTCATGGTACAAGAACCGATGTTTCTTAACCTCATTCATGGTACAAGAACCGATGTTTCTTAACCTCATTCATGGTACAAGAACCGATGTTTCTTAACCTCATTCATGGTACAAAAATCGATGTTTCTTAACCTCATTCATGGTACAAGAACCGATGTTTCTTAACCTCATTCATGGTACAAAAACCGATGTTTCTTAACCTCATTCATGGTACAAGAACCGATGTTTCTTAACCTCATTCATGGTACAAGAACCGATGTTTCTTAACCTCATTCATGGTACAAGAACCGTTGTTTCTTAACCTCATTCATGGTACAAGAACCGATGTTTCAACGCGAGACTGTTGTAAGTCCTGTATTTTTCCAATTGAGAATCACTGATTTAGATTATAGAATTCACGTTCTAAATAACTATTACAAATCTCTCGGCGTACGGATCAGCTATAAAAAGTTTTGTTTTGGAGAAAAAAAAATTGAACAATGAATATGCTACGTGAAAATTAGTTTCACTCAAAACCGCAAACTGTAAAAAATAAGCATTAACCTGGAATCACTAGTCATCTTTTTAAATAGTTTCGTCAATCCGAGACTTTCATACAGATTTTCTGTACGGCGTCAAACCTGACCAGGGATATCTGTCAGCTGTACACGAACGCTCTCTAAAATCAATGATTAAAATGTCTTTGAGCGAGAGAAGCATCTTGGCGAAGACTATTCTTCTTTGACTATTGTGGAATGGCTTTACAGAATCAAAAACAAAGAAATATACCAAATAAGAGAGATTATATCACTTGAAGATTGTAAACAGCTGCAACAACTAAAATGGTTAGAACCTGTAATTGGAAGAAAAATAATGACATGATCCCGAAGAAAATCGCATACAGGACAATTCTGAAAACGTCTAATTTTGACATGTTTCCCCAGTGAAACAGCGTCATCAGAAAAAATATTATTTTAAAAGGAAATTAGAGAAACATCCTGAAATTTAAAAGAAAATAATATATGAATATAAAAGGAACTTAAATTAGACAACACACGCGTGCAACTGTTTGCTACTGAAAATTTCGCGATAACAATTTTGACCCTGAAAATGCCATTTTAATAATAAGAAATGACAAACATAGATAAACATACCTGCAGTAAGACGTGGTATCAAAAGAAATTTTTCCATTGACACTGCTATCATTTTAACTACCTTCACTCCTCAGGAATATTTATTAGGTGCTGATATAGTATGTGGTCTAACTTTTGAATGTGGCTAAACAACATTCTATCACTGGTATAGTATTTGGCTTATTTTAAAAAGCGTATCATAAGGAAGTATGAATTGTCTGGTAAGTGGGTGGGTAAGGATTAGGGTTTATGCAAGGATTAGGGTCAGTGAAAATAATTAGTTTCAATAAATTGAATTCTTATACTTATTATTAAAAATAGACTCCTTCTACAAGAAACAAAGAGCTAGGCCACATACTATACCAGAAGCAAAGACGTTGGCCACATACTATACCAGAATAAAAAAAGCAGACCACATACTATACCAGAATCAAAGAGGCAGGCCACATACTATACCAAAATCAGAGAAGCAGGTCACATACCATACCAGAATCAAATAGATAGGCCAAATACTATCCCAGAATCAAAGACGTTGGCCACATAATATACCAAAAACAAAGACGCAGGTCGCATACCACAGCAGAATCAAAGAGGTAGGCCACATACTATACTAGAATCAAAGAAGCAGGTCACATACCATAAAAGAATCAAAGAGGTAAGCCACATATGATACTAGAATCAAAAAGACAGGTCGCATACTATAAAAAATCAAAGAAGCAGGACACATACTATACCAAAATCAAAAAGACAGGTTACATACTATACCAGAATAAAAAGAGGCAGGCAACATACAATTCCAAGATCAAGGAGGTAAGCCACATAATATATCAGAATCAAAGTGGTGGAAAACATATTATACCAGAATCAAAGAGCTAGGCCACATACTATACCAGAAGCAAAGACGTTGGCCACATACTATGCCATAATCTAAGAGGTAGGCCACATACTATACCAGAATCAAAGAAGAGGGCCACATACTCTAAAAGAAATCAAAGATACAGGCCACATACTATACCAGAATCAAAACGGCAGGGCACATACTATACCAGAATAAAAGAGGCAGGCCACATACTATACCAGAATCAAAGACGTAAGTCACATATTATACCAGAATCAAAGAGGCAGGCCACATATTATACCAGAATCAAAAAGGCAGGCCACATACATTTCAAGAATAAAAGAGGTAGGCCACATATTACACCAGAAGCAAAGAGGTTGGCCACATAGTCTACAAAAATCAAAGATATATATCACATATCATACCAGAGTAAAAGAAGCAGGCCACATACTATAACAGAATCAATGAGGCACGCCACATGCTATGCAAGAATCAAAAAGATAGGCCACATACAACAACATCAAAGACGTTGATCACATAATATACCAGAATCAAAGAGGTTGGCCACATACTATACCAGAATCAAAAAGGCAGGCCACATACTATACCAGAATCAAAACGGCAGGGCACATACTATACCAGAATAAAAGATGTAGGCCACATACTATACCAGAAACAAAAAGGCAGGCCACATACTATACCAGAATCAAAGACGTAAGCCACATATTATACCAGAATCAAAGAGGCAGGCCACATATTATACCAGAATCAAAAAGGCAGGCCACATACATTTCAAGAATAAAAGAGGTAGGCCACATATTACACCAGAAGCAAAGAGGTTGGCCACATAGTCTACAAAAATCAAAGATATATATCACATATTATACCAAAGTAAAAGAAGCAGGCCACATACTATAACAGAATCAAAGAGGCAGACCACATACTATAACAGAATCAATGAGGCACGCCACATGCTATACCAGAATCAAAAAGATAGGCCACATACTATAACATCAAAGACGTTGGTCACATAATATACCAGAATCAAAGAGCTAGGCCACATACTATACCAAAATCAAAGACGTTGGCCACATACTACACCAAAACCAAAAAGGCAAGGCACATACTATACCAAAATCAAAGAGGCAGGTGACATATTATACCAAAATCAAAGAGGCAGATGACATACTATATCAGAATCAAAGTCATAGGCCACATACTATACCAGAATCAAAGACGTTGGCCACATACTATACCAGAATCAAAGTGGTAGGCCGCATAGTATAACAGAATCAAAAAGGCAGGCCATATGCTATATAAAAATAAAAAAGCTGACCACAAACTCTAGCAGAAACAAAGTAGTAGACCACATATTATACTAGAAACAAAGAAGTAGACCACATACTACACCAGAATCAAAGAGGTAGACCACATACTATACCAGAATCAAAGAGCTAGGCCACATACTATACCAGAATAAAAGACGTTGGCCACATACTATACCAGAATCTAAGAGGTAGGCCACATACTATACCAAAATCAAAGAAGCGGGCCACATACTTTAAAAGAGAACAAAGATACAGGCTACATACTATAGCAGAATCAAAAAGGCAGACCACATACTATACCAGAATCAAAGAGGCATGTCACATACTATACCAGAATCAAAGACGCAGGCCACATATTATACCAAAATCAAAGAGGCGGCCACATACTATACCAGAATCAAAGAGGCAGGCCTCATATTATACCAGAATCAAAAAGGCAGGCCCCATACTATACCAGAATCAAAGAGACAGGCCACATACTATACCAGAATCAAAGAGGCGGGCCTCATATTATACCAGAATCAAAAAGGCAGGCCACATACTCTACCAGAATCAAAAAGGCAGGCCACATACTATGCAAGAATCAAAGAGGTAGGCGACATACTGTACCAGAATGAAAGAGGTAGGCTGCATACTATACCAGCATACCTTATTATTTTAAGAAGCAATATTTCGAATTTTAATAAATAATAAATATATGATTAAAGGGAATTCAAGCCTTTTTTCTTGAGAAGTTACAACAAAATATAAATCATTTTTTTACTTATTAGATTATCTATTAACAAGAATGATTTTATATTTACAAAATCTAAAAACTACTAAAATTAAAATTGAAACAGTAGGATATTTATTAATTACCAATTTATGAAAAATAAATGTGAAAACAAATTTTTATTCATTAACTTATAAGCATTTTCTAAATGATTAAAATATGTGAACCAAGTATAAGGGAATTCTTATTATTTACGATTTTATTAAATTTGAATAAATTAAGAATATAATTGCATAAATAAACATTAGGTTTTTTTTCAAAGAACAAGCAAATAAAGAAATAGAAAAAAAAAGGGAAAGAAAAATAGAAAAAACGCCTGGACAAATATTTTAACATACCATGAATATAGACATACACAAAGAGGAGGCAGATACACTTCATATTTAGGATATTGCCAGTAAACGTAATTTTAATTAATACGAGAAATACCGAGAATTATCACATTATTTAAATGAAAAAAAAAATTAAAATTACCTTTTTAAATAGGCAACACTTCTTCTATGTGCCCTGTCCCTTCAGGACGTAGGCAATCATGGCTTTCCACGTTTCCCTATCCCTAGTGGCTCTGAGAACGCCTTCTCCTGTTATACAGTCCTCGTTCCACCTGATTAGGTCCTTCAAATATGTTATCCGTTGCTTTCCCCTGTCTCTTTTCCCCCTCTATCTGGCCTGTTAGTATCAGATTCTCCAAACCCTCCTTCCTCATTGCGTGTCCCAGGAACTTCAGCTGTCCCTTCCTGATGCTCAGTATTAATTTCCTTTTTGTTTCCATCAATTTCCAAGACCTCATCATTGCTCACATGCTCAATCCATGATATTCACAGCATCCTTCTGTAGAACCACATTTCAGTTGCTTCAAGATTTTCCTTCATCTTTGATGGTATTGTCCAGCATTCACTGCCATATTGAAGAATGGACAGCACATAGAAATCCAGTACTCCCTTCCTAGTTTCTAGCGAAATTGTCCAGTTTCTTAATACCTGACTCAACTTCTGGAATGCTTCCTTCGCCATGCCAATTGGCCTTCGGATCTCTGTGTCGCACTTTCCGTCTTCTGTTATAACACTTCCCACGTATTTAAATTTTTGTACCTGCTTGATTCTGGTATCCCCGGCCTGTATTTGGCATTTTGGGCTGCCCTTTTTACTAATAACCATGCATTAAAAGGGTACTGGCGATCTAAAAACAGAAGTGGAGAAAAAAATTTTGCGATTCTACCTATCGCACGAGAGGAATTCGTTTGCCCACAGGTCAACCCCAAAGAGAGATGAGGTGGTAAGAGCCTATAACAGATAAGGCAAGTTTTTTTTAAGAACAAATAAATAAATAAATACATAAATAGTAAAAAAGGGAAATAATGTTGGACGATCTCATCATGGACGAAGAAGAGGTTTGAGACAGCATAAATGTGGTTTTACAGAAGGATGATGAGGATACCATGGACGGAGCACGTGTGCAACGATGAGGTGTTGGAAAGGATGCAAACGAGAAGAAAACTCATACTTAATATCATGAAGAGACAAACGCGGTTCCTGTGACACGTAATGAGGAAGGAGGACCTGGAGAATTTAATACTCACAGGTATGATAAAGGGAAGGAGAGACAGGGTAAAAGAAGAAGAAGAAGAAGAAGGAGAAGAAGAAGAGGAGGAGGAGGAGGAGGAGGAGGAAGAAGAAGAAGAAGAAGAAGAAGAAGAAGAAGAAGAAGAAGAAGAAGAAGAAGAAGAAATAAACTGTATTTTATTTTTGTTGTCAATTTTCAAGAACAAAGAGAATGTATAAATTAACATTCGGATGTTTAGGTTTTATAACAAATCTAACCATCGCTTTTTAAATCAGAAAAAAATTGCCGAGGAGTGAAGGTAGTTAAAATGATAGCGGTGTCAAAGAAAAACAGTCTTTTTAACACTCAATCTTATTGCGCGCACGCTTGGGCCGAAAGTAGGTTTACAGTTGTTTCACTATTTGTTTCACATTTTAGATCTTACTTTCGCTAAACTGTCCTTTCAGCAAGATAGAGCATCTCCCCATAATGTTATTCAAAGGAACTAACCAACGTCTATATCCAAAAGAAATATAAAGGATAAACAGGCCGCCCCCTTAAGGTAAGGCTACAAAAATATCGCAAGTCCGTAACACCAGGGGAGATAGAAAATCAGGCGTAGCTGACCACATGGAGGGAGAAAGTTGATCACCGCCCCTATAGGATAAAGATGAAATAATAGATAGAGAACGCCAATGGAAACCTAACGAATCAGCACATATTCTAGGCCACAAAAATCTTCTAAGCCGACCAAGCATAGAGATGAACACAATATGGAAACCAGTAATACGGAGTGCCAGAGAAAATCATTAGTGTCAAAAACTGCAATATGAGCTCTGGTAAAAAATACTAGAGAAAAGCATTAACATCAAAAAGTAGTTTTTGGAGTATTTACATGATTCGAATTAATCAATCAGCACATATGCTAGGCTTCAAAAATCTTCGAAGCCGATTAAGCATAGAAATGAACACAATATGGGAACCAGTAATTCATAGTGCCGGAAAAAAATCATTAGTATCAAAATTGCAATATGAGCTCTGGTAAAAAATACATTAACATCAAAAATACTAGAGAAAACCATTAACATCAAAAAGTAGTTTTTGGAGTATTTACATGATTCGAATTAATCAATCAGCACATATGCTAGGCTTCAAAAATCTTCTAAGCCGATTAAGCATAGAGATGAACACAGTATGGAAACCAGTAATATGGAGTGCAAGAGAAAATCATTAGTGTCAAAATTGCAATATGAGCTCTGGTAAAAATACTAGAGAAAACCATGAACTTCAAAAATACTAGAGAAAACCATGAACACCAAAAATACTAGAGAAAACCATGAACACCAAAAATACTAGAGAAAACCATTAAGTTAAAAAAATTATATGAACTCTGGTAAAAAAAGGATTACTGGACAGTAGGTTTATAAGTCCTAAAAATTCAGTTGTTCTTGTCCTTAAGGACACATAGACGTTGGTTAGTTCCATGACTTGACCAAAGAATTGTGAGTTCAATACCAGACTACAGTAGTGGTGAAAAAGTAACTTACAGGGTTAGAGGGAGATTACTCATGACTTCCAGAAGAAACATTGGGCAAGAAATGGAGTTCATATACACCAGTGTTTGTAATAAAGGGTTTGGTTCGAAATTTCTAGCACCTGAAGAAGGCTGGAGCGTACAACGACCGAAACGTCGTACAAATGGCAATAAAGATGAGGACAATAGTCCGAATAATGTAAATACTGTAAATACTTCCTCATCTCAGAAATATAGACAAATAGAATGATCTATTATTAAACGTCGTACAAATGGCAACAAAGATGAGGACAATAGTCCGAATAATGTAAATACTGTAAATACTACCTCATCTCAGAAATATAGACAAATAGAATGATCTATTATTAAACGTCGTACAAATGGCAGCAAAGATGAGGACAATAGTCCAAATAATGTAAATACTGTAAATACTGCCTCATCTCAGAAATATAGACAAATAGAATGATCTATTATTAAACGTCGTACAAATGGCAATGAAGATGAGGACAATAGTCCGAATAATGTAAATACTGTAAATACTACCTCATCTCAGAAATATAGACAAATAGAATGATCTATTATTAAACGTCGTACAAATGGCAACAAAGATGAGGACAATAGTCCGAATAATGTAAATACTGTAAATACTGCCTCATCTCAGAAATATAGACAAATAGAATGATCTATTATTAAACGTCGTACAAATGGCAACAAAGATGAAGACAATAGTCCAAATAATGTAAATACTGTAAATACTACCTCATCTCAGAAATATAGACAAATAGAATGATCTATTATTAAACGTCGTACAAATGGCAACAAAGATGAGGACAATAGTCCGAATAATGTAAATACTGTAAATACTACCTCATCTCAGAAATATAGACAAATAGAATGATCTATTATTAAACGTCGTACAAATGGCAATAAAGATGAGGACAATAGTCCGAATAATGTAAATACTGTAAATACTACCTCATCTCAGAAATATAGACAAATAGAATGATCTATTATTAAACGTCGTACAAATGGCAACAAAGATGAGGACAATAGTCCGAATAATGTAAATACTGTAAATACTGCCTCATCTCAGAAATATAGACAAATAGAATGATCTATTATTAAACGTCGTACAAATGGCAACAAAGATGAGGACAATAATCCGAATAATGTAAATACTGTAAATATTACCTCATCTCAGAAATATAGACAAATAGAATGATCTATTATTAAACGTCGTACAAATGGCAACAAAGATGAGGACAATAGTCCGAATAATGTAAATACTGTAAATACTGCCTCATCTCAGAAATATAGACAAATAGAATGATCTATTATTAAACGTCGTACAAATGGCAACAAACATGAGGACAATAGTCCGAATAATGTAAATACTGTAAATACTGCCTCATCTCAGAAATATAGACAAATAGAATGATCTATTATTAAACGTCGTACAAATGGCAACAAAGATGAGGACAATAGTCCGAATAATGTAAATACACTGTAAAATACTGCCTCATCTCAGAAATATAGACAAATAGAATGATCTATTATTAAACGTCGTACAAATGGCAATAAAGATGAGGACAATAGTCCGAATAATGTAAATACTGTAAATACTGCCTCATCTCAGAAATATAGACAAATAGAATGATCTATTATTAAACGTCGTACAAATGGCAACAAAGATGAGGACAATAGTCCGAATAATGTAAATACTGTAAATACTGCCTCATCTCAGAAATATAGACAAATAGAATGATCTATTATTAAACGTCGTACAAATGGCAACAAAGATGAGGACAATAGTCGAATAATGTAAATACTGTAAATACTACCTCATCTCAGAAATATAGACAAATAGAATGATCTATTATTAAACGTCGTACAAATGGCAATAAAGATGAGGACAATAGTCCGAATAATGTAAATACTGTAAATACTACCTCATCTCAGAAATATAGACAAATAGAATGATCTATTATTAAACGTCGTACAAATGGCAACAAAGATGAGGACAATAGTCCGAATAATGTAAATACTGTAAATACTGCCTCATCTCAGAAATATAGACAAAGACCAGTCTATTATTAAACGTCGTACAAATGGCAACAAAGATGAGGACAATAGTCCGAATAATGTAAATACTGTAAATATTACCTCATCTCAGAAATATAGACAAATAGAATGATCTATTATTAAACGTCGTACAAATGGCAACAGATGAGGACAATAGTCCGAATAATGTAAATACTGTAAATACTGCCTCATCTCAGAAATATAGACAAATAGAATGATCTATTATTAAACGTCGTACAAATGGCAACAAAGATGAGGACAATAGTCTGAATAATGTAAATACTGTAAATACTACCTCATCTCAGAAATATAGACAAATAGAATGATCTATTATTAAACGTCGTACAAATGGCAACAAAGATGAGGACAATAGTCCGAATAATGTAAATACTGTAAATATTATATCATCTCAGAAATATAGACAAATAGAATGATCTATTATTAAACGTCGTACAAATGGCAATAAAGATGAGGACAATAGTCCAGATAATGTAAATACTGTAAATACTACCTCATCTCAGAAATATAGACAAATAGAATGATCTATTATTAAACGTCGTACAAATGGCAACAAAGATGAGGACAATAGTCGAAATAATGTAAATACTGTAAATACTGCCTCATCTCAGAAATATAGACAAATAGAATGATCTATTATTAAACGTCGTACAAATGGCAACAAAGATGAGGACAATAGTCCGAATAATGTAAATACTGTAAATACTACCTCATCTCAGAAATATAGACAAATAGAATGATCTATTATTAAACGTCGTACAAATGGCAGCAAAGATGAGGACAATAGTCCAAATAATGTAAATACTGTAAATACTGCCTCATCTCAGAAATATAGACAAATAGAATGATCTATTATTAAACGTCGTACAAATGGCAACAAAGATGAGGACAATAGTCCGAATAATGTAAATACTGTAAATACTACCTCATCTCAGAAATATAGACAAATAGAATGATCTATTATTAAACGTCGTACAAATGGCAACAAAGATGAGGACAATAGTCCGAATAATGTAAATACTGTAAATACTACCTCATCTCAGAAATATAGACAAATAGAATGATCTATTATTAAACGTCGTACAAATGGCAATGAAGATGAGGACAATAGTCCGAATAATGTAAATACTGTAAATACTACCTCATCTCAGAAATATAGACAAATAGAATGATCTATTATTAAACGTCGTACAAATGGCAACAAAGATGAGGACAATAGTCCGAATAATGTAAATACTGTAAATACTGCCTCATCTCAGAAATATAGACAAATAGAATGATCTATTATTAAACGTCGTACAAATGGCAACAAAGATGAAGACAATAGTCCAAATAATGTAAATACTGTAAATACTACCTCATCTCAGAAATATAGACAAATAGAATGATCTATTATTAAACGTCGTACAAATGGCAACAAAGATGAGGACAATAGTCCGAATAATGTAAATACTGTAAATACTACCTCATCTCAGAAATATAGACAAATAGAATGATCTATTATTAAACGTCGTACAAATGGCAATAAAGATGAGGACAATAGTCCGAATAATGTAAATACTGTAAATACTACCTCATCTCAGAAATATAGACAAATAGAATGATCTATTATTAAACGTCGTACAAATGGCAACAAAGATGAGGACAATAGTCCGAATAATGTAAATACTGTAAATACTGCCTCATCTCAGAAATATAGACAAATAGAATGATCTATTATTAAACGTCGTACAAATGGCAACAAAGATGAGGACAATAGTCCGAATAATGTAAATACTGTAAATACTACCTCATCTCAGAAATATAGACAAATAGAATGATCTATTATTAAACGTCGTACAAATGGCAATAAAGATGAGGACAATAGTCCGAATAATGTAAATACTGTAAATACTACCTCATCTCAGAAATATAGACAAATAGAATGATCTATTATTAAACGTCGTACAAATGGCAACAAAGATGAGGACAATAGTCCGAATAATGTAAATACTGTAAATATTACCTCATCTCAGAAATATAGACAAATAGAATGATCTATTATTAAACGTCGTACAAATGGCAACAAAGATGAGGACAATAGTCCGAATAATGTAAATACTGTAAATACTACCTCATCTCAGAAATATAGACAAATAGAATGATCTATTATTAAACGTCGTACAAATGGCAACAAAGATGAGGACAATAGTCCGAATAATGTAAATACTGTAAATACTGCCTCATCTCAGAAATATAGACAAATAGAATGATCTATTATTAAACGTCGTACAAATGGCAACAAAGATGAGGACAATAGTCCGAATAATGTAAATACTGTAAATACTACCTCATCTCAGAAATATAGACAAATAGAATGATCTATTATTAAACGTCGTACAAATGGCAACAAAGATGAGGACAATAGTCCGAATAATGTAAATACTGTAAATACTACCGCATCTCAGAAATATAGACAAATAGAATGATCTATTATTAAACGTCGTACAAATGGCAACAAAGATGAGGACAATAGTCCGAATAATGTAAATACTGTAAATACTGCCTCATCTCAGAAATATAGACAAATAGAATGATCTATTATTAAACGTCGTACAAATGGCAACAAAGATGAGGACAATAGTCCGAATAATGTAAATACTGTAAATACTGCCTCATCTCAGAAATATAGACAAATAGAATGATCTATTATTAAACGTCGTACAAATGGCAACAAAGATGAGGACAATAGTCCGAATAATGTAAATACTGTAAATACTACCTCATCTCAAAAATATAAACAAATAGAATGATCTATTATTAAACGTCGTACAAATGGCAACAAAGATGAGGACAATAGTCCGAATAATGTAAATACTGTAAATACTACCTCATCTCAGAAATATAGACAAATAGAATGATCTATTATTAAACGTCGTACAAATGGCAACAAAGATGAGGACAATAGTCCGAATAATGTAAATACTGTAAATACTGCCTCATCTCAGAAATATAGACAAATAGAATGATCTATTATTAAACGTCGTACAAATGGCAGCAAAGATTAGGACAATAGTCCGAATAATGTAAATACTGTAAATACTACCTCATCTCAGAAATATAGACAAATAGAATGATCTATTATTAAACGTCGTACAAATGGCAGCAAAGATTAGGACAATAGTCCGAATAATGTAAATACTATAAATACTACCTCATCTCAGAAATATAGACAAATACTCCCTATTATGTTTTGGCTGTAAAAGAATAACTTAACCAAACTCTTTCACTGCATTGGTTCGGAACAAGGGGTAGCATCGAATGGCCATTACGTTGACCTGACTTAACAAAAAGGGATTCCTTTTTGGTGGTAAGGATAGTAAAGAACAGAACTAGCGAGCAAGGACGAGGCTTTGGAGATGATGGACACGAGAAGGAAACTGATACTTAACACCAAGAAAAGACAGCTGAAGATTTTGAGGAAGGAGAGCTTTGAGAACCTGATACTCACGGAACGGGTAGAGGGTAAGAGAGAAAAGGGAAAGCAACGTATGACATACTTGATGGAGTTCAGCAGAGGGATAGTGCAGCGGAGACTGAGTGCCATAACATGAGAAGGGGTATTAAGAGCAACAAAGGATAGGGAGATGTGGAAGGCCATAATCGCCTACGTCCTGAAGGGACACAGCACATTGAAGAAAAAACCTCTCTAGATTTAGAAAACTTATTTATTAATGTTCCAGTAAAATAAAAAAGGGGGATCAATTCTATATTATAATCACTACATAAACTGATCCCTCACTCTGTGGCCATGCTAGTTTCTATACATTTATATTCTAGATTTATAGGCTTGAGCAAAAGGATGTCAGAGCAGGATTTGATAGAGGTAACAAGAGAAAGGGTGTTAAAAGGGATAGGGAGATGTGGAAGGCCATGATCGCCCACATCCTTAAGGGACACGGAAACATAGAAGAGTTATAAATGACTAATTAGTATTGAGAAGACGTGGATTCATACCTAATCAGAATTTGATAAACAAATAAGAAATAATGTGGATATAAAATGGGGGATCAGTTCTATATTATAATCAATATATAAACTGGTCCCTCACTTAGTGGCCATGTTAGATTCTATACATTTATATTCTAGATTTATAGGCTTGTTCAAATGGATGGCAGAGCAGGGGCTGAGAGGGGAAATAAGAGAAAGTGGTATTATGAATGAAAAAGTAGAAGACCCTGATCGCCTACGTCCTGAAGGGACACGGTACATTGAAGAAGAGTTATAAATAACTAATCAGTACTGAGAAGAGGTAGATTCATATCTAATCAAAATTTGATACACAAATAGGAATTTATAATGAGGATATAAAGTGGGGGATCAATTCTATATTATAAGCAATATATAAACTGATCCCTCATGTAGTGGCCATGTTAGATTCTATACATTTATATTCTAGATTTATGGTCTTGAGCAAAAGGATGTCAGAGCAGGTGTTGAGAGGAGCAACAAGAAACAGGGTATTAAAAGGAAGATATGGAAGTACATGGTCCCCTACGTCCTGAAGGGACACGGCACATAGAAGACGTAAAGAATACGGTTTATGAGAAAAATTTCCATTCTATGGACGAATAAAAAGGGGAAAGGGTGAAGCTCAGTCATGCCGTGTGTCATTATGTTCTGGAGAGATTCAACGTAGGAGGATATTTTGAGCACTTAAGCGATTAAACTGCACTAAAACATGTCAGAGCAGGTTTTTAAAATCGTCATCACTGATTAGTTAAGTGAAAAATTTCTCCACATTAATCTCATATATATATATATATATATATATATATATATAGTGTTAAACCACTTTAAATATACAGTTTTAAACAAACATAATTGTAAAAAATATATTTTTTTTAATTTAAATGCATGCCTACTAAATGTAAGCCAATTTCTAGCCCACCCAAATTTATTCAAACGAAGAACGGACAAACCCTTAATATTAATTCAATCCACGTATGTTCTATACGTGACACACACGCTTGGGAGATCATGTCTCGAAACAGACATGACTGACCGGGCAGAAGATTTTCCGCAGGAGGTTACTATTTGTTGTGGAGTAGTTTTTGCACTGAAGGTTATAATCGTACTATCTCGGTTGCTAATCGACTTAACGCACTCAAAATGTTAAGAAATTGTTAATCTTCCACTGAAAGCCGACTCCTTAGTATTCGGTTAACTGCCGACTAATATCAACTGCCGTAGTCCAACTATGTCCAAACTGGAACTAACTAGTAGTTCTACTGTACTTCAATAAAAGTCTGAAGAACTCCCATGAACTTCCCAAGAACTTCTCAAAAGTTTCTCCCGCTAACTTCCTGTTAACTCTTATTAATATAGGAGGGATCGTCCATTATCTGAGGAATAGGTGTGTTTCACCATAACACTATTACTGTCTGCGGTAGACTGGTTACCAACCAAGGCTATAAAATACCCGTCTTGTTATTTAACCCATAGCTGGAGGGAAGAGACGGATCAATATCTTTCCTAAAGGTATTTGCGCGTAAATGAATGCAACGAATTTAACGGGAATGCGAACTCGGCTCTCCGAGCCTATATCCCCTACACCACAAATACGACAGATTTATTCAAGTATTTTACTTCTTTTTACTAAGAGGCACTGTTAACCTCTGTCTGATATTGTCCCAGTGACGCTACTGGAAAATCGATTGCAAATTCTCTAGGCCCAGTGCATTAAAAGAAGTAAGCCCGCCATTAACGAAATATATATTTCAGTCTTAAAGACTTGAAGAGGTGCCAAAATTAACTTTTGAAGTCAAAGGACACATTTGCCAGGCGACACTAAATTATATTTCATCATCATAACAGATGAAGACATGTTCATTCCTCACCTCATATTGACAGCAATTCCAAAGGCTACACGAGCTGTTTCTGGGACATCACTATTCATTCAGGAGTGGTCATCATAAGTAATTTTTACAAGTTTAAAAACATAAAAAAATAAATAAAATAAAAAATAAAAATAAATAAATAAGTAAATAAATAAATAAAATAAAAAATAAATAAATAAAATCGAGTAGATCAAAAAAAGAATTAGCTAAAAGGTTCAAAGAAATTCTCTGCCTGTTCTACTTCATAGAATACATCCACACACACACATACTATATATATATATATATATATATATATATATATATATATATATATAATTTTTTTTTAATCGTATCACCTCGAGCAAGGCGGTAATGCCACTGATGTGCAGGGGGCTACATAAGAGTAAAAAGATTAATTAGAAGAGAGTGAAGAGGAAGACGAACCAGTTAGAAAGGAGCAATAGACGAATGGGAATACAGGTGTGATGACAGTTGCAAAGGTGAAGAGAAAGGAAAGGATATACGGGGTGGGGAAAGAACTAGAGTCAAGTGGTTAATAGATGAGTATTGACATTGCATTTAAATTCCTGGAGGTTGTAGCTATCAGGAAAGCAATAATATGGGAGCGACTTCCACAGGTGGGAAGTGCGAGAGAAGAAGCTGCAGGAGTAGAATTGTTGTCTGCATTTGGTTAATCTAACCGTGAATGGGTGGGACCCAGTTGCCAATCTGGTTGCACGAGTAAACACTTGTTGAGGAGTCACCAGTGACTTAAGTTCGTCCGAGCAGAAGCCATGGAAGTATTTATAGAACAGACAAAAGGAGGCCAAATTTCGTCGGTAGGGAAGTGGCTGTAGTCGAGCCGCCAAGTCGGTACCTATCACATTACTGATTCTCCTTTGGAGCCTGTCGAGGACACTGAGATGAACGGCAGTGGCGCCTGACCATATATGGCAGCAGTATTCCATGCACGAACGAATGGTTGATTTGTATATATGCAGGATAGATTCAGGCCCGACACAGTGACCCAACCTTCTTAGCAGTGGATTTAGCTATGGACTCGATATAGCGGTTCAATTTGAGATCAGAAGAGAGGGTAAGGCCGAGGAGGCGCAGTGTATTGCTCTCAGGGAGACTCGCTTGATCCATGCTTATGCGAGGCAGGAAAGGTTGCCTGTGATGATTGAGAGACAACAGCTTGGTCTTAGACGCATTGAAATTGACAAGCCACTTCTTGCCCCAATTCACCACAGAGTGTAGATCCTGTTCAAAGTTAGCAGCGAGATTATGTTTGTCCACCACGACGGGTTTCTTACTGATGCGGGAGTAAATTATGGTGTCATCTGCGTAGATGCCTACTTGGCACTTAATATCATCTGGGAGGACATTGATGAAAATAAGGAAGAGCGTCGGGCCCAGGATAGAGCCCTGAGGGACACCAGCATTTGTGCTATAGGATGAAGAGGCATGCCCATTTAAAACGACCTTCATTTTGCGGTTATTTAAAAAAGATTGGATTAGATCAAGCAAGCCTCCCGTAATACCGTAACCCCGTAGCTTGCATAGAAGACCAGAGTGTCAAACCCTGTCAAAAGCCTTGGAGATGTCCAGAGCAACAGCACGAGCCTCGCATGACTCATCAAGGGCCTGGAGCATGTACTCCGTAACGGTTGTTAGCATGTCGGCCGTGGACCTGGCAAAGCGGAAGCCATACTGCCTGTCAGAGTAGAGTTTGTGGGCAGTAAGGTGTTGAACTATTTCAACATTAATTATGACCTCGAACACTATCCCGAAAATTGGTAGAAGACTGATAGGGCGATAGTTGGATGGGTTCGAGGGTTCACCACAGTTCTTAAATACAGGAACGACTAAAGAGAACTTCCAGCATGCAGGAAAACAGGAAGCAGAAAGGCAGCAGTTATACAGTTTAGAGAGGACAGGGAAGAGTTCAGGAGCACACCTCTTAAAGACTATCACCGGGATTCCATCGACACTGCTCGCCTTATGGGGGGCAAGTTTTGAAATTGCTCGGGATACTACTGTCGGGGTGATATATACGTCGTACAGTTTAGCCTCAGTTCTAATAGGGAAGTCGGGCGAGGGTACTCCAGATGAGTCAAATGTGGAGTTGGATGAGAATCTGCGAGCAAAGCACTCAGCTTTGTCTGTAGATGACGTGAGAACATCAAATTCATTGATTAAAGGAGGGATTGTGGATTTGCTATTGTTCAGCACCCGTTTGCATAACCGCCAATAGTCCTTGGAGCCGAACTTGCTGTCAGTTATGCGCTGTCTCATTCTTTCAGCAAACAATCGCTTGGCGTCATTCAGGATTCTCTTGCACTCATTACGAGCAGACGTGAATAGGCGCCTATTCTGATCAGATGACTGTCTCCGGAATAGTCGGAAATAATGGTTCCTGTAGGCAATGGCGTCCGAACAGGCAGGAGAGAACCACGGAGAGGAATGAGGTTTTAGGCAATACTTCCTGGTAGGTATGAAGGCATCAATGCCAGCTTTCACCCAGGACGAAACCTCAGAGGCACAGTCATCAACTGGGAGATCAAACAAGGGACGTCGCATAGGAAATCGCGAAAGGCGTCCCAGTCAATTTTTTGGTAGCAATAGGAGGTCCTATATGTAGGAGGCTCCTGGGGGGGAGTGAGAGTGGAAAGAAATATTGAGCGAGACAACAGCATGGTCGAAGTTGCCGAGAGGGCAAATCTGCGAGACTTGACAGGAGTCAGGTGCAGAGGTAAAGCATATATCTATTAGAGAGGAGTGTCCAGAAGGAGTGCTTGGAAAGCGTGTGGGGAAGTGCACCACTTGCGTAAGGGGTTGGGAAATAGCAAAGTTCATGGCGTGGATGCCCGCTGAATCAGTAACGTAGTCTTTAAGCCAGTGATGGGCGTTAAGATCTCCGAATACAAATATGTGAGCGAATGGGTGGTAGGAAATAGCCTTATCTATGTTGTCAGAAATGCTATCTAGAAGGAAGCAGTCAGGAGAGGAGGGAAAACGGTAAAGAAAGAAAAGGTAGCTAACCGAACTGAGAAGAGACATACATATTGGTGATCAGGAGATTCGAGTGATGTCACCCGAGCTATAGGGAGGTGTTCACTAACGTAGACCCCCAGCCCATGCATGTGGACAGTGGAATCCTTCATTAAGAGGGGGAGATAACCAGGGATGGAGAAGTCAGAGGAGGGAATTATAATGATAATATACACGCTAAAAAGCCTGCCTCCTTCTACCGAGCGCCCATAGCTCAGAGGTAGAATCGCCGACTGACGCCAATTCGGTCGGGTTTTAATCCTGGGTTAAATTCAATCGGAGTTTAACTACTGATGAGCTGCGATACAGCGAAACAGATCTGTCTGCGGATGACTATATATATATATATATATATATATTAAACAGTTATACCTCAGATATATTAAATTAGATATAAATTAGACCAGTAAAGTGTTGTATTAGAAAATGCTCAATACATGCTTGAAGGGCAATAAATGGTGTTTCTGTCGCTGCTGGCCACGGCTCGAATGGTGATATGGACGACGCGACATCTCAGCTCAAAATTAAGATTAGATTTGATTGGAAACGGTTGACCCCGATAGGACTTTAGCGAAAGATGGGTAAATGTGGCGAGCCTGATTCGCGTGAACGGGACTAGCCTTGGTTTTCTCTTTTAGATCTACTAGTCACATCGAGGTAGATTCCTTTGGAAACCTCCCCTGGTTATGGTAGTTCCTTTTTGTGTACCTAATTAATGGGAATAAATGTGAGTCCTAGCCTGTCCCCCGGCATTGTTTTTTGTTATCCAGGTCGAGATTCCCAATTTCCCCAGTTTTTAATTTTTGTCCCGTTTTATCTCGTCTGGGTCAGGATTATATTCTCCCCACCCATTTTATTTTCTCCTCTCCACTCCCTGTAGAAAGAGTGCCTCTTGATTTTGTCCTATGGGCAGAATACACCGGCCTCTTTGTTTTGTGGGTTGGTTGGGTCCAACTAGCATCATGATTTCTGTTTGTATCTTTTGTTTTAAAAAAAATTTTGTTTTGGGAATTTATGTCATGCCTCTCCCCACATATCATTTCATGATATATTTTCAAATATATTTTTGTATCTATTATTCACAATAAAATTTTTATACTCTTTTGAGTGTTTTTAGGTCCCTGGTATGTTTGAGGTATTTTGGTGTATGAAGGATTGAATGATGATGGACACGTTCTTGTGGTGGATGAGAAAGTTGTAAAGTATGTTTGAGCCGTGAGTTGGATTAGCTAGGTATTGGATAGGTACTGAAGTCCAACCTAGGTTTTTGACACTCCCCCGCCAAATCGGTCTTGTGCCACAATTGTATTTTCATACAATAAATATTGAAAAGTTCTTGGGAAGTTCATAGGAGTTCTTAGAAGTTCTAGAGAGTCCTTTAGAGCTTTATTGGAGTCCAGTAGAACTACCAGGCAGTTGATATTAGTCAGCAGTTAGCCGAATACTAAGGAGTCAGCTTTCAGTGGAAGATTATCAAGTTCCTAAGATTTTGGGTGCATTAAGTCAATTAACAACTGACATAGCATGATTATAACTTTCAGTGCGAAAACTACTCAACAACACTCACACACACACACACACACACACACACACACACACACACACACATATATATATTGAGGCAGAAATCTTTAAGTTTTTTACATAATTTTTCATGTGATCTTATAATTTTTGCTTTTCAGTACATAATATAAAAATATATCTTATATTTTTTATACAAGCACTTTTGACTATTTTTTTAGCCATTATTAAGGATGAATTTTATTTTACTTTTGACTGAATATATTGTTTGTTTTATGCATGCATTCAGAGTTATAGGAATGTTTTATTTTCAAAGAACGTTCAGCAAATTATGGCCGTGTTCATAGTTTTACTATTGTCTATAGAAGTGCACGAAAGCACTTGGGACGATAAGAATTATGGTCAATTTTTATTCGTTACTCCAACAAAGCGAAAAAAAATGTTAACATGCTGGAAAAAACTTAAAGAATTAATTAAATCTTACTCGTTGGCCATATTCAAAGAATGATAGAAAATAATAGATAGAGAGGGAGGGAGGGAGAGTCAGAGAGAAATAGAAAGTGTGTGTGTGTGTGTGTGTGTGTGTGTGTGTGTGTGTGTGTGTGTGTGTGTGTGTGTGTGTGTGTGTTTGCGATAGATATAGATAGATATAGCTATATAGATATAGATACTCTAGTTTACCCAGTAGAATCGCTTATTTCAAAAACAGTTCGAAAAAATTCGACCATTTTTTGTTCCATTTTGAATTGAGAGAAACACAAGGAAAGTTTTAATTTCATCTCTCATTTCACACTTTTAAATCTTGATGTCGTATCTACTTCCTTTTTTTTTTTTTTTTTACCTTATTTGGGCCCAGTTCAATTATCCGTCTAAGGCACATTTCATTTCCGGTGATCTCTCCGGGGATCAGATTGTCAGTATCAGATGGTGCTTTGGAACAATAATAAAACCGGACTATCGATTTTTTTCATCCAGTCTAGACACTTGGAAAGAACTGGCCGTATAAAAATACCGAATTTAAAGTTAGTCGCATGATTTCATCCGGGCTTTCAGGCCGAGGTTAAATCTAGACGCTTCGAAGAAACGGCTCACTCTAATCGGAAACTGAGCCTCTTAAACTGTCTACAGGTCAACTGTACGGCAATGAACGAATTATGGCTCAACTTTTCGTTGCAATTCATTCGTTTACCTGCTGGTTTCTCGGCATGATTGTTTGCCGAACTAATGTAAGACTTCAACGTATTTATATAAGTACCTCCACTTTTCAGAATAAATTTTCGATACCTGATTTTAAAATGAAATTTTTAAAATGAAAAAACATTCTTGAATATTTCATTTTCAATTTAATTTCTCCTCCTCCTCCTCTTCCCTTTCTTCTCTCTCTTTCTCCAGTTGTAGGGGAGAAAAAAGAAAATTCCAGTTGAATTCATTGCATTCACTTACGCGCAAATACCCTTGGGAAAGGTATTAATCCGTCTCTTCCTTCCAGTTATGGGTTAAATAACAGGACAGATTAGGTTCTATAGCCTTGGCTGGCAACCAGTCTACCGCAGAAAGTAATGGCAACCTACTGCGGGATAATCTTCTGATCACCCAAGCGTGTTTCACGTATGACACTTAACTGACTGACAATAATTCAACTTACCCTAAACAAAAAGTCAGATTAAGAATTTAACTGAGTCAAGTGTAACTGAGATAATTTCAGGTGAAAATAAAGACAAAAATTCTCCAACATTTGGATAATTTTTATTAAGTTGGTTCTAAGCTTAATTAATTAATTAATTATCTAAATGTTGGAGAATTTTTGTCTTTATTTTCACCTGAAATTAAAGCCAAAATACGATGTTTAGAACGGCTCATGATTAGACATTCATTGTCTCTTATATTTAACAGTATATGTTTAGAATAAATGTATATAGATGATCCCCCTTCCAAAAAGAAGAAAAAGGAAAGAAGGGATGAAGAAAGAAAAGGAAAAGAAGAAGAAGAAGGGTAAAGGAAAAAAAGGAAAACAGAAAGAAAGGGAAAAAAAATTCCTGGCAACGTAAACAAAAACAAAACAGTAGGCGAACTTCGAAATGGATAAAAAAGAGTAAAGACATAACGTAGCCAATCGACAAAAAGGGCAAACTATCACTCGAGGACTTCAGTCATCAACCTGACGAGGGCGTCGAGCGCCGAAAATTTGCTCACAACTTCACTGACAGCTGAGGGCTCGACAATAATCGACAAATACAAGCGTAGTTTGACGATGTCGCAGGCGGGGACAACGATTGTGATTTTGAAATGCGCTTGGCATAATAATGTACCACACCTTCCAGTCAGCCCACCACCAGAAAGGAAATGCAATTATTTCCATTCCCCTACACCTGAGGGGAGGAGAGAGAAGGGAGGTAAAAGGGAAATATATATATATATATATTTGCATATATAACTATGGTATATGAATAAATGTATATAGATAATCCCCACTCCCAAAAGAAGAAAAAGAAAAGAAACAAGGAAGAAAGAAAGAAGAAGAAGAAGAAGAAGAAGAAGAAGAAGAAGAAAGAAAAGGAAAAGAGAGAAAGGAAGAGAAAAAAATCCCTGGTAACGTAAACAAAAACAAAACAATTATAAGACGAATTTCGAAATGGATACGAAAGAAACATCGTAGCCAATCGACAAAAAGGGCGAGAACTTCAGTCATCAACCTGACGAGGGCGTCAGTTAGTCAGTTAAGTGCCATACGCTTGGGCGATCATATCTCGAAAGAGATATGACTGACTGGGCAGAAGATTATCCCGCAGTAGGTTGCCATTAGCTTTCTGCGGTAGACTGGTTGCCGACCAAGACTATAGAACCCAATCTGTCCTGCTATTTAACCTATAACTGGAAGGAAGAGACGGATTAATACCTTTCCCAAGGGTATTTACGCGTAAGTGAATACAATGGATTCAACTGGAATTCGAACTCGGCTCCCCAGTTTCTCGTTCCGAGCCGATATCCACTGTACCACAACGCACATCCTAGAGCGCTGAAAATTTGTTCACTGACAGCTAAGAAACATTTCGACAATAATCGATAAATAAACAAAATAAAACTCTCTAGTCGAAAGCAGAGCGAAAGAAAAAAGCGTTAAAATGTAAAGTAAATTCATTAAAGGTTGTGTCTGCAGAGAAGAGGCGTTTTTAAATGTTTAAGAAGATTTATTTTTAACCATTTCTCTCCATGCAAGGCAGTAAAGCCACTAAGACACAATGTGAAAGGAATAAGATTGTTATTATTACTTTGCAACATTTTACAAAGCAAGGAAGCAAAGATGAACTCGTCCGAATCATCCTAAATTTTCTTCATTCTTTCAATGATGAAACTGCAATATAGGTAATTATTAAATATTTATAAATCCATTTGAATCACATGTTATTGCGCAGTATTAATAAAAGAACCATTCTTTTTTCATTTACAATTATTCACTTGACAATAATTAATAAACAATAGTATGAAATACATCATTATTTTAAAACACTGGGGTTGCCTAATAATTATGGCCGATAGTGTATATCAGGGGCACCGGACCATATGTGATTGTAATATTCTAAGCATGGAAGAATGGTAGACTTATAGATATGTAAGAACGATTATGACGAGAAAAATTGTCCACTACGAAATAGTGAACAATATTTCTAGCAGAAAACCTAAAAATGGATTCAATATCGTTTTCCCACTTCTTGTTAGCAGAGGATTTTTTTTCTCTGGGTTAGCATCAAATATTTTTTTTTTTTTTTTTTTAATCATTTCACCCCGAGCAAGGCAGAAACGCCACTGATGTGCAGGGGGTTACATAAATGTAGAAAGATTAATTAGAAAAGAGTGAGGAGTACAAGCTAGTTAGAAGGGAACAATAGAAAACTGAGAAAGCAGGTGCAATGACAGGTACATGGGCGGAGAGAAAGGGAAGGTTATACAGGGGAGGGGAGAGAGAGCTAGAGGCCAGTGGTTAGTAGGTGAGTATTAACTTTGCTTTTAAATTTCTGGAGGTCGTAGCCATCAGGAAAGCAAGAATACGGCAGTGAGTTCCACAGGCGGGAAGTGCGAGAGAGGAAGCTGCAGGAGTAGAATTGTCGTCTGCGTTTGGCTAACCTGACTGTGAATGGGTGGGACCCAGTTGCCAGTCTGGTTGAACGGGTAAACACCTGTTGAGGAGGCATCAGTGACTTAAGCTCATCCGAGCAGAAGCCATGAAAGTATTTATAGAAGAGACAGAGGGAGGCCACATTTCGACGATGGGAAAGTGGCTGCAGACGAGTCGCCAAATCAGTACCTATCACATTACAGACTCTCCTTTGGAGCTTGTCAAGAACACTGAGGAGAACGGCAGGGGCACCTGACCATAAATGGCAGCAGTACTCCATGCACGGACGGATGGTTGACTTGTATATATGCAGGATGGATTCAGGTGGAAAAAACATCCTGGATCGACATAGTGACCCAATCTTCTTAGCAGTAGATTTTGCTATGGATTCAATATAGTGCTTCCATTTGAGGTCTGAGGACAGGGTAAGTCCGAGGAGGCGTAGTGTATTACTCTCCGGGAGAATCGCTTGGTCCATGCTTATGGGAGGCAGGAGAGGTTGCCTGTAATGGTTGACAGACAACAGCTTGGTCTTAGATGAATTGAAGTTGACAAGCCACTTCTTGCCCCAGTTCACCACAGAGTGTAGATGCTGATGTAAGGTAGAAAGGTTGTTTCAGATTATTACTTTCCTGTTGGAGGCGTTAAATTTAACAAACCATTCCGTTCTCCAGTTAACAGCAGACTAGTTGTTTTTTTTTCAGCGTTCAAGGATGTTCATGTTCTGTTACATCAGAAACGCGGGTAGGTTCTTCAATGATGTGTTAGCTCGTGGTCGAAGGAAAAGTCTCGGTAGTATTTGCGTCCTTCATTAGTTTTGTTCGGGTGGACTAACCACACTCTGTTGGGAGTACTGAAATCACCACAAATATGAAAGCTAGTTGAGGGATATTCAGTGATGTTATCATCAACCGTTTCACAGATTCGGATAAACATCCGTAGTCCTGAGGAAAATACAGGGTAACAAATGAAAATGGTACTGTGATCAAATGCCAGGTAGCACAACATATATGGGTGATCAGGACCTCGTTTTTGGGTCTCTACCATATAGGATCCCGCTCCTTTCTCGACTGTTTTTAAACCGAAACATATTTGGGGTTCGGAAGTGTTGGGGACTCAGAATAAGTCCGGAAGAAAACTAGGACTCGGGTATTAGTGAAACATATATTTAACGAAAGAAAACAAACACGAACAGGGTTACACGGCAGTCGGACTGCCAAGTATTAGACCGGGGTGACTCAACTCAACTCCATCTCGAGAGGCATAATCTCCCGGTATCTAAACTTATTTATAAATGGAACTTTGTCTCTGTGTGTGTCCGTTACCTATAGACTCCGAAACGGCTGAACCGACTTTCTTGAAAATTTACACAGTTGTACAATAAGCGTCTGCGAGTGTTCTTAGCTAGGTTTTGTGTCGAGGTACCCCCGTTAAATATCGGAAATCTATAATCGAAAAAAACGGTTTATAGAAGGAATGGTCCGATTTTAATTAAATTTGATACACGCATAGACAAAGACATAAGAAACGATATTCAGAAGTTTCAAGGTTGCAGTTCTTACACTAATGCAGAAAATTTGATATCGATACCAGGAAATCAAAATTTAACTTACATCCATTCATTTTTCTTTCAGTCTACGATTTTGCTTTAACTGGAAACAACTATTGCTTTTTAGTCTTTCGTGCCAATGTCCAAAGAGTCTGAGCTCCAAGACCTTGGATTAGTTTTAAAGCTTTCATTACACCCGAGCAACGCCGGGCTATACTGCTAGTATATATAAAAGGCAAGATGTTTGTGTGCGTGTCTGTTTATCTGCCTGTATGTCTGTATTTTTTTCAGCCCTTTTATTTTAGTTTTTGCTTTGGGTTTGACTCTAAGTAGGTATAATTGTAGTTCTTAGTCTCAGCCATGATACTATTCACTCAGAGGACTTATTTAGCCTTCAAAATTCAGTTTATGACGAAAAAAACTTATTTGATATCGATACCAGAAAATTAAAATTTGATTTACATTTATTCATTTTTTTTTCAGTCTACGGTTTCACTTTAACTGGAAACAACTATTGCTTTTTAGTCTTTCGTGCCAACGTCCAAAGAGTCTGATCTCCAGGACAATGGATTAGTTTTAAAGCTTTCATTACACCCGAGCAACGCCGGGCTATACTGCTAGTTCATAATAATAGGAAGAGTTCATTATAGTCCAAAAACGGGTAGGTCCCATAACAGGAAGAAATATTATTTCTTAGTGAGTGAATATTGTATTATATCTACAGTGGATAGTGACAAGGATTGAATAATTGAAGAGCTAAGTTCAAATTCCAGTCGAATTCATTACAATCACTTATATGCCAATGCGCTTGCGAAAGGTAAGAATCAATTATTTCTATAGGTAAAATGACAGGACAGATTTGATTCTATAGCCTTGGGTAGAAACCAGTCTAGGAGAAGAAAAAACTCTGAATTCCCAACCAACCTGGAGAAGGATGGGCTCCGTCAAACTATTTTGCCCAAGATACACTACTTTGAATGCAGCTACGGCTGATTTCAAAGTGCCCTTATGACTCGTGATCGTGATTATGTTAACCATTTTTGGAGATAGTAATGGTTTTCATATAAAAGTCTTACTATTTTATCCATAGTTGAGGGAAGAAGTGGAGGATTCGAATTTACTGATACAAGTCCTAATAATTAACCCATCCCCGCAAAGGGGGATGAGATGGATTCATACCGTTCCCAATGCTATTTGCGCGTAAGTGAATGCAAGGAGTCTGATTTGATTTCTCGTTCCCAGCCGTTATCCATATACCAGCCGCACATCCAGGCTTACAGCATGATGTATTCCCAGACTTCCCTTAACTTGGTTGATCGGAAAGGAACAGCTATTTCAGCCTGATAAGCCTTGTGGATGCTAAGTTCAGAATCACCGATGTAGACGATGAGTGAATTCTGAATAAACATTTTAAACGCCTCGGTTTATGGAACAGTTATAAAATATTTTGTCTAGTGTTGTGGAGCAGTTTTCACACTCAAGGTTATAATCGGGCTACGTTGCTTGCTAATCGACCTAACGCACCCTAAATGTTAGGAACTTGGTAATCTTCCACTGAAAGCTGACTCCTTAGTATTCGGCTAACTGCTGACTAATATCAACTGCCTAGTAGTTCTACTGAACTCCAATAGAACTCTAAAGAACTTCTAAGAGCTCCTAAGAACTTCCCAAGAACTACAATATTTATTTTTGTTAAATACAGAAAATGCGGCACAAGGCCAAAAGGGGGTTGGGGAATGACTGGTCTTCTTCTATCTTACATTGACTTAGCTAGCCTCACTATCTGACCCAAGCAGACAATACAATATCCCTTGCACCAAAACATCACATTCTTACGTACCATTCTTGCTACAAACACCATAATGCCTCAAAGACTCTCTGAAAATTTAACTAAACCCATATGTACAATTTGTCTGTGCAGGGGAGAATAACTTTTAAAATTGATAGCGCCAATGATTTTTATACAAGAACTTCTCGAGTTAACTTCTTGCTAACACTTATTAATATAGGAGGGAGAATCCATTATCTGAGGAATAGGTGTGTTTCCCCATAACAATAGGAGAAATCAAAACTGCAAATAACCGTTGCCTAGCCTAGGCGCTAAACAACAATATTAAAAGAATTTTCAATATAATTCCATCATTCCCCGTAAGAAAAAAAAAAAAGAAAAGAAACGCCTTTGAAAAAGATTGGAAACCTTGAAACTATGTCGTGAGTAAGCACAAACATGGAGTTTTAAAAGACTGATAAATGTTATTTAAAAAGGTGCGAAAGGCGATAAAATCCCTGATACGGATTCTGCCTTCAAATCTGAACAACTCCGTTGACAATAGCGATGATTTTTTGGAAAGACATACAGATATGGACAAAAGTTTTCATTGTTATATTGATTAAAAAAAAAAACAACGACCAAAACGACGTGAATATGGCAACAAAGGTGAGGACAGCAGTTCGAACAATGTAAATAGTGTAAATAATTACAATATCTCATCTCAGAAATATAGACAGATATTGAAGGTGAATATGGCAACAAAGACGAGGACAGCAGTTCGAACAATGTAAATAGTGTAAATAATTACAATACCTCATCTCAGAAATATAGACAGATATTGAAGGTGAATATGGCAACAAAGACGAGGACAACAGTCCGAACAATGTAAATAGTGTAAATATTTACAATACCTCATCTCAGAAATATAGACAGATATTGAAGGTGAATACGGCAACAAAGACGAGGACAACAGTCCAAACAATGTAAATAGTGTAAATAATTACAATACCTCATCTCAGAAATATAGACAGATGTTGAAGGTGAATACGGCAACAAAGACGAGGACAACAGTCCAAACAATGTAAATAGTGTAAATAATTACAATACCTCATCTCAGAAATATAGACAGATATTGAAGGTGAATATGGCAACAAAGATGAGGACAACAGTCCAAACAATGTAAATAGTGTAAATAATTACAATACCTCATCTCAGAAATATAGACAGATGTTGAAGGTGAATACGGCAACAAAGACGAGGACAACAGTCCGAACAATGTAAATAGTGTAAATAATTACAATACCTCATCTCAGAAATAGAGACAGATATTGAAGGTGAATATGGCAACAAAGTAATACCTCATCTCAGAAATATAGACAGATATTGAAGGTGAATATGGCAACAAAGACGAGGACAACAGTCCGAACAATGTAAATAGTGTAAACAATTAAAATTCCTTATTTAAAAAAATGTAGACAAAGATTGAAACTATTCATTAACTTGATCCCAATTACAAACAAGATTTTTAGAGACGATCCTTGTTCTCGCAAAGAAATCGTAGCAGATCAACTTAAAATCATGTCACTGCAGTCAAAAACGTGATGAAACCTGAAAAGAAATTATAAGAATTCTCACAAAAATAGCGACTATAATTCGACAGTAAATCAAACCAAAATGAAGCAATATCACCTGTTCAGAAAACAAACCGACAAGCCGATTTATATAAATAAATGATTCGATATTGGAAGAAGATATCTCCGTCTCTGCTCCTCTGTTTTTATGTCTGGACAACAAATTTTAAATATTTTTTTTAATCCCTCCTCCTTTTTTTTTTTTTTTTAAAAAAAAAAAGAATCTTCCTGTGTATCGATATGTTTTGGGGCTCCTTATGGTATGTGAATTTTCGTACCATATTTTAATCAATCAATTTTTGTTTTTGATCGTTGCTGATGAAGCGAGAATTTTCTCGCTGAAATAGCTATTCAACAAAGGAATAATTCGAAATTTATATATATAAATTCCGAATTCTACATTCGTTGAATGTCAACATCTCTCATATATATATATATATATATATATATATGAGATGTTGACACTTTCGTGTATATCGGTTACATAGAGATAACTCTTTTAACAGCTAAAAGACCATTGCAAAATTTTAAAATGTTTTTGTGTGGTGAGCTTGATACGCATTGTGGTGCAGTGGATATCGGCTCGGAACGAGAAATCGGAGAGCCAAGTTCAAATTTCAGTTGAATTCGTTGCATTCACTGACACGCAAATACTCTTGGGAAAGGTATTAATCCGTCTCTCCACTCCATCTATGGTCTAAATAGCAAGAAAGTTTGGGTTTATAGCTTTGGTTGGTTGCCAGTCTACCACAGAAAGTAATGGCAATCTACAGTAGGAAAAATCTTCTGCCCAGCCAGTCATGTTTCGTTTGAGACATGATCGTCCAAGCGTGTATCACGTAGGTCACTTAACTGACTGACTAAATGTTGGAAACATAAATTAACCTGCTGGGCAGGAAGTGAAGGACAGTTTTTTTTTGTTTTTTTTATGAAATAATAAACTGATCCCCAAAAATTAGTATAAATTAATATAATTGCAAATGAATACAAGTAAAGCTTCTGTTGGACCTAAAGTGGGGGATCTGTTTTCTATTGTTATGAAGTAATAAACTGATCCCCTTAGAATTAGTCTTATTAATATAATAATATAATTTCTCTCTTCTTCCTCCAGCTATGGGTTGAAAAGCCGTTCTATAGCCTTGGTTGCTAACCAGTCTGCAGTAGAAAGTAATGGTAACCTACTGCGGGATAATCTTCTGCCCAGTCAGTCATGTCTCTTTCAAGACATGATCACTCAAGCGTGTATCACGTATGGCACTTAACTGACTGACTGAATATAAATTTGAGAAAATGATTTGAGCATAAAGTGGGGGATCAGTTTTATATTGTTATGAAGTAGTAAACTGATCCCCCACTAATTACTACATCTCTTCCCCTTCTACTTAGTCAGTCATGTTTTCTTCGAGACATGATCGCCCAAGCACTTAACTGGCTGATGCAGGAACTGACAAATATATTTTTTTCCTCCAAAGTCAATATATACAGAACATGTGTCTTGCATTATTTATCGGAAACATGTCCAGATTATGTGAAACTCTTGAGAGCTTTCATCTAAACTGCCTCCGTGGAATATTCAATATCAAATTGAATGAGTTCACATCAGCGTGTTATTGCTAAGGGGCTTTTAAGGTAATGAAAAGGACAGTAGACCACCAAAGAATTTTTTTTTTTAATGGAAACCTGTGATCTGGTAAGAGTCTATTTGATATGTTGAAAAAGCGATATAAAGGCAGGCTAAGAGATTCAGTTATTAGAAATAAATACAATATTACTAGAGTTGATGCATTTCGTTCGCGGGGGAAATTAAACTTGTAAGATATAACGGACAAGCCACTAAAACGTCATAAGAGGCGTCAGAAAAATGAGGAACACTACTGAACTTGAATTTACTTCAAGATACATCTGTCTAGTGGGACTCTTCCCCCCAGAATAAGACTGCTAAGCATTTAAATCACTGTAGCCGGAATGGACAATTGAGATTGCTTGAAATTAATCAGTAGTTAAAACTAAACAAGCTCTGGATCTATACCCTTGTGCAAATTAATTGAAACGAAACGAATAATGTCTTCCTAGGATGTTTCACACTTTCCCATATCACGTATACGTCGTCTCTTGGTATTGTCTTTCTATTCTGACCGCATTTTGCTTTACGTTTGGATGAGATAGATAGATAGGAATGGACTGAGATAGATAGATAGATAGATAGATAGATAGATAGATAGATAGATAGATATGAACATACTGAGATAGATAGATAGATAAATAGATAGATAGATAGATAGATAGATAGATAGATAGATAGATAGATATGAACATACTGAGATAGATAGATAGATAGATAGATAGATAGATAGATAGATGTGAACAGACTGAGATAGATAGATAGATAGATAGATAGATAGATAGATAGATATGAACAGACTGAAATAGATAGATAGATAGATAGATAGATAGATAGATAGATAGATAGATAGATATGAACAGACTGAGATAGATAGATAGATAGATAGATAGATAGATAGATAGATAGATAGATAGATAGATGTGAACAGACTGAGATAGATAGATAGATAGATAGATAGATAGATAGATAGATATGAACAGACTGAAATAGATAGATAGATAGATAGATAGATAGATAGATAGATATGAACAGACTGAAATAGATAGATAGATAGATAGATAGATAGATAGATAGATAGATAGACTCTTGTGCAAATTAATAAAAACAGAACGATCAATGTCTTCCTTGGATCTTTCACACTTTCCCTGATCACGTATACATCGTCTCTTGGCATTTGTTCTCTTCCGGCTGCATTTTCCATTACGCTTTTGAAATTCCAATCACCTGAAGAAGAGCGAAGCGTACAACAGTCGAAATGTGGTGAATATAGCAACAGAAATTAGGACAACAGTTTGAACATAATGGAAACACTTACAATATCTTATTTCAGAAATGTATACAAAGATTAAAATTATTCAATAAGTTAGACAGAGATTTGAATAGAACAGGAATTAAAAATCTTCACCTTGAAGATACGAGTCACAGTTGAAAGGCTGACACCAACAATATCCGCAATCTCTCTGTAAGGATTGCCAGTGTGTTCATGCAGCGTTACAATTTTCTTACGCTTCCTTGGATCAACGTCCATCGCGGACAATGGCTATAGGACAACTAATCATCAGTCGAGACAATAGTGTCTGGCCGTGATAAAAATCAGATGCAATCACGAATGATGCAATGTTTTTCAAAGCCAAACAAATTTCATCACACACCCTGAAAATAGTTTCATATTACTGTACACGACTACAAATAATCTAATCTGAGGTAAAAATAGAAATCGATTACACCCTGTCACTCCAGTGGGTCTAAAACTGACCGTATGGTGAAAGAAAGAAAACTAAAGCAGTTGTTTCAATTAATTTGCACAATGGTGTACATTTAAGGTCAAATAAGGCTGGTTTGAAAATCAACCTTTGTTCTCACTCCAGAAATATTCTACCTAGGGAAAACCTTTCCTTTATGGAATGTATCCGTGCGACATAGCGCCAACTGAGTCACTCTCAGCGTGGCTACAGAAGGATTGACAAAGCAAGACCGAATACTTGTCTAATTTTCTTAATTGATTCCATTCCTGGAGACATTGCCCCGACTGAGTCACTCTCAGCCTGGGGACAGCGAGATTAAGAAGAGCGAGATCGTATTCTTGTCTATTTTTCTCAGTTGATTATCTTCCTGGAGACATTGCCCCATCTCCCAATCTCAGCCCGGGGACAGCGAGATTAACAAGAGCGAAATCGTATTCTTGTCTATTTTTCTCAGTTGATTATCTTCCTGGAGACATTGCCCCATCTCCCAATCTCAGCCCGGGGACAGAGAGATTAAGAAGAGCGAGAGGAGAAAGGTGATTTTCTAAGCATGGCTTTGACGTGACACACGGCCGAAAGTAGAGGGCACCCAGTGAGGATCGAACTCACTACTCAGTTATAACGATTCTAGCGAGACGAACTTGCTAACCATTACACCACGCCGAAGCGCCCTTTTAAACACATAAGCCTTCGCTTTTACACATTTATTACGCAATGAAACATTACAAATCATTTCACTAACAAATAATTTCTAACGCCATAAGGTACGTGCAATTTTCGAAGTTAATTTAATGTAGGTTTTCGGTTTCTTTGCATTTGGCTTCGTTAATTATTGTGTTAAGTTGCATTTTTACATTTTCGCATCCACAAATTTTCTTTGGTTTGAATATTTTTTTCGTTTCAAAGCTGCGTACGAAATTTTTGTGGGAGCTTTTTCTTGGTTTAGTTTTAACGTTGACTTTACATGTCTCACTTTTCCAAACTTGTATTACTTTAAATTATTAAAAGGACAGAAGCAATCTTTCACATTTGAAACATGGATTAATTTTCTTTTTCTTTTTTCTTTTTAATTATTCTTTGTCGTGTATATATGTGCATTCTTTTTCTTCAATTTCCTCAAAATCAAGTTTCAGATTTAGAATTCTCTGAAATTCGTCTGACATTTCTTGTAGTGTAAGTTTTTACTCTGTCCAAGTTTATCGCATTCTAGCACGTATTTCTGCGTCTTTTTCGCTGCTAAACTTTGAATTAAAATTAATCCTTTAAAAATTTCCGGAATCATCCTGTTTAATTTGAATCATTCACACTCCTTGTTAATTATTACATATGTGACAAAATCTTTGTCTTCTTTTTACGTCAGATCCAGATTAAGCTTGTTCGCACGACCGTTAAGTCCTGCCAATATCACATAAATAATCAGATATTCCGTGTTTTAATTGAAGTGATAAAAGAGAAACGTGATTACTTGGTTTCGAAAAGAAAAAGAAAGAAAGAAAGGAAGGAAGGAAGGAAGGAAGGAAGGAAGGAAGGAAGGAAGGAAGGAAGGAAAAAGAAAGTTGAGAGAGAAAGAGTATCAGATTAAACTTATGTGAATAGATACCATCCTTTGATTATAGTAAAGAAAAAAAAACGAGAAGCTATGGCGACTGCGATAAACAGTTTATCTTTTAGACGCACATGTTTCGAACGACGGAAACCGAATAGAACAATCGTCAAAAATTCAGTTACCATAAATTAATAAGATATCAATTTCTGCTGAATTATCTTAAAATTACCATTAAAAGGAATGTTCATAAGACAAAGACTTGGCTAGAAGTAAATAAAGAAAGTGTTTAAAGTCTCCTGCTAATACCTCTTAATTAATTGATTATTCCTGGTTAATGTTTCTTTAGTTCAACCTTGTGTCAGACTTAACCGAACTCCCTACAGCTTACAAGTTTTATGTTGAATAATATTCATTAGAAGGGTTTTCATCAGAAGGTTGGTTTTCGGCAGTTGGAATGTGTGGATTGGTGTAGAAGTCAGTCAGTCAGTCAAGTGCCATACGTGATACACGCTTGGGCGATCACATCTCGAAAGAGACATGACTGACTGGGCAGAAGATTATCCCACAGTAGGTTGCCATTGCTTTCTGCGGTAGACTGGTTGCCGACCAAGGCTATAGAACCCAATCTGTTCTGTTATTTAAACCCATAACTATAACTAATAGACGGATTAATACCTTTCCCAAGGGTATTTGCGCGTAAGTGAATGCAATGAATTCGGCTGGAATTCGAACTCGGCTCCGAGCCGATATCCAATGCACCACAACGAACATTCCGCTACAGGTCCATAAAATTTGATATTTATTTATTTTTTGATTTACCACCGGAACTTCTGTGTGGAGCCCAGATGCGCAAAGACCATTTTTTGGTTATTTTGATTTCTGGACCTCTGAGGGCAAACATCCGGTCCTTCGCTTGCTCGGTATCACCACAGACCAATACGTTTTGATTGCATAGCGACATAAATTATATATTCTTCTTGGTTCTAGTGAGAAAATGAAAGAATGAGAAGGAAAAGATAGAGGTGTTTAATGTCTGTTTTAGTAAAATGGAAAGACTTGTCAGTTTCAAATCTTTTTATTTGTACCCACTTCTTAAATTAATGACCAACATTCATATTTATGATTGTTGTTAAGTTCAAATATTTAACGATGCGAAGAGGAATTTTACAGATATTTATTTTTATCCACATTATAATAGTATAGAAATCTTTTTTTATAATCATATCGCCCCAAGCAAGGCATTTTACTGCCACTGTTTTGCAGGGGTTTACATAGAAGGAAAGATATGAGAAAGAGTGACAGGTTATAGGGGGTGTCAGGAAGTGGGTAAGAGAAGTATGAAAGTGGCCATAAAGTGAGGGATCAGTTTACATATTGATTGTGATGTACAATTGATCCCCTACTTTATAATCACATAATAGTATAGAAATCTTTTTTTTATAATCATTTCGCCCCAAGCAAGGCATTTTACTGCCACTGTTTTGCAGGGGTTACATAGGAGGAAAGTTATGAGAAAGATTGACAGGATATAGGAGGTTTCAGGAAGTGGGTTAGAGATGTATGACTTTTTTCCACGTCTATTGAACAGGTGAAGAGGCTCATCCCTTGTTCCCTGTTTAGGATGTGGTTTCCGGCTTTCTCTTTTCCAATCTTTTCACTCTTTCCTTTTTTTTATTTTTGTTCAATTGGAGTAGATAGACTAAACTATCGCCCTGTTCATACTCCACCCACGTCTATTGAACAGGTGAAGAGGATCATCCCTTGTTCCCTGCTTAGGATGTGGTTTCCGGCTTTCTCTTTTCCAGTCTTTTTACTCTTACGTAGCCCCCTGCGCATCAGTGGCGTTATCGCCTTGCTTGGGGTGATATGATTAAAAAAAAAAGTCATACATCTCTTACCCACTTCCTGAAACCTCCTATATCCTGTCAATCTGTGACCATAAAGTGAGAGATCAGTTTATATATTGATTGTAATGTAGAATTGATCCCCTACTTTATAACCACATAATAGTATAGAAATTTTTCTTTTTTTATCATCCTTTCGCCCCAAGCAAGGCATTTTATTTCCACTGTTTTGCAGGTGGTTACATAGGAGTAAAGTTATGAGAAAGAGTGACAGGTTATAGGGGTTGTCAGGAAGTGGGTAAGAGAAGGATGAGAATACTGATGAGAGGGGAGTGGACGGAGAAAGGTGCATAAAAGAGAGGATGCAGGTTAGGGAGATAAGAGATGACTACTGATTTTACATTTAAATTCTTGGAGATTATAGCTGTCAGGGAAGCAAGTAAACGGAAGGGACTTCCACAGGCTGGAAATGCGAGAAAAGAAGCTGATGAATTAGAATTTGCATTTACAATTTATTGGTTTCACAGTAAAAGGGTGAGCCCAAGTTGCTAATCTTGTTGCTCGACTAAATTAGTGGGTACCAGTGAGCTAAGTTTATATATAGGGGGCACCAGTGAGCTAAGTTTATCGGAGCAGAAGCTGTGAAAGTATTTGTAGAAGAGACATAAGGAAGCCACATTGCGCTGGTGAGAAAGTGACTGCATCCGAGCTGCCAAGTCGGGACCTATCAGATTACAGATTCTCCGTTGGATTTTGTCAAGGACACCTAGGTATTTGTAGATTTAGGCGAGGTAGCTAATAGGTTTTCGAGGGAAAATTTTAAAAAAATGATGATTCCACAGTTTCAAGAACGCCAAGAAAAAGAGATGAAAATAGCGAGGGGGACTTTTTTGTCATCCTTCACTGATTTAATCGTGTTTTTAATCTTTTTTTCTTTTATCTGCCGTGTCCTTTCAAAACATGAGTGAACATAACTCTTCATAACTTTCTATCTTTTGTAGTTCCAAGTAATGTTCGTCCCTTGCCCACCCCACTACTTCCTGTTTTGCCATCGGTCTCCTTCGCTATCTGCATCTCTTTTTCTTGGCTTTCTTGTGACTGTGATTTTTTTTTCTCGAAAACCTATTAGCTACGTCGGCTAACTCTATAAATTCCTTTCTGTTTGTCATTCATTTGATTTTAGATTTATTTTTGTTTTGTAAAAATCGTTTCATTTCGAATACTTCCACTTCCAAGGAAAAACGGCCATTTTGAATTTGGTCATTACCTATATGTGAATGATTTGTGTTAACACTGACAGATTTATAGTCTCGTCATGAGATTGTATCGGGAAAAAAAGAAATAGTCATAAAAAATGAAATAAAATCCTCCTAGAAACTAGCTACTGGATAACTTCATATTTATTTAGGATTTCGAGCGAAACCGATGTTTATGCGACAAACAACGGCAAGAAAGCAAATTAGGAAACACATTTGGCTGTGTTTAGAAAATCCACATTCAATAATATCCTTGTATAATATGATTATATTTATTTTCTATTCTTAATACATTCGATTTTTAAAATATGAGACTCGTAAGTTACCCCGGAATTCTTAATGGTGTTTTAGCTTGGCCATTATAAGTTTTACTGGGATGTGAATGGAGGTCGTATTTAAATCTATGCAATTACATGAAAGCACTTCCAAGTGTTTGCCTGTAATGCATGTATCTCATACACACAGTTACTCACACGCGTACTCACACACACACACACACACACACACACACACGCACACACACACACACACACACATATATATATATATATTCATGTAAATAGGTGTGAGTTTGTAACCCTGGGTTTCACGCTCTTGCGATCGTCAGACAAACTGATTAATTCTTTTAAAAATTGGCTATATGTAGGGTTGCGCATATTTGTGTATTTTTGTGGAAGTGGGGGAATCTGTCGTCATGATAGACGCAGATATATATATATATACATTTGTACTTTTGTGGAAGTGGGGGAAATCTGTCGTCATGTCTGCTCTATCACTGATATTGAGCGCTTTTAAATAAGTACCACTCATATATAATATATAAATAATATAATATATATAACAAATTGATTATATATATATCTATATAATATATATATATATAATTATATATAATAATATATATATATAATTATAATATAATAATATATATAATAATATATATATATATAATTATATATATATATATATATATATATATTGATATTCATAATTATACACACACACACACGCACACACACACACACACACACATATATATATATATATATATATACATATATATATTAGATGTAAATTCAGAATAAACTTACAGGGGAAATAGCCATTTTCAACATGTCATTTTAAGACATCCATTCTCAACTCCTTATAAACAAAGAATGAGGAAAGTTCTAAGCCCAAAGGAGGAGGTTGAGAGATACTGGTTTTTATTGGGTTAACACAATAAACAACGAAAAGAATAAAAAGAAATATATATGTAAACAGTCACTTGATCTGCGGTGTCTTAGACCGCTCGACCACGAAGGATTTACAGTCAAACAAAATCCGAAATAATACTTTTAAAGATACCTTTTCCTATTGTAACGAAGAATTCATATCTGCTTTGTTCTCTTAAAAGACATCAGATCAATTGACGGCTTTATCTAGGGGATGCAGTTTCGAATTCTGTCAGATAATTTCTTAAGATTTCTTGATTATTCAGGCTGGTAGTTATAAATAAATATGCTATTAATTTTTAAAAACGAAAACAAAAAATGCATCTACTCAAATATGACTATTCATTAAGATAAAATTAAACTAATGAAATTAAAAATATGTCGGAGTTAATCCATTTCGTAAAATTTCGTATCATTAAATCCGACATTGAGTTAATCTCGACAGCTCTCAAGCTTAACCACTAATTCAGTTCTTAACCAAATTTCAAACAGTTTTGAGAGTTAGATAGGACACTTCCTTAACTACATTTTGAAAAAAAAAATTGAATTTTGGTTCAGTAGAAAAAAAGTTACATCAAAATATGTTAAGTCCGAAAAGGGAAACTAACTACATAAGTACATAAGTGATTAATTGTGGTGCAGTGGATATCGACTCGGAACGACAAATCGAGGAGCCGAGTTCGAATCCCAGTTGAATAACCTGCATTCACTTAAGCACTGGTACCCTTGGGAAGGTATTAAACCGTCCCTTCCCTCCAGTTATGGGTTAAATAACACGGTAGGACTTGGGGACCCTGCCCTTAAAAACAAACCCCAATGACTCTTGATACTCGAAAAGAAAAAAGTATTACTAGACACAAAAATTTATAAAAACAACAATAAATTGTTGAAAAAAAAAGGTATTACCAGCAATAAATAAATAAAATTTAGTTGGCAATAAATGACCCGCTGAGGTTGATATGCCATAAAACAAAAACAACCAACCAACCAACCAACCAACCAACCAACCAACATAAATGAGTGAGTGACTAACGCTTCTAATAATAAATCATATTCTTTATAGCTTTTGTCTGTTTAATATTTTTACATGCGGTTTTCAACATTTAAATTCTGATGATATCTTTTATCATTTACGACATTCAAACTTTGCTTATCACTTATCATTTTAGCAGAACTAATTATCAGAATTAATTATAAATAATCAATCTTTTATTGTTTTTTTTGTTTTTTGTTTTTTTGTCAATTGCATATAATTTTTTTCCACGACACACTTTATTTCAATTCTAACTTAAATCTCCCATAGAGGCCCGACGAGCAGGAGCGAAACCGGTTACTTCGCCTTTTTATTACTGTTTCAGAATATGTAACATCAAGTTACACACTTTTATTTCTGTAATTTTTTTCCTTTGATACTTTTGAATGTGATTTTCAGCATTGAAATTATATTAAATTAGCAATGCCTGAAAAAATCATGGATTACATCGAAAAATTCGCACATGAAAAGTAATATTCTTAAGATAATATTAAACCTGAAAAAGAACAGGACAAGTTATTAAACCTGGAAAAGTAAAGGACAAGATATTTAATGTGAAGTAAAAACTTTCTTACTTAAAATATTGCAGATAAAAATAAAATTCAAATGCAATATTTTAAGTAAGAAATGTCTTAATTTTTACTTAATTAGAATATCTTGTTTTTTTTTTACTTTTCCAGATTTAATAACTTATCCTGTTCTTTTCCAGGTTTAATATAATCTTAAGAATATTACTTTTTATGCGCTCATTTTTCCATGTAATATATATATATATATATATATATATATATATATAAATATATTTCTGCTACTACAAATGTTATTTTGTGGATACCCATAAAATAGCATTTTTTAATAATGTCACCTAAAAATATATATATATATATATATGGGGGGGTGTAGTCATCCACTGACAGTCCTGTTTCGCTGTATCACAGCTCATCGTACAATGAGACATCCGATTGCTTCTAGCCAGGATTGAAAGCTGACCGAATTAAAATCTATCGTGATTCTAACTCTGAGCTATAGGCACTCGGAAGAGGAAGTGGATTTTAGCGTGTTATATACACAATGTAAACACACGCCAGTAGCCGAGAGTGTTCAGCTTCCTTACTAAATGAACGACGCATAGATAGCAGTGAGTAGCTACAGTTGTTAAAGTACACCATTTTTCCAGTGTGCTCAATCGGCGGTTCAATAGCGTAAATAGCATATATATATATATATATATATATATATATATATATATATATATATATATATATATATATATATATATATATCATTCAATAAAAAAATCAAACTGAAAATTAATTAGTTACTCTCCACGCCCAGAAAAATATTAATAAGTTAACAATACCTTTTCAAATAGTAAAGTTTTGACTAATTTAAGACATAAATTATTGAAAAAAATCTGTCCTCTCCGCTAACGAGTTTTCAACATCCTCAGTGTCTTCAGAGAATAAGCTATAATTTCTGTCTCTACTGAGAGATAGATGAGCCCTATAGGATACGGTACTCGTTTGATAACCGCCATAGAATTGATAAGATTCAAAACATGACTTGATGTGATTTTTAAAAAAATAAAAAGTAACAATAATAAATTTGAAAAAAGCGGCTGGCTATAAAACAGTTTAAAAAGAAACAAGGGTTCTGGTTTAAAAAAAAGAACGTTATAATTTTTTTTTTTATATCACATGTTTTGGAATCATAAATAAATTTTGCCGATAGCTGAATTTACGATTAAAATGAAACACAATCAGTTAATTAAATTGAAATTTTTTTTCTGTATCAGCAGAATTAAAGAAAAATAAATAAATGCAAAGATCTGCAAAGGAAACTTGTCATATTTTAAGTAACAAATAAAAATATCAATAGTTTTTGCGAGGAATTTCATATTTTTTAAATTTTCATCTGTTTTTTTGTTTTCTGTTTTGTTTTGTTTTTTGTAATAAACAAATAATTAATGACGGATTAATTACGGAGGCGTAATGTATAGCAGCTCGGAATAAAACATCGTAGAGACGAGTTCAAATTCCAGTCGAGATCATTGTATTTACCAACTAGCAAATACCCTTATGAAAGGAGTTGACGCATGAATGGTAGAGCAGGGTCTGAGTGAGATAGCAGGAGAAAGAGTCGTCACTAGGGATAAGAAGGTGTGGAAGGCCATGATCGCCTACGTCCTGAAGGGATACGGTACATGGAAGAAGAAGATAGGCTGTGGTGCAGTGGATATCGGCTCGGAACGAGAATTCAGAAAGCCGAATTCGAATATGTTATAGTGGAGCATCCTGACATCCCTCGAGAATGGAATGCTCTACTTTATAAAAGACAGTAACGAGCTGTACGACGATGAAAAAGTCTTAGGCATTCACCTGACTTTTCTATGACACTGTCAGCTCTCTTTTTTCGGGTAGGGTGCGCTCTCTGCTTCCGAGCAGAGAGCACAAACACAGTCGTGGTCCCGCCGAAGGGTAGAACCACGACTGGGGAAAAATAGACAGACATTTTTTGGCCCGGCTATATGGCCGGGAATACCCACTATAAAATGACCATGTGTCACATCTGGCCTTGCGTGGGAAGGCTAGTAAATACAAAAAAAGTCTTAGGCGAAGGCATTAACTATTCGATAGTCGATAGTGGCTTGCCTATATGTGTACTAGCAGTATAGCCCGTCGCTGCTCGGGTGTAATGAAAGCTTTAAAACTAATCCATGGTCCTGGAGCTCAGACTCTTTGGACATTGGCACGAAAGACTAAAAAGCAATAGTTGTTTCCAGTTAAAGCAAAACCGTACACTGAAAGAAAAATGAATGGATGTAAGTCAAATTTTGATTTCCTGGTATCGATATCAAATAAGTTTTTTTCGTCGTAAACTGAATTTTGAAGACTAAATAAGTCCTCTGAGTAAATGGTATCATAGCTGAGACTAAGAACTACAATTATACCTACTTAGAGCCAAACCCGAAGCAAAAACTAAAATAAAAGGACTGAAAAAAAAAATACAGACATACAGGCAGATAAACAGACACACACACAAACATCTTGCCTTTTATATATATATTATCGATTTTCTGCACTATTGTAAGAACTGCAATCTCGAAACTTCTGAATATCGTTTCTTATGTCTTTGTCTATGAGTGTATCAAATTTGATTAAAATCGGACCACTCCTTTTATAACCCAATTTTTTCGATTATCGATTTTCGATATTTATCTGTGGTACCTCTACACAAAACCTAGCTAAGAACACTCGCAGACGCTTTTAGTACAACTGTGTAAATTTTCAAGAAAATCGGTTCAGACGTTTCGGCGTCTATAGGTAACAGACACACATACAGACACAGGGCCATAGTTCCATTTATAAATAAGTTTAGATTTGGATGCTATTTGTCTTCTTTGGCTTTTTTTGGTAAGCGGTAACATCTCTTATTTTTAGGGAGGGAAGAACTAGGAGTATATTTGCGCAAATCTATTTTTGATGACGGGGCTAGGATCTCGTCTGAGTGGGATAATTTGATATTGCTGCAGGGAATGAATAGTGAGAAGTTGAAGGGTGTGACGCTAATTCGGGTGGTCATGAAATATCGAAAATTTGTCTTTCCCATTTTGCATTCAGTTTTTTCATCTTTTCAAGAGACATACCTTTTGTAGTTCTTGAAATCTGGTCTTCTCTGAGGCTAGGATATCGCCCTTAACACTTGTAGTTGGTGCGGGGCTATTTGTGTCGTTACCCGAGGAGCTTCCGTGGACAGAGATCCTGTTGTTTGGAGCTACATTTTTGTCTTATCAACGAACTGTCATTTCCCCTTTTACTTCTCTGCAACCGTACAAGCAACGATCAAAGTCTTTGTGGGGATTGGGGGCAGTAAAACGGAACCAATCGGGGTTTTAACAAGCCGGTCCTGGTCACTAGCATGTACATTACAGGCAAAACGGAAAGAACAGACTTGGCCAAATACAGTTTTTGGTCAAGAGGGCCAGGAATCCAGAAGCCTTCTTCTCTGAGCAAGAAGTGGAGAAATGACAGGTCTCTCCACACTTTCAGCATGTTGGTTTAGGGCTAGTTACATTGGTCAGAATTCTGGTCCTCTACACCGAGAGATTTGGGGATGGCGACGAAGGCTTTTCGATCTATCATAATCTCCATCTGCCGTTCAGGTCTTCGAAAGAATCGCTAAGTATTTGACCAAATTGGGATAGATAAACAGTCAAATGTTCCCCCACTTTAATAGCAGGGACCTCTAACAGTGATATTTTACTATGCCGGCCTTAATTCAGTTCTGAAACGAGTTTTTGTGATTAAATCACAACTGGCAGCATCTTCACAGTCGGCAAGCGTGGACAGCAGTACATTCCACATTAAATATCACTTTCCTGATAGTTTGTTGAGGTTTGAACACGTCAAAATTTTAATAACTGTTCTTTTGTGAAGTGGCAAATTTTGCGCGAACGCTTATCGACCACAATTATCCCTGTCCAACCCATATACGATGCAAGTTGTTCATGCGCGATCCCACTTCCGGTAGCACATGGAATAAGAATTATATATCCCAGTGATCCAAATAAAGGGTTCGATTCGAAATTCCTAGCACTTGAAGAAGATCGGAGTGTATAATGACAGAAACGTCATAAACATGGCAATAAAATGAGAACAGTAATCCAGACAAAATAAATAATCTAAATAATATCTCATCTCAGAATTATAGACAAATAATTCTAATAGTTATCTACTGTCTTTGTAATTCCTCTTGATTTATTATTATTGCTTCTTAATGTTTCTTTTTCTTCTTATTCTTTCACACTCCATAACCCCTTGTATCTCAGTGGCTTTATTGCCTTGTTTGAAGTGAAATGATTATATTATTAGGCAACTAATATATGTGCGTTATTGTGGAGTGGATATCGACTCAGAATGACAAATCGAGGAGCTGAGTTCGAATTCCAGTTGAATACCTTGCATTCACTTCTGCACAAATACCCTTAGGAAAGGTATTAATCCGTCTCTTCCTTCCAGTTATGGAATAAATAACAGGACAGATTGGGTTCTATAGCCTTGGCTGGCAACCAGTCTACCGCAGAAATCAATGGCAACCTACTGCGGGATAGTCTTCTGCCCAGTCAGTCATGTCTCTATCGAGACATGATCTTTCAAGCGTGTATCACGTATGGCACTTAACTGACTGAATATATTTTCGGAAACTAAGTGTTATTCAATCTCATCCTAGCTAAAACGCGGTTGAAATATATATTAACAGCTTATAAAAAATGGGTTTCATGCAACAATATTTAATGAACAATCGGTGTATTGACTCGGATAAATCTCTCCAACCGACCAAAAAAGCTCAGTGGATTAAAGAAAAATGATTTTAAAAAAGTGTTTTGCTTGCACTGGCTTCCCCAGGTCAAGTTTTACGTTTTGGTAAATGAAAGGTCAATTGTCATATTTAGCGATAGTATTTTACATTTCAGAATAGACAGCCATTGCTTGCCCCAAGGCCGTTATCATTTCTCGACCTCTTCGCCTAAACAGAGATAATTTAATCACCCTGTTGCTTGCCCTAAGGCCGTTATCATTTTTCGACCTCTTCGCCTAAACTGAGATAATTTAATCAACCTGTTGCTTGCCCCAAGGCCGTTATCATTTCTCGACCTCTTCGCCTAAACTGAGATAATTTAATCACCCTGTTGCTTGCCCCAAGGCCGTTATCATTTCTCGACCTCTTCGCCTAAACAGAGATAATTTGATCTCCCTGTTGCTTGCCCCAAGGCCGTTATCATTTCTCGACCTCTTCGCCTAAACTGAGATAATTTAATCACCCTGTTGCTTGCCCCAAGGCCGTTATCATTTCTCGACCTCTTCGCCTAAACTGAGATAATTTAATCACCCTGTTGCTTGCCTCAAGGCCGTTATCATTTCTCGACCTCTTCGCCTAAACTGAGATAATATAATCCCCCTGTTGCTTGCCCCAAGGCCGTTATCATTTCTCGACCTCTTCGCCTAAACTGAGATAATTTAATCAACCTGTTGCTTGCCCTAAGGCCGTTATCATTTCTCGACCTCTTCGCCTAAACTGAGATAATTTGATCTCCCTGTTGCTTCAGCCGCCATAATTAAACATTAAGAAATAAAACAATAGAATGTTAAGAATCCTCATGCAAAATTTAAAACCATTTTTGACGAATGTGAAGTGTGGAGCATTATCACCGTCAGTCAGTTAAATACCATACGCAATACCCGGTTGGATGATCATGTCTCTTACAATTCATGACTGACTTGGCAGAAGATTTTTTGAAGTAGATTGCTGTAAGATGGTTGCCAATCCAGGCTATAGCGGGTAGTCTGTTCAGCTAACAAATCGAAATGAGAGTGTATAAATCCGTCTTTTCTTTCTCCTGTTACGGATTAAATAGCAGGATATTCATCTCTGTCAGGCAATTTCTGGAACCAAATCACATCATAAATCTAGCCACCTAACTACCTAGACTACACCCCCTTGAATATAATATGCAAAATGAAGTCGAGCGTTGTGGTGCAGTGGATATCGTCTTGGGACGAGAAATCGGGGAGCTGAGTTCGAATTCCAGTTGAACTCCTTGCATTCACTTACGCGCAAATATCCTTGGGAAAGGTATTAATCCGTCTATACCTTCCAGCTATGGGTTAAATAATAAGACAGATTGGGTCTATAGCCTTGGTCGGCAACCAGTCTACCGCAGAAAGTAATGGCAACTTACTGCAGAATAATCTTCTGCCCAGTCAGTCATGTCTCTTTCGAGACATGATCGCCCAAGCGTGTATCACGTATGGTACAAATGACTGACTGAAAATAATAGTTGAAAACATAATTAAGGCTTCTACTGGCATAAAGTGGGGGATCGTTTTGATATTGTTATGAAGTAATAAACTGATCCTCCACAAATTACTACTTAATAATATAATACATATCTTCCCCTTCTAGCTATGAGTCAAATAATAGGACAGATTGGGTTCTATTGCCTTGGTTGTTAACCAGTCTACCACAGAAAGTAATGATAACCTGCTGCGTGTTAATCTTCTGCCCAGTCAGTCATGTCTCTTTCGAGACAGATCGCCCAATCGTGTTTCACATATGGCACTTAACTGACTGAAGTTGAACGAAAGACAAGCAAAACTCTTTGTAACAGCAAAGATGAACTGAAGGCAAGGATTATGGCCAATTTAAACAAGGAGACCGTTCAGAAGAGTTGCAAGAGTTTCCGTAGTCGTTTAGAGTCCATGCTTAAAACCAATGGTGATTTTATTGAATAACTGTACTCTTTATAATTTATGATATCTTTGTGTAAGTTTGGTAAATATACCTATTAAAATGAAGTGCTTGTGTTATTTCATTTTTTTTTTTTTCGTACTCTAGATGACAATTCATCCATTGCATTCTTTGTGTTGCAAATAGAATTATAAAATATTTTATATAGTTTGCAATTCTTATACGGTAAACAAAACATTTATATAAACAATTACATTATCAATTTGTCCTTACAGTTGGTTGAGGACTCAAAAAATATATTATTATCGCTAGAGGGGGAATTGTCTATGCTCCTTTTAATCCAAATTCTCCACTGGGATATCGAAAAAGTTGATGAAATTTAAAGAAAAACTCGGTAGACCATAACAAATAATGTAAAAAAAAAAGGACATCTTGTTGATTAAATTTCTTCGGTTGGTAAATAAGAGCAGAGATCGTTAAAAGTAATTTTGAACTTCAGACGGATGAGAGGTATCCAGCGTTTTGCACAGACCGAACCGGAGTTTAAAAGCAAACATTAATGAATATCGATCTCCTTCAATAGGGTCAATCTTGTTTTTAAGACAAGCGAATTAAGTAAAAATGTGCGTTGTGGTGCAGTGGATATCGACTCGAAACGACAAATCGGGAAGCCGAGTTCGAATTCTAGTTAAATTCGTTGCATTCACTTACGCGCAAATACCCTTGGGAAAGGTATTAATCCGTCTATTCCCTCTAGTTATGGGTTAAATAACAGATTGGGATCTATAGCCTTGGCTGGCAACCAGTCTACCGCAGAAAGTAATGGCAACCTACTGTGGGATAATCTTCTGCCCAGTCAGTCATGTCTCTTTCGAGACATGATCGTCCAAAGCGTGTATCACGTATAGCATTTAACTGACTGACTGAATGTAATAGTTGAAAACATGATTAAGGCTTGTATTCGGCATAAAGTAGGGGATCATTTTGATATTGTTATAAAGTAATAAACTGATCCCTCACTAATTACTACTTAATAATATAATACATCTCTTCCCCTCTAGCTATGAGTCAAATAATAGAACAGATTGGGTTCTATAGCCTTGGCTGGCAACCAGTCTATTGCAGAAAGTAATGGCAATCTACTGTGGGATAATCTTCTGCCCAGTCAGTCATGTCTCTTTCGAGACATGATCGCCCAAGCGTGTTTCACGTATGGCACTTAACTGGTTGACTGATTATATAGAACTTAGGATGGTAAGCTCGTTTCTTTTTTGTACAAGGAAAATTTATCTCTAGAGAAAGCAGTATATGGGTTTAAAAAAAACAACGAAAAGAACAGCCCCACATATTAAAAAGTTGTGTGAATTTGAAAATGATTTGCTTTATATAGTAAACAATATCACATTTCACGAAAGAATAAAATTTCCAATTGAAATACCAATAATATTAAGGTAATGATGATCTATTTCTGTACTTATTATTATTATAAAATGTTGATAGCATCGTTTTTCAGCGAGTTCTTAGTACTACACACATAAATCTTTACATTACTAGGGTTTTCCACAGAAGAAATATTACATTGATAGATAATTGATTCTGTAAGGCACTTGTTTTCCAAAGAATTCTCTATAGGGTTTCTACAATTACATTTATTATTGTCCAAATTTTAATCTCAGCTATTGGATTTTTTTTAATTTATCAGGTTTAAATTATTATTATTATTATTATTATTATTATTATTATGACTTTTTTATAATTTTTTCCAGATTGTTCATACAAATATAACTTAATTTAACAGTATTTTTATGGAAAATCTTATTTAATGGATTATTTTTCGGAAAGTGTTTTTTAATGAAAGAGAGAATGTTTTTCCAATTTACTGCTAATTATTTGGTTGAAAGGGGCTGCATACCAAATATTTCTATTCCTATTTTTCTTCAGGTTTTGATTTTTTTCTTGTACATATTTAATATTTACGAAAATATACGACAGTCGCTAGATAGAAAAATATGAGCGTAATTAACAAGTCCATCGACAAACGTCAAACGATCGTTGTTATTATTATTATCTCTATCTTTCTCGCTCACCTCCTTATTCTCACGATTCACCCATCTGCTTTTTCTTATACTTGATAACCGGACGTAGCCCTTTAAGACTGAGCGAATACTTCAAATACACTCCTACCAACAATATAGCTCACACTACATATACACATTTGATACCCTTAACTCATTACTTGTTTCTCATTGAACATTGACTTCTACCAAGTCATGTTCTTTTCCATTAATAAATTTCTATTTAAACATGTAAAAGATATACTTTTATTCTTCCACAAATCCACACATTCAAACCTTCTGACAACCTTCGGGTGATAGCGAATAATCTGTTATCGTTAGGGATTTTGGTTATGTATGACACATGGCCAATTAATAAACATTAATCCTCTCCCTATAGCTTCACTGTTGACTCCCGACGTCCAAAGAGCACGCACCCTACAGATTCACTGCTGACCCCCGACACGGATTATAAAAGATCAGTTGCCAACTTCCCTTTGCATAATGAAATTAGCTTTCTCACGACTCGCTACTTTGTTTTTCTTTTCGACCTCACCTAGGCTGCAAAACACCGAATCCAGTTCTTAAGAAATTCTGGTTCGTCCAAGCTGTCATCCTATCGGCAATGCCATAGAAGTCGTTTTTTAACGCCTTCACGGCTACGTCAGACATTTGAACCTTGTCATGGTGTCATCACCCATTCAACGGATTGAACTCTTTCATCTACTACATATACTTTCCCTCACAAGAGATGGGAGCAGATGAGCATAAGTCTAAAGAGCAGAGCAATAGGCAGAGACAGAGTGAGATAGCCAACACTGCTACTGTAACGACCATTGCGAGTCTCAGTTCAAGGATTGGATTATAGTATTACTACCTAAACCGTATTATTCCTTCTACTAACACAGTTTCAAGTATTTGTATTTTGCTGTGTTTAACAAGTATATCGCTATTTCTTATTCTGGTTGTTGTATTATTTCTTGCTGGACTTCTTAACCGGGTCCACGACAAACCTTTACTGAGCTTTCTATGTTTTTGTATTTATCGTTAAATAGAGCTATACCAGATAACATATAAAATAATACATATTGTAAAAAGAACTCAGAGGTATGATTAGACTTAAGAAATCTGTATTGATCTTGAATAAGGAGACACCGCTAGAAAGCTAATTTAGAGTATATACGTAAGGGAGAGTTCTTCTTTCAAGGAAGAGAATCGTCATCAAGATTGGTAACTCCCCTTGGCACCATGATATAATAGATGTTTAAGCCATTACATAATATGTGAACCATTATATAATGAATATTTGAATCATTAAATAACGAATATTGAAAACATTATATAAAAAATATTAAAACATTATATAATTAGCATTTAAACCGTTAAATAAATATTTCAAATATTATATAATGAATATTTGAAACATTATGTAATGAATATTTGAAACATTATGTTATAAACATTGGAACCATTATACAATAAATATTTAAAACATCATATGATGAATATTTGAACCATTATATTATGAATATTTGAAACATTAAATAATGAATATTTAAATCATTATATAATGAATATTTAAACCATTAAACAATGAATATTTGAAACATTATATAATGAATATTTGAAACATTATATAATGATTATTTGAAACATTACTTAATAAATATTTCAAACATTATATAATGAATATTTAAGCCATTAAATAATTAATATTTTAAACATTATATAATGAATTTTCGAAACATTATATAATGATTATTTGAACCATTACCTAATGAATATTTGAAACATTATATAATGAATATTTGAAACATTATATAATGAATATTTGAATCCTTATATTGTTCTGAGTTCAAGGAAAAAATTATCGTTTTGTTCAAGATTTAAAAACCTAACGGATTTTAAATTTAACTGAAAAAAGACGTAACATTTTTAAAAACTTTTTAAGGAAGTCAGGTGTCAATTTGACACCGTCCTTACCCTGTATACACTCGAGTATAGTACGAAATTTCATGATCAGTTTTTAACGTCAAAAATACAAGGTCGAATTATACACAGGTAATTTTTTCTGGGGGTATTACAATTCAGACATGAACGAAAACAATAGTCCGATATCTAAATCTTCGTATATTATGAACAAGACGCCATTTTATAATGCTTAAAATATTTTTCGATTCTGAAAAGTCTTGACGAACGTCTTCTATGTGCTGTGTCCATTCAGGACGTGGATGATCATGGCTCTTCCAACTTCCTTTGTCGCAAACAGAAGTTCTTTTTGAGAGTAGTTGCCAGTTTTCCTTTTCAGACTTTTCGGACTTGCTAAGACTGAAGTCATTGGTTGTATCATCTTCATAAATACCTGTTTGAGAACTCAAGACATCGGGAAAGTCGTTGACGAAGAAAAGAAGTAAAAATCTCTAGGTAAATTCTAAATATCTTTTCCAGGATGAGATTTCCTTTCCAAAACGAGATTTCCTTTCAGGACGATATTTCATTTCCAGAACGAGATTTTCTTTTCCAGGATGAGATTTTCTTTCCAAAACGAGATGTCCTTTCATGGACGAGATTTCCTTCCCAGAAGTAGATGTCCTTTCCACGAGTTTTTCTTTCGAGGACAAGATTTCTTTTCCAGAATTAGATTTCATTTCCAGACCGAAATTTCCTTTCAAAGATGATATTTCATTTCCAGAACGAGATTTTTTTCCAGGATGAGATTTCCTTTCCAAAACGAGATGTTCTTTCATGGACGAGATTTCCTTCCCAGAACTAGATGTTCTTTCCAGAACAAAATTTCTTTCCAAAGACGATAATTTATTTCCAGAACGAAATTTTATTTTCTAGAATGAGATTTCGTTTTCACAACAAGTTATAAATGCTGTCAAAGAATCGGGCACATTTTGAACTTTACAAGTTGTCATTCCAGATATTTTCTTAAACGAGCAGACAATGAAACAAAGTCAAGTCTAAAATCGATAAATGTTTGTCGGAGGTTTTCATAAAGAAAACATCTTTTCCTTCTGTAAACTGTATTGATTTCTTTTGCTACTTATTCTGCTCCGAAAATACACTTCATATTTCTGAGCGGAAGAATGATTCAAGGATTCTTTACCTAATTCTTCAAGAATATACTTCGTCAGCATCTCGACAGAATGTTGTTTTTAATTTTTTTTTAATTTTCAGTGGCATAAGAAATGATAATGGATAATTTTGGTAGTTTTTTTTTCTTACGAAAAAAGATTAATCGATATTTTACAAACTTATTTCTATAATGGATTTTAAAAATAGGATTTATCACGTACGTAATCAGCTGCAGAAAAATTCAAAATTACCATGTGTAAAACATCTAAACAAAATGTTTCTACGCATATCTTAAGAGTATCACGCTATATTACTTAATACTAGGGGGAAACAAGCAAGAAGAATAAGATGAAAGAAAGACGAGTCAAAAATTAATCATGACAATGCTTCATCAAAGACTATTTCGTCTTATTGCTACTAGTTGGAAACAAGCAAGAGAAATAAGATGAAAGAAAGACGAGTCAAAAATTAATAATAATGACAATGCTTCATCAAAGAAATTCAAACAATTTAAGACTATTACGTCTTATTACTACAAGGTGGAAACAAGCAAGAGAAATAAGATGAAAGAAAGACGAGTCAAAAATGAATAATATTGACAATGCTTCATCAAAGAAATTCAAACAACTTAAGATTATTGCGTCTTATTACTACTAGGTGGAAACAAGTAAGAGAAATAAGATGAAAGAAAGACGAGTCAAAAATTAATAATAATGACAATGCTTCATCAAAGAAATTCGAACAACTTCAGACTATTACGTCTTATTACTACTAGGTGGAAACAAGCAGGAGAAATAAGATGAAAGAAAGACGAGTCAAAAATTAATAATAATGACAATGCTTCATCAAAGAAATTCAAACAACTTAAGATTATTACGTCTTATTAATACTAAGTGGAAACAAGCAAGAGAAATAAGATGAAAGAAAGACGAGTCAAAAATGAATAATAATGACAAGGCTTCATCAAAGAAATTCAAACAACTTAAGATTATTACGTCTTATTACTTCTAGGTGGAAACAAGCAAGAGAAATAAGATGAAAGAAAGACGAGTCAAAAATTAATAATAATGACAATGCTTCATCAAAGAAATTCAAACAACTTAAGATTATTACGTCTTATTACTACTAGGTGGAAACAAGTAAGAGAAATAAGATGAACGAAAGACGAGTCAAAAATTAATAATAATGACAAGGCTTCATCAAAAAATGCATACAATAAAAAATTATTATTAAAAAATAAAATTAATATTAAAAATAAAATTATTAAAAATAAAAATAAAATTATTATTAAAAATTAAAAAGCAAAACTATTAGTTTTACTTTAGAATTCGAATCGGAGAACAGAGTTGCAATTACAGCTGGGTTCGATTAAAATTCTTTAGGATTTGATGTCAAATTTTATGACGAATTCTTGAGCCTGCTTTCTATGAAAGAAGGTTGTCGCCATCAAAGCGTTTTTCATGAATCTCTAAAGAGAGGAATAAGACACCAGGTCAAGAGAATATAGAGAGTAAATGTAAGAAAGACCAACAAATTTCCGAGGTCATTTCTGCGTTATTCTTGATGCATTTGGCATTTCGTAGTCATGGGGGAGGATAAAATTATTCTCCTATTGACTATGGCAAAGTACTTTTTGAAGGAAGTTTTTATCAACAAGTAGCTGCTGCTGCTGCTACTGCTGTTGCAGGGCGTATAAATTTAGAAATGCAAGGCAACTCAGCACCAACTTTCTTTTATATTAGAATAAACTATTCAACCTGTACAGCGAAACAATTCTGAGAGAACGTAAAATTCTGTCAGGATTAGTCATTGGCAGCCATAATCTAAACAAGGCCCCAAACTTGATAAAAAGTAATTTTTATCGTAAGAGAGTTTGTTGTTATTACAAAGAAAAAAGCCTAAGTACTTTTTGATTATTTATCGAATTTTTAATCCTTCCTAGCATTTTCGAAATTTTGGTCAAAATCTATTTTTTGTTTTGTTTTGTTTCAGCGGTGGGCCAAAGATGAGAGTTTTGTCAGTCCTCCCATATGGCAGTGAATGCTGGACAATCTCCTCACAGATGAAGAAGAGACTTGAAGCAACAGAAACAAAGAAAAGAGTACTGAAATGTTATGGAATATCAGTCCTCCTATATGGCAGTGAATGCTGGACAATCTCCTCACAGATGAAGAAGAGACTTGAAGCAACAGAAACAAAGAAAAGCGTACTGAACTGTTATGTAATATCAGTCCTCCTATATGGCAGTGAATGCTGGGTAATCTCATCACAGGTGAAGAAGAGAATTGAAGCAATAGAAACAAAGAAAATAGTATTGGACTCTTATTTAATATCAGTTTTCTTACATGACAGTTAATGCTGGACAATTTCCTAAAAATAAAGACGACACTTGAAGCAGCGGAAATATTGCTCTATAGTATTATGTGACTTTACAGATACAATGAACTGAACAAGTGAGCAACAATGAGGTTTTAGAGAAAATGAAAAAACAAAAAAGGAAACTTATACTTAACATCAGGAAGAGACGGTTGAAATTTCTGGGGAACACAATGCGGAAAGAGGGCTTAGATAACATGTTACTCACAGGACAGATTACGGACAAGAGGGAAAGGGGTAAGCGAAACATAACACTTGTCGAGATTGAGAAAATGAATGGCGAAACAAAGTTTAGAAATAACGAAAATAACTCCAAGGGACATGAAATTGGGGAGAGCCATGACCAACTACGCCTTGAAATGACACAGCGCATAAAGAAGAAATTACCCTCTTGCGATATTTCTATTTTCTTACTAACTTCATTTATTGTCCTTATATATGTGTGTGTCCTGGTTATAACGATAAACTACATCCGGCAGCAAGGCCTCTGATCGGAAGCTTTTGAGAAGCGTAGAACCATAACTTAATTGCTGCTATTGCCACGTCCACCCAGACCCATGGTAGAAACACCAGTTAGGGTCCCACCTATGGAAAAACAGTGAACCGCCAAATTTGAATCAAAACAAAAGAAAAATATTAAAAAGATTTTCGAAGAAACACCAGCAATACCTTTTGGAAAAGAATACTACTTGCAATGCATTTAACTTTCGACAAAAATACTTCTTTACAAAAATACCTCATTGAAATCTGATCTACAAACCGATTTCTTACAAATATATATTCTATTTATTCAAACTAATTACAAAAATATTGTCGAATTAACTAACGCATTGCAGTTGATATACCGTAAAATAAACCACACTAAACCAAATCTGTCATGCAGAGAGGTTGCTCCTAGGATAGATACTGGACTGTTTGTTTTAATGTCTCCCCCAAACAGATTAAGTTTTCTTTTCATGGAAAGCTACAGGCAAGTCAGAATGAATGGCAGTAATGTCTATCCCAGAAGACATCATTAAATAGGTTTTATTTTTATCGCTGTCGTTAATATTTAATGGATGGAATTCTCTGGGGAAACTCAATCAATACATAATACCGTTTCTGCAAACACTTCTCGGCGAATTTCAAATATTTTCTGAGATCAAATTGATATCAATCGAGAGACGGGAATTACAAGAATTTCTTTTTCGAAGTTAATTGAACCAAACGCGAAATTAGATAACTAATAAACCAATTATTTGTGGTTATTTACTCCAGCAAATTAAAAACAAAATTTACGGAGATGAATCTCAAATCAAAAGCTATCGTAAAGCTAGAAAATTTGGTTCGCTGTGACTCTACAAAGGCTTGTTAGAGATACCCGGCCACCTTGACATATTCGTGAAAGACAATAGAATAATCAAGATCTTCACTGGTAGCAAACCACCTGCACACAGACAGAAAATGAGTTTAGCAGCTATACAAAAAAAAAAAAAAAAAGGAAGCGACGTAATTCTCACCGGATTAATTCAGTCTATACAGCGAGGCAGTTCTGAAAGAAATAGAAGTTCTACCAGGATTCATCATTGTCGGGCACAGTCTTTAAAATATTTGATACGCAAAAGACGCAGTTCTAAGAGCGGACACAGAAAGAAAATGCAATACTTCCCACAGAATTTAATGAAGGAAAGAGAGAAGAAAAGACTAAACATAATGTCGTGGACCCGGATAAAGGTCCAGTAAGAATAACGAAAGACAACCAAATAGGAAATAACGAATATATATTAAATACGGAAAGAATACAATATTTGGAACTTGGTTAGGAGGAACGATAATACGAGTTAGTGTGGAATACTATGATTCGATCCTCGGCCTTAGAACTGGGACTTGTAATGATCGTTAAGCTAGCAGTGTTCGTAGACCGACTCTCGGCTGATTTCCGGCCTATCTGAGGGCGCTCTCCTCAGGCTACTCTCTTTCACCTCTTGTGAGGGGAGGTATAATTAATGGTTGGAAGAGTTCATTCAGTCTGTCTGTGATGCCGCCATGACAATAACGCCATTCACACCACCAGAAGTTTGGAAACGTCACGCTGTACTGTTTGGCATTCGCACCGGAAACTTCAATACAAACATTGTTTGGATGTCAATCTGGAGACAGTGCATAGGATGTTTGTGTGTGTGTCTGTTTATCTGTCTGTATGTCTGTATTTTTTTCAGCCCTTTTATTTTAGTTTTTGCTTTGGGTTTGTCTCTAAGTAGGTATAATTGTAGTTCTTAGTCTCAGCCATGATACCATTTACTCAGAGGCTCTATTTAGCCTTCAAAATTGAGTTTACGACGAAAAAAACTTATTTGATATCAATACCAGGAAATCAAAATTTGACTTACATCCATTCATTTTTCTTTCAGTCTACGGTTTCGCTTTAACTGGAAGCAACTATTGCTTTTTAGTCTTTCGTGCCAACGTCCAAAGAGTCTGAGCTCCAGGACCATGGATTAGTTTCAAAGCTTTCATTACACCCGAGCAACGCCGGGCTATACTGCTAGTATTAAATACAGAAAGAATACAATACTTGGAACTTGGTTAGTAGGAACGATAATACGAGTTAGTGTGGAATACTACGATTCAACTCTCGGCCTTAGAACTGGGACTCGTAAAGGTCGTTAAGGTAGCAGTGTTCGTAGACAGTATTGTGGATAATTCTATTATAAATATGAATTGTTGGTAATTTTACTATAGATAAGAATTGTTGGTAATTTTACTGTAAGTTTTTAATATTGGTAATTTTACTGAAAATATTTAATATTGGTAATTTTTGTATAAATATGTATTGTTGGTAATTTTACTATACTCTCGGCTGATTTCGGGCCGCACTGAGGGCGCTTTCTTCAGGTTACTCCCTCCCACGTCTTGTGAGGGGAGGTATAAGTAATGGTTGGAAGAGTTCATTCAGCCTCTCGGTGATGCTGGCATGACACATAAACTGTAAGAAAACTGAAAGCTGGGTCATCAGCAAAAAGTGAAGCCCAAAATGTCAATTACAGGCCAGGGATAAACAATTAAGAAGGCACAGAAATTTAAATATCTGGAAAGTGTTCTGACGTAAGTCGGAAAGTGTTCTGACGTAAGTCGGAAAGTGCGACATTGAGATCCGAAAGTGTATTCGGATGGCCAAGGACGCATTCAAATAACTGAGTGGAGTATTAAGAGACAGGGAAATTTCGTTGGAAACTGTTGTAGAGGAATATCCTGTCTTACCCCGGAATGGGTATGGTCCGGTCTATAAAAGACTGTGACTGAAGTGAACTAGAGAGTCATCGTCACTAGACAGACGACTCTATGACACTGTCAGCCCTCTGCCTTCGGGTAGAGGGCGCTCTCTGCTTCCGAGCAGAGAGCGATAACCCAGTCGTGGTTCCGCCGAAGGGTAGAAGCACGACTGGGGAATAATAGACCGACAATTTTTGGCCAGGCCATATAGCCCGGAAAGCCCAGATATAAACTGACCATGTGTCATATGTTGTCCTTACTGGGAGGGACAGCTAAATAATGTCATCGTCACTAGACTGACGACTCTACGACACTTTCAGCACTCTGCCTTCGGGTAGAGGGCGCTCTCTGCTTCTGAGCAGGGAGCACTAACCCAGTCATGGTTCCGCCGAAGGCTAGAATAACGACTGGGGAAAAATAGACAGACATTTTTTGGCCTGGCTATATAGCCGGGAAGACCCACAATAAAAAGACCTTGTGTCACATCTAACCTTGCGTGGGAAGGTTGGTAAATACCGTCATCGTCACTCGACTGGCGACTCTATGACACTGCCAGCTCTCTGCCTTCGGGTAGAGAGCGCTCTCTGCTTCCGAGCAGAGAGCACTAACCCAGTCGTGGTTCTACCAAAGAGCACTAACCCAGTCATGGTTCCGCCGAAGGCTAGAATAACGACTGGGGAAAAATAGACACATTTGGCCTGGCTATATGGCCGGGGAGACCCACAATAAAAAGACCGTGTGTCACATCTAACCTTAGGTGTGAAGGTTGGTAAATACCGCCATCGTCATTAGACGAGGACATACGTCGCTAGACGGAAGCATTCTTCACTAGACGGACACATACGTCCTAGAGAGAGACATTGCCTAATTGATTGTTGTACCCGTTAACTATTCGTTGGTGTTTGTGTATTGTCAATTGGTTTTGTTGTACTGTGGTATAATAAATCTCTATCCCTATATCTTCAGTGTTAAGTCTTATTCTTGCACTATTCTTTTCCTGATTATCCCCTCACGGGATATAACAGAAACAAAGACAAGTGCATTGAACTGTTACGTGATATTTGTCCTTCTATATGACAGCAAATGCTAGACAATCTCCTCAAAGATGAAGAAGAAACTCAAAGCAAGAGAAATAAAGAAAAGGTTACTGAACTGTTATGTAATATCAGTCCTCCTATATGGCAGTGAATGTTGGACAATCTCCTCACAGTTGAAGAAGAGACTTGAAGCAATAGAAACAAAGAAAAAAGTACTGAAATGTTATGTAATATCATTCCTCCTATATGGCAGTGAATGCTGGACAATCTCCTCACAGATGAAGAAGAGACTTGAAGCAACAGAAACAAAGAAAAGAGTACTAAACTGTGATGTAATATCAATCCTCCTATATGGCAGTGAATGCTGGACAATCTCCTCAAAGATAAAGAAGAGACTCGAAGCATGTGAAACAAAGAAAAGAGTACTGAACTGTTACGTGATATATGTCTTTCTATATGGCAGCAAATGCTGAACAATCTCATCACAAATGAAAGAAACACTCGAATTACCAGAAATGTGGTTCTACAGAAGGATACTGAGGATACCACGGACCAAATACGTGAGTGCAGCAAGGTTTTGGGGAGAATGGAAACGAAAAGGAAACTTATACTTAATATCACAAAGAGACAGCTAAAGTTTTAGGAACAATGAGGAAGGGGGGCCTAGAGAATCTGATACTCGCAGGACGGACAAAGTGAAAGGAAACAAGGGAAAACAGTCTGTGACATACTTGATGAGCTTAAGTAAATCTATGGCAAAGCAAGGATTGGAAGAAATACCAAGACAAAATATATTGAGAGTTACAAAAAACAGGAAGATGTGGAAGGCCATGATCACCTAAGTCCTGAAGGAACACGGAACATAAAAAAGTAGTGTCGTGTTAAACAATTTTTCTCGCCAGAATTTTTGCATCACTATCAACTCTTTCCTGGGTCATTTAAGACCAAAATTTAATTTTCTTGGAAGCTTTGAAGTCATAAAAATATATGTTATTCTGCTTTCATATGAAATACATGGTAGACGAAACTCAGATTTTGTGCTTATGCATGTTTGTGTGGATTAGAGGCGGTTATATTTGTGTTTAATATTGCAGTTCTGTTGAAGTTTTTTTTTATTTTGGTATACAGTTTAATTTCTTTAAGAAATTGGAGGGTATTATATAGATAAACGTCACGAATGTTCCTTTACGTTGGTTGTTAGGTTGATTTTGTTGAGCAGTACAACGACTTCTATTAAAAATAATACAGAAACCTAAATATCATAAGTGCAATTGCATTCCTTCAACTAAATATATTTTAAACGGAATTGTATTCCGTTAGATAAAGACGAAATGTATTATTGATCAGTTTGCTTTAAAATGTATTTTAGATAATTCCATTATAAATATGAATTGTGGGTAATTTTATTATAAATGTCAATTGTTGGTAATTTTACTATAAATATTAATTATTGGTAATTTTACTATAGATATGTATTGCCTTTCAAGCCTTTGTTGTCGCCAGTGTTTTCTGCATTTGATGTCAATCATATCTTTGTCAGCTATTGCCTGTGTTCTTATTTTTGATGTTGCGCCCTCTCGCCACTATCCACGACCGGAATTTATTTTTATCAAACGTATTTTTTGCCGGTCAAGGTAATAAAAGTCTACTTTCTTAGAAATTAGTTCTCGCAGAAAATATCTTGACATTTTTTATGCTGACTATTGTTTCCTATGACCTAGTGATTCTGTCTTGATGGAAAGGGTGACTGTTTAAAATTTGTTTGTCATTCTGAATCAGGAATTGTTATCATTCAGATTAGTTTTTTTTATGAGGAAAACGTTCACTACCAACACGGCAAAGTTCCTTGACATCCTAAATCCACTAAAGCCTAGAAAACTGAAAACGACTTCGAAAGCCTTTTTTATCGGTTTCACCTCATGTAAGTCACTAATACACAAGAGAGTACAGTGTGTGGAAGAATCAGGAGTAGACACATCAATAATGAGCTGGAAAAAGAAGGAGTAATCAGGAGGTGAGTAGATAGCGATTGACAATGCATTTAAAATTTTGCTTATCAAACTTAGACAGAAAGTATAGAGCCGGAAGATAAGAAGTTGTGGAGATCCATGAACGGCTATGCAAAACACATAAGAGTGCTGAAATATTCTTAGACTGTTCCACTTCATTAAAATTAGAATTTCAATGTCAGTCAGTTAAGTGCCATACATGATACACTCTTCAAAAGAAACATGCCTGACTGTGCAGAAGATTTCGCCGCAGTAGATTGCCATTACTTTCTGCGGTTGACTGAATGCCAACCAAGGCTACAGAAGCCAGTCTGTTCTGCTATTCAATCCTTTAATGCATATCAGTGAGTTAAGTGTCATACGTGATAAATATCTCGAATAAGACGTGACTGACTAGGCAAAAGATTTTTCCGAAGTAGGTTGCCATTACGTTCAGAGGTTGATTGCAAACTAAGGTTACAGAACCGAATATGTCCTGCTATTTAACCTATAGCTGGGGGGAAAAGAGATGATTCAAAACCAATTTAAATCGATTTCGAAATCGGTTCTCTGATTTCTCGTTCCAAGCTGATATTCTCTGCTCCACCCACGCACATCCACTGAAAACGAAATGGAAAGCCTAATGACCGGGAAGAGAAAGATGTAATTAAAAGGACTGTACATAGAGATTGGCATTCCATTTAAATTTTCGTAGATATAATTAGGAGAGATAACAAACAGATACAATTTAGTAGCAGCTTCAAAGATCAAGAAATTGTGGAGAGCCATGATTGCCAACGTCCTGAAGAAATACGTCACATAGAAGAAGATTAAAAGTAATGAACGTGTGTAAATGGATGGCAGAAAAGTTATCAGGAGAGATAACAAACAGACAAAATTTGCTGAGGGTTATCAAGTACAGGAAATTGTGGAGAGCCATGATCGCCAAAATTTTGAAGAAACACGTCACATAGAAGAAGATTAAAAGTAATGAACGTGTGTAAATGGATGGCAGAAAAGTTATCAGGAGAGATAACAAACAGACAAAATTTGCTGAGGGTTATCAAGTACAGGAAATTGTGGAGAGCCATGATCGCCAAAATTTTGAAGAAACACGTCACATAGAAGAAGATTAAAAATAATGAACGCGTGTAAATGGATGGCAGAAAAGGTATTAGGAGAGATAACAGACAAAATTTACTAAGAGTTATCAAGTACAGAAAATTGTGGAGAGCCATGATCCCAAAAGTTTTCAAGAAATCGCCACATAGAAGAAGATTAAAGATAATGATCTTGTGTAAATTGATGGCAGAAAAGGTATTTATAGAGATAACACAAAATTTACTAAGCATTATGAAGTACAGGAAATATGGAGAGCCATGAACCCCAAGATTTTGAAGAAACATATCAGATGGAAGATGAAAAATAATTATCTTGTTTAAATAGATGACAGAAAAGTATTAGGAGAGATAATAGACAAAATTTACTAAGCTTTATCAAATACAGGAAATCGTGGAGAGCCATGATCGCTAAAGTTTTGAAGAAACATGTCACATAGAAGAAGATTAGAAATAATGATCTTGTGTAAATGGATGGCAGAAAATATGTTAGAAGAGATAACAGACAAAATTTACTAAGCGTTATCAAGTACAGGAAATTGTGGAGAGCCATGAACGCCAAAGTTTTGAAGAAAAACGTCACATAGAAAAAGATTAAAAATAATGATCTTGTGTAAATAGATGACAGAAAAAGTATTAGGAGAGATAACAGACAAAATTTACAAAGCGTTATCAAGTACTGGAAATCGTGGAGAGCCATGAACGTCAAAGTTTTGAAGAAACATGTCACATAGAAAAAGATTAAAAATAATGATCCTGTGTAAATGGATGACAGAAAAGGTATTAGGAGAGATAACAGACAAAATTTACTAAGCGTTATCTAGTATAGGAAATTGTGGAGAGCCATGATCTCAAAACGGTTTTTATGGTTTTAGTTTTGCAGATTGAGAGTGATCCATCGACTAGTAAGATTCACCAATCAAAAGCCCCAAAAGGCAGCCATATTGAACATAAATCTACCCCACCTTCTGCTTATATTTTGTGAGCATTTATAATCCTCTCCTTGCATCAGTTTCGAAAAATAACCAAAAGGAAATATTAAAATCTGTCTAGCTAAGTAAATACCGATATGTAATTATTACACTCGGTTGTATAGACAGTGACAAATGCGTCTTTAAACCGTTTCCAGGCTAAGAAGGGCCCCGTTGTCAGAGAAACAAAAAGGCGGACTATTGACAAAACACTACTAATTGTCAGGCATTAGTAGGATGTTTTATGATGCCAGAAATGGATATCACAATTTGTCTTTGGTTTTTTCTTGGATTCCTTTCTTCTGAAGCAGTGGTTCAGGAACCGCAAAATGTTTGTAAGGATTTAGAGCATATTATTGTACGACTCATGAGATTGTTGAAATAGCAAACAGAACCCCCAACTACTGCCATACATAGAGAGGCAGACTTACACGCACTGTTAAAACCTTTCTATGATATCACGGATATGCAAACTGGATTTGAGGTAACGCATATTTTTTAATCTCTATCACCCCAAGCAAGGCTTTAAGGTCACTAAGACGCAAAGGCGTTACAGGGTGTAGAAGAACTAGGTACAAAAATACTAATAATAAGCAGCAAGAGAATAGTGTGATCAGAAGAACAGAAATGAAAATTGCATTTAAATTTTTGCAGATTAAAAATTGCTGGATATCATGGAGCCGGAAAGGAAGTCCCACAAGTAGAAGTGCCGGGAAAGGAACTGTTAGCATTTTACAATTGAAATGGCTAGATGTAACCTTCCCTAAGAATACTTTCATGATAATTGTTCTGATGAACTTTCCTCTATGGTACCTAGATTTATCAATTTAAGTGCAGTACTAGATTGGTAGCTAGGTCTCATCATTTTACATTTGAAATGGTTAGATGTAACCTTCCCTAAGAATGCTTTTATGATAATTGTTCTGATGAACTTTCCTTTATGGTACCTAAACTTTATGAATTTAAGTGCAGTACTAGATTGGCAGCTAGGTCTCCTCATTTTACATTTGAAATGGCTAGATGTAACCTTCCCTGAGAATACTTTCATGATAATTGTTCTGATGAACTTTCCTCTATAGTACCTATACTTTATGAATTAAAGTGCAGTTCTAGATTGACTAAAAGGTTTTATCATCCTACAAACGCTGGTGTCCCCGAAGGCTCTATCCTAGGTCCTACGCTCTTTCTAATCTACATCAATGATCTCCCCGATGCCATAACATCCCAAGTAGGCATGTACGCCGATGATACCACAGTTTACTCTCGCCTCGATCAAAAATCTGGTGTTGGTGAGAAGGCGAACCTCGCTGCTGAGCCTGAAAATGACCTCCAATCCGTGGTGGATTGGGGTAGGAAATGGCTCATAAAATTCAATTCTTCCAAAACGAAGCTGCTGTCAATTAACCACCACAGACAACCGCACCTCCCTCCCATTAGCATGGAACAGGCTTACCTCCCAGAGAGTAAATAACTACGCCTGCTTGTCCTGACACTCTCAGCGGACCTCAAGTGGAATGACTACGTCGAATCCATTGCTAAATCCGCTGCTATGAAAGTCGGCTCTCTGTGCAAAGCCCGGAAATTCTTTCCCTCTGAATCTATCCAGCACTTATATAAATCTACCGTCCGCCCGTGTATTGAATACTGCTGCCACCTCTGGTCGGGTGCCCCTGCTATTCTCCTCGGGGTTCTTGACAAAATACAGCGGAGATTCTGCAATGTGATCGATACCGACTTAGCTGACCGGCTGCAGTCACTCTCTCACCGGCGTGACGTGGCTTCCCTGTGCCTCTTCTATAAGTACTTTCACGGCTTCTGCTCTGATGAACTTAAATCACTGGTGCCCCTTAGGTGTGAATTTGCACGAGATACTAGATTGGCAACTAGGTCCCACCCTTTTACAGTGAAACCGATGAAATGTAACTGCAATTTCTACTCCAACAGCTTCTTTTCTCGCACTTCCCGCCTGGGGAATTCCCTTCTGCATGCTTGCTTCCCCGACGGCTACAACCTACAGAAGTTTAAATGTAACGTCAATAGACACCTCCTAACACACTAACTCGCACCCATTCTCTCCAGCACTCTTCCTATGTACCTCCTAACTCGTTTATCACCCTCTCTCTGACATTTCCTATACCCAATCGCTCTATGTAACCCCCTGCGCTATAGAGGCAGTGGACTGTCTTGCTTGGGGTGATATGATTAAAAACAAAATTTTAATGTTGAGTTGGCGAGATGGAACCGTAAGTACTACGCTATTTTTTTTCAAACGTCTCATTTGTGGAAATCTCTTCCAGCTTCTTGCTTTTCAATCAAGTCTGATCTTTAAAAAATTAAATGCAATGTCATCTTCATTACTCTTCTACTTCAGAAAATCACTACAACGGGTATGTTTTATTCGCCAAAAAATAAATAAATAAATAAATAAATAAAACGCAGCAACTTCGATATGAGATTCTCATTTACCATAATATCCATCGACCTCGCAGATGAGATCAAGTCCCAAGTAGGCATCTACGCAGATGACACTACAATATACTCTCGCACCAGTAAGAAACCTGTCGAGGCGGACAGACATAATCTCGCTGCTAACCTTGAACGGGGTCTACACTCTGTGGTGAACTGGGGCAAGAAGTGGCTTGTCAACTTCAATTCATCTAAGACCAAGCTGTTGTCTGTCAACCATTACACGCAACCTCTCCTGCCTCCCATAAGCATGGACCAAGCGATTCTCCCGGAGAGTAATACACTACGCCTCCTCGGACTTACCCTGTCCTCAGACCTCAAATGGAACCACTATATTGAATCCATAGCAAAATCTACTGCTAAGAAGGTTGGGTCACTATGTCGATCCAGGATGTTTTTTCCGCCTGAATCCATCCTGCATATATACAAGTCAACCATCCGTCCGTGCATGGAGTACTGCTGCCATTTATGCTCAGGTGTCCCTGCCGTTCTCCTCAGTGTTCTTGACAGGCTCCAAAGGAGAGTCTGTAATGTGATAGGTACTGATCTGGCGGCTCGACTTCCCCATCGTCGAAATGTGGCCTCCCTTTGTCTGTTCTATAAATACTTTCATGGCTTCTGCTCAGACGAACTTAAGTCACTGATGCCTCCTCAACAGGTGTTTACTCGTGCAACCAGACTGGCAGCTGGGTCCCACACATTCACAGTCAGGTTAGCCAAATGCAGACGACAATTCTACTCCTGCAGCTTCTTTTCTCGCACTTCCCGCCTGTGGAACTCGCTCCCGTATTCTTGCTTTCCTGACGGCTACAACCTCCAGATATTTAAATGCAAAGTCAATACTCATCTATTGACCACTGGACTCTAGCTCTCTCCCCATCCCCGTATAACCTTCCCTTTCTCTCTACCTATGTATCTGTCATCGCACCTGCTTTCTCAGCTTTCTATTGCTCCTTTCTAACTAGTTTGTACTCCTCACTCTTTTCTAATTTATCTTTTTACATTTATGTAACCCCCTGCACATCAGTGGTGTTTCCGCCTTGCTCGGGGTGAAATGATTAAAAAAAAAAAACATATTAACAACGTTCCTGTTAAATCTATCAAAATCATTTTTTAAATACTTTCAGGTGTTTTCGGTTTTCCCTTTTTTTTTTTTTTCAAATATTTTGCCCCTTCATCTTTTTCTGTTAATTTTTTTTTCTTTTTTTTTTCTTATTATATATTTTGTTTTTAATTTTTCTGTGATGCTTTCATTTATCTATTTATTTATTTATTGCACACAGTTCCACTTATTGATTTTGGTAACATTCCCAGCTTACTTAAAATTCTTTAACGGTAATTTCTTGAAGATATCAGAGGCTTTCTTTTTGTTGGTGTTTTTCGTTCGGATACAAAATGGAAGAAAGCGTCATTGGCGCGAGAAAAGATGGAAAAAGAAGCAGGTTTGCCATATCGATCAAATTTTTTTTGTCAAAATTTCCTCTCCCACTTTTAGACACTGAATAAATAAAACAATCCCTGCAGCTTAATGTTATACTTAAAAACACAGAAACACACGCATATATATATATATATATATATAATCATAAAACTGACTCTGTACGTATCTAGATCCTAAAATTTTACAAAAGCAAACCTTGAGGACCACAAATAACCGGCAGAATCTAAGTCCGTTACTGTCCGTCGCTATAAAGCGTTGGACAAGAGGGGGAAAAAAAAAGAAAACCGCGGAGTACCGACAATACATACAGTACCTCGCAGCAAAGAAAAAAAAAACCCTCAAACGGAACCAACCACAAAGAAAGAAAAGTGCTCGATACAAACTAACCAATTCGAATTAACAAAGAGGAAGTAACGTAGAGCAAAAACACACGTGAAAAAATCACAAGATCGCAAAGACCTACGAGCCGTTGTACGAAACCGCGGTAGGTCTTGGCGATCTTGTGATTTTTTCACGTGTATATATATATATATATATATATATATATATATATATATATATTACGGAAATTAACGAAGATTAACGAAACTGGTTATAGACAACCGACAATTTGAAATGATTTGTTTGAACATTATTTTTGATCGATACTCGTCTTTAAGTAGATATTCTGTTATTAATCAAACAATATTATATATTTATTTCTACCGGCCTGATTATTTAGGATAAAGTTTTGTTACAAAAATGTGTGTCATTCGGCAGAATTCGAACCTGCGACCCCTCCGTCCACAGAGGGGAAGCTACCATGTGATCTGGCGCGTCCTGTCGAATGACACACGTTTTCGTAACAAAAATTTATCGTAAATAATCAGGCCGGTAGAAATAACTATATATACTCTTTGATTATGAACGGAATATCTACTTAAATACGAGTATCGATCAAAAATAATGTTCAAACATATATATATATATATATAACAATAAGAGCAAAGAAAATAATTGCAACGTTCAAAACATCATTTTACATCAGTGCTCAATATAAAATAATGCGCCGAATATTTATTATTTATTATTACTTTAGAACATGTGTAAATTACAAACTAGTACAAAATTGTACATTTTGTTTTGACATTGAAAATAACAATGTCTTATTGAGACATTTTTCTTTCAATGTCGAAACAAAATGTACAATGTTGTAATAATTTGTATTTTGTACATGTTTTAAATTAATAATTACATATATATATATATATGAGGCAGAAATGGATAAAGATAGCAGGAAGAACGAAAGCGGGGTAAGTGGGTGTCTAGAGTGCAAAAAAAAAAGAATGGGTGAAAGAATAAGAAAGAGCAAATAAAGTGGGCGAGAGTAGAAAGAAAGAAAGAAAGAAAGAAAGAAAGAAAGAAAGAAAGAAAGCCTGGATTCTAACAAATTAAAAAAAGGAACGAAAAAAAGAAACGAAAGAAAGAAACAAACAAACAAACAAAAAGAAAGAAAGAAAGAAAGAAAGAAAGTTCGGAAATATTCAAAAGAAAGGAATGATAAGATACGAAATTACATGAAAAAGAAAGAAAGAAAGAAAAAAGAAAGAAAGAAAGAAAAAAGAAAGAACAATTAATGACAAGAAAAGTGGGTGAGAAAAAAGAAAAATGGAAGAAAGAAAAAAAGAAAGAAAGAAAGAAAGAAAGAAAGAAAGAAAGAAAAAGTATTATCAAGAAAAGTTGGTGAGGCCAAAAAAAAGAAAACTTGTATAAAGAAAGAAAGAAAGAAAGAAAGAAAGAAAGAAAGAAAGAAAGAAAGAAAAAATAAGTATTGACAAGAAAGGTTGGTGAGATTAAAAGAAAGAAAAAATTAAAAGACAAAATGCATATTGCAAGAAATGGACTTGTGACTAAAAGTAAAAACAAAAAAACAAAAAGAAAACGATTTTTTTTTATCCAATTGAAATCAGTTTTCCCTTAATGGATGCGTTTAAGTTGCCGAATAAGAAACAATGAAAAATAATGATGATGAGAAGAAAAGGAGGGAATAACTCATGGAAATCAATTGAAGAAGTTAATTTAGGATGAAATATATCGGTTCTCCCTTAAACCGGAAAATGGGCGACTGGCCGGACGGACCAGTGAGAAGAAAACAAACCACAAATCACGCAAACAGTACAGAAACGGAAATGAATGTATTTCAAATGAAAGAGAAACACAGCCAGAGAGATCTTCAACTGTGCTAATGTTCACCAAAAAATTCAAAGCGATAAAATAATTTAAAGACAGGCAAAACACGAACTTTAGGAAGATAAGTATTTGAAAACACGGGGGAAACAAGGAGGAAATAATTCAAAACAGTTGGCAAAGAGGAACAAGTTATTCAAAACGGTTGAGATTTAACAGATAAACAACATCGAGAGGGCAAAATAAGGAAATACTCCCGTCAATAACACTAGATAGAGAATCAGCTCATAGTGGTGCAGTGGATATCGACTCGGAACAACAAATCGGGGAGCCGAGTTCGAATTCCAGTTGAATATCTTGCATTCACTTTCGCAAAATATCCTTGGAAAAGGTATTAATCTGTCTCCTTCCAGTTATGGGTTAAATGACAGGGCAGATTGGGTTCTATAGCCTTGGCTGGCAGCCAGTCTACGGCAGAAAGCAATAGCAACCTACTGCGGGATAATCTTCTTCCCAGTCAGTCATGTCTCTTTCGAGACATGATCGCCCAAAGCGTGTATCACGTATGGCACTTAACTGACTAACTAAATATAATAGTTGAAAACATGATTAAGGCTTTTACTGGGCATAAAATTGGGGATTAGTTTTATATTGTTATGGAGTAATAAACTGATCCCCCACTAATTCCTACTTAATAATTGTTGTGGAGTAGTTTTCGCACTGAAGGTTATAATTGTGTTATGTCAGTTGCTAATCAACTTAACGCACCCAAAATGTTAGAAACTTGGTAATCTTCCACTGAAAGCTGACTCCTTAGTATTCGGCTAACTGCTGACTAATTTCAACTACCTAGTAGTTCTACTGAACTCCAATAGAAGTCTAAAGAACTCCTATGAACTTCCCAAGTACTTCCTGTTAACTCTTATTACTATAAGAGTGAGAGTCCATTATCTGATGAATCGGTGTGTTTCACCATAACAATAATATAATACATCTCTTTCCCTCTAGCTATGAGTCAAATAATAGGACAAATTGGGTTCTATAGCCTTGGCTGGCAACCAGTCTACCGCAGAAAGCAATGGCAACCTACTGCGGGATAATCTTCTTCCCAGTCAGTCATGTCTCTTTCGAGACATGATCGCCCAAGCGTGTATCGCGTATGGCACTTAACTGACTGACTTACATTACCTCAAAAATAGAAAAAAATTTACTATAGTGAATACCAAATCTTTACAAAGGCATATGAACCTTAAATCATTTACAGACACACACACACACACACACACACACACACACACACACACACACACACACACACACATATGTACCCTTGTGCAAATAAGTTGAAGTGTAAGTTCTATTGTAACAGTTTCTTAAAAGCAGTATGAAAAATTTATAATTTATGTACAGGTTTATGGATTACAATCAACTGTTACAACTCACAAAAAATCATTTCAACGATGTAGAGATGAATATATCTGGTAATTGTTCAATACATTTATCTGACGAGCGTATTTCTATGGGTACTATTGACTTGCGTTACTACTACATGCCGTTTAATAAAAATATTGTTGGGATCCATTTGATTAATTAGAGTTATATTCTAAGGGTTTCTCCTTTTTAAGGGTATTTTCATGAAAATAAATGTAACAAACTTGACTGGAATTCAAGCTCTATTCCTTGCTCCGAATAATCCTTATATAACACTATTTTGGCATGTGGAAAAATATGATAATGTAATTGTATGTGGAAAAATTGAATACTCTTTTAGTACGACGGAGCGAAAGAAATTATTACTAGTGGAATTGTTAATTTTGCAGATTACAACCGCAATATGAGTGGAGGGAAAAAAATTATATATTACAAAATTTTTAAAATCTGAAAAACTGGCTGAGAATAGAAGAGAAAAAAATGAAAAGAATATTTTAAAGATGTAAAGCAAGTCATCATTGGCAGCCATTATGTGACAAAGCGGAAACAAGTTACTAAGATAAACACCATTGGAAGCCTTGAGCTTTACGACTGGTGGAAGTCAAAAATAACGGTAGTCTAAACATAGTTTCGAGGATTGTCGAACATTTTTGATGGGGCTAAGGAAGGTCAAATCCTTAATTCCCGAATTCGCTGGGAAATGATTTAACTTGGGAAATAAATGATGTAATTACTTGAATCAGAAGAAGACGAAAAGAAATGACGTCAACAGAAATATTGCTATTTCATTGGTTAAGCCAAGAGAATAAAATCACTCCGTCTCATAATGTGAGCTGGGAGTAATCTCATTGGTTAAAGATTTGATTTTCATGGACACCCTATATCCGTCACGACCCCACAAGAGAATTTGGGATAGGTATAAAAACTAGAGCACAGAAGGCCAAAATTAGTTGGAGCTGAGCCTTGGGACCAGTCGAGATGTAACAAAAAAAGGGGGAGGAATGTTCCCAACCGAGGGCCACGACCTAAAAGAGTGGTCGTTTCCCATAGGGTTCCTGACTAAAGATGTACAGAGACAGAGATAATTGCCACGCAGCTGGGTGCCAGCTGTAGAGATAGTGACGGTTGCTTCTGATAGAGTTCTGGCTAAAGATGAACTGTTAAATGAAAGAACGGAAATTATGACGAAATGCACTCACACTAAGAAATACCTGTTAGGTTCATGCAACCATGGATGAAAACGCCATAATCCGTTTTGATTTAAAAATAGCGCGTTCATAAATTTCCTGCCACGTGAACGTTCAAATATAGCACCGTTACAAGAGCGTTCTTAAAAAGAAAAACAGTAAACGGTAAAATCAGTTATTAATAATCGTCTGAAGACACCACTCATAGTAGAAACCTGGGTAGCGAAATATTTTGTATTGTTTTTTTTTTTAATTTTTCTATTTTAAATGTAGACCTGTGAATAAACCACCTGGTCTTAAAAATGTCTTTGGTTGAGCCCAAATATATTTTGTTTTGGCCATCTGGGTCATGTACCTCTGCCTTGTAATTTATTTCTTTCGTGTTGCAGAGACCTTGAAGCGGACATTTATTTTTATATATTTTGCATATCAAAATAACGCAAATAACGGATAGGTCGGAAGTTATGGCGAAATGCATGCACACTAAGAAATACCTCTTAGGTTCATAAGAAAAACGGTAAAATCAGTTATTAAAAATTGCCTGAAGCACCACTCATGGTCGAAAACTGGGGAGCAAAAATATCTGCATCGTCAGTCATGAATGGAAAAGGATATTACCTGACTGTGTATCACTTATGGGAGTTCACTGAGTCTGTTAAGAAGTGGTCCACTCACATATTAAAAAAAAAAACAAAAAAAAAACATCATTATACTTTTTTTAATCATTTCACCGCAAGCAAAGCAGAACCGACAATGAGAAGGAAGGGATGTCGAAGAATGGATGGGATTCAAGGAAAGAGATGTCAATTGAGGTTGCATTTCTTATTCGGCTATAATGGACTATTCCATTACTATGTAAAGTAATGGTGGCATCCACGTAGGAGAGTGTGCCGAGCAGCCGATCGACAAGTCAGTCGTAGACTTCCGGTGACGACCCGGAAGTACCCATTGCTCATACTACTTCTTACGACGGTTGAGACGATTAACCCTTATTCTTGTATTGGATACTAATAACCTTTGTAAATACTATTTTCACGGAATACAACAATTAACCTATTCCTGTTGTTGAGTTATTTATTAAGACTCACGACATAACACATTTAAACTTTTGGAGATGGTAGCTATCATGGAAGTAAGTAAATGGAAAATATTTCCACAGACGGGAAGTGCGAGAAAAGAAATTGTTAGAGTAGAAGAGGTGGTTATATTTATTTATTTCAACGCTAAAATGGTGGGACCTTGATATCAGTCTAGTAGCACAGGTAAAGTCGTGTGTCATGAGCGCCAGGAAAAGAAGCTCGTCAGATCAGTTTTCATGAAAATATTTTACAAAACTTCTGGATTTTTTCGCTATTATTATAGATTATATTTTTATTAATATTATTTAATATTATTTAGCATTCGTGCTTTCAATAGAGATTATAAACTCCAATTACCCTTTAAGAACCTTGCCCAGTAACTTGCAGAAGTTGGGCAGAGGGTAAGACGACCTCGGGCATCTATAGCGAGAGAGTATCGAATCAAATAGTGAAATAAAAACTAGTTCATATTTAAATTGAATAAAGTGTTGATCTTATGTTTCATCTGTTTTTACATATTTAAAATGTCTTCCTTTTTCACTTTTCTCAGTCAATCAGTTAAGTGCCATACGTTATACAAACTTGAGGCGATCATGTCTCGAAAGAGACATGACTGACTGGGTAGAAGATTATCCCGCAGTAGGTTGCCATTGCTTTCTACGGTAGATTGGTTGCCAGCCAAGGCTCTAGAAGCCAATCTATCCTATTATTTAACTCATAGCTAGAAGGGGGAAAAGATGTATTATATTATTAAGTAGTAATTAGTTGGGGATCAGTTTATTATTTCATAACAATATAAAACTGATCTCCCACTTTATGCCCAGTAGAAGCCTAAATCATGTTTTCAACTATTATATTCAGTCAGTCAGTTAAGTGCCATATGTGATACACGCTTGGGCAATCATGTATTTCAGTCCATAACTGACTAGGTAGAAGATTTTCTAGCATAGGTTGCCATTTCTTTTTTGCGGTAGACTGGTTGCCAACCAAGGCTACAGAACTCAATCTGTCCTACCATCCAATTCTTATATCCAGATCAGTCAGTTAAATGTCATACGGAATACACGTTTGAGCAATCATGTCTTTTTTTATTCATGAATAACTAGGCAGAAGATTTTCCTGGAGTAGGTTGTCATTTCTTTCTGCAGTAGACTGGTTACCAACCAAGGCTATAGAAACCCAATCTGCCCTGCTATTCAGTCTTTTTTTATCCATATCAGGCACTTAAGTGCCATATGTGATACACGCTTGGGCGATCATGTCTCTTTCAATCCATGACTGACTAGGCAGAAGACTTTTCCGCAGAAGGCTGACATTTATTTCTGCGGTAGACTGGTTGCCAATTTGACTAACCCATAGCTAGAAGAATAAGAGATGGATTGATACATTTTCTAAAAGTATTTGCGCGTGTATGCTACTAATCCAACTGGAATTCGAACTCTGCTCTCCGATTATCTCATTCCAAAGCGATATCCATTACACCACAATGAACATCATCATTACTAGTACTCAAAACTCCTCTTGAGTCTTAGGAGTATATGATCAACAAGGTAGCCCGGACATCACCAGATCTCTGCTCGTCACTGATCACACCAATATCAATTATGTCCTTAACACATTTTATCATAGTACAAATTTAAAATTATATTTATATCTCACAACTTTCAGTCACGTGTGAAACGTAATCTCGTCAATTTTAGCGATCGTTATGTGTGATTTGCTTTTCTTTTACCATTTAGCAGATGTGAGATAAATCAGTATGAAATTAAAGAAAATCTATAGTTTGCAAGATGGTTCAACAGTCTATCTGAATGGCTGATTAAAGAAAAAAGAAAAATCAACTATAGTAAATTTTCTATACACCAAAATTGCTCCGGCTAATATCAACAAAATTGCCGAACTAGAAAACAGATCGCGAAATCAATAAAACCCAATCAACACCAAAAATCGATAATATATATATATATATATATATATATATATATGCAATTCGAAAGCAAGAAATTTAAAACGAAAATTTAAATGCACGATGACAGATTATACGATTCACATTAATGGTATCTCAAAAAAATGTAAACTTATTTATAAATGGAACTTTGTCTGTGTGCGCGCGCGCGCGCGTGTGTGTGTGTGTGTCCGTCCGTTACCTATAGACTCCTAAACAGCTGAACTGATTTTCTTGAAAACTTGCACAGTTGTACTGTAAGCATCTGCGAGTGTTCTTAACTAGGTTTTGTGTCGATAATCGAAAAAATCGGGTTATAGAAGGAGTGATCCGATTTTAATAAAATTGGATACACTCATAGACACAAACATAAGAAAGGATATTCAGAAGTTTCAATGTTGCAGTTCTTACAATAGTGCAGAAAATCGATAATATCTATCTATCTATCTATCTATCTATCTATATATATATATATATATATATATATATATATATTGACTTATATCTATTCATTTTTCTTTCAGTCTACGGTTTCGCTTTAACTGGAAACACCTATTGCTTTTTAGTCTTTCGTGCCAACGTCCAAAGTGTCTGAGCTCCAGGACCATGGATTAGTTTTAAAGCTTTCATTACACCCGAGCAACGCCGGGCTGTACTGCTAGTTGCAAATAAATTGAAGGAGTATATTTGCTTACTCATAAGATATTAAATAAAATAGATTCAAAATTAGCTATAGTTGTATGATCAATATTGAACGCATTATCAAATTGAAAAGCAAAAAAGTGTTACATATTAAACTAGTTACTGATACACTTAATTATAACTGCAGGAGACAGGAAAACTGCCCCTCACTGTTCAATGCTTAACTAGTAATATCATATATGGAGATCAAATTACAGGCCTTTCCACTATGATATATATTCGTTCCGCGGAATTTCAATTTAAGAATTGATACTATAATCACAGAACATCTTTAAACCTGACCAAGAAGGACAACTCTGAATTCTACACCGGCCAGTGTGACAATAGATAAATAGAAACTCTTTATCCTTCATGAGAAATCTCTCTAGATATGGTGACTCAATAAAACAGGTATCCTCCAGCAACCTGGACCACTCAATCTGCTGACAGTAAAAAACAAAAACAAAAAACAAAAAAAAATACACAAAGAGACGATGACGAAAGATTTAAATCCTGACCTGATGTCTCGGCTTCATACGCTTTCCAACCGCTATATTATAGTTTCCCTATGCCTTTTCTATAAATACTTTCATGGTAACTGTTCGGATGAACATATAGTACCTAGTACCTAGACCGCTTGAATGTAATCGAAGTACTAGATTGGCGGTAAGGTCTCACAGCTGAATTGGCTACATGTAACTAAGTTTTATGCTATCAGTTTCTTTTCTCGCACTTCCCGCTTGTAGAACTCACTTCCGTTTCGATGATTTCCAATCAACTTTGATTATTAAAATTTAAAATGCAATGTCAAACGTTATCTACTGACTCCTTGATTACTTTTCCATCTCTTTTTTCTTATTCTTTCACATTCAGTAAATCCTTTGTGTCTTAGTGGCTTTATTACCTTACACGAGATGATATGATTTAAAAAACACACGTGTTTTGCGCAATTTGCAACAGATGGAGCTGTGTACGCATATCTAAACTTATTTATAAATGTAACTTTGTCTGTGTGTGCGTGTCTGTGTGTTTGTATGTTCGTTACCTATAGACTCCGAAACGACTGAACCGATTTTCTTGAAAATTTACACAGTTGCACTATAAGCGTCTGCGAGGGTTCTTAGCTAGGTTTTGTGTCGAGATACCCCAGATAAATATCGAAAATCGATAATCAAAAAAATCGGGTTATAGATGAAGTGGTCCGATTTTAATCAAATTTGATACACTCATAGACAAAGACATAAGAAACGATATTCAGAAGTTTCAAGGTTTCAGTTCTTACAATAGTGCAGAAAATTGATTATATATATATATATATATATATATATATATATATATATATATAAGGCAAGATGTGTGTGTGTGTGTCTGCTTATCTGCCTGTATTTCTGTATTTTTTCAGCCCTTTTATTTTAGGTTTTGCTTCGGGTTTGGCTCTAAGTAAGTATTATTGTAGTTCTTAGTCTCAGCCATGATACCATTTACTCAGAGGACTTATTTAGCTTTCAAAATTCAGTTTACGACGAAAAAACTTATTTGATATCGATAGCAGGAAATCAAAATTTGACTTACATCCATTCATTTTTCTTTCAGTCTACGGTTTCGCTTTAACTGGAAACACCTATTGCTTTTTAGTCTTTCGTGCCAACGTCCAAAGAGTCTGATCTCCAGGACCATGGATTAGTTTTAAAGCTTTCATTACACCCGAGCAACGCCGGGCTATACTGCTAGTGAAAAATAGAGTTTACTGGCTTGAATGAATATATATCCATTTCTCTTGTTTCATTTTTATGGCTTGCTAATTTACTTTCTTTTCGAATGATCATATCGATAACTCTGCAATAACTCGAATAAGCGATAAGAGACAAAGAAGGGAAATTAACTAAATGTCTGCTTCTTATTTTTTTCGCCGATATAAACAACGGCGTTGCACAGCTAAACGATAGAAGTAACTGCATTGGAGTACCATTGGTTTGAAACATAAATAAAGTTCGGTGCCTGGGAAGTGTTATAACATAAGACTGAAAGTGCGACACAGAGACCCGAAGGCGAATTGGCATGGCGAAGGAAGCATTCCAAAAGTTGAGTAAGGTATTAAGAGACAGGAAAATTTCGCTAGAAACAAAGAAGAGGGTACTGGATTGATATGTGATGTCCGTCCTTCAATATGGCAGAGAATGCTGGACAATATCATCAATGATGAAGGAAAAACTTGAAGCAACTGAAATGTGGTTCTACAGAAGTATAATGGATATAAAGTGGGGGATCAATTCCATACTACAATCAATGTATAAAATGATCCCTCACTTTGTGGTCACATCAGTTTCTATACACTTATATTTCTCAGATCCAAAAGCACAAGGATGTATTCCAGGATCTGAGTAGAGGATTAAGAGACAGGACAATTTCGCTAGAATCAAAGAAGAGAGTACTGGATTGCTATGTGTTGTCAGTTCTTCAATATGGCAGTGAATGCTGGACAATATCATCAAAGATGAAGGAAAGACTTGAAGCAATCTGATATGTGATTCTACAGAAGGATGCTGCGAATCTCTTGGTTCGAGCATGTGAGCAATGATGAGGAAGACACTTGAAGCAGCAGAAACAAAGAAAAGAGTCCTGAACTGTTATGTAATATCAGTCCTCCTATATGACAGTGGTTGGAAACAAAAAGGAAATTAATACTGAGCATCAGGAAGAGACAGCTGAAGTTCCTAGGACATGCAATGAGGAAGGAGGGCTTGGAGAATCTGATACCAATAGGCCAGATAGAGGGAAAAGGAGACAGGGGAGAGCAACGGATAATATATTTGAAGGACTTGATCAGGTGGATGACGGAACGAGGATTGCATGGTGTAACAGGAGAAGGCGTGCTCAGAGCCACCAGGGATAGTGAAACGTGGAAAGCCATGATCGCCTACGTCCTGAAGGGACAGGGAAGAAGAAGAAGAAGAAGAAGAAGAAGAAGAAGAAGAATTTTAGGGACATTTCAACTTTGCTGGGTTATTTGCAGTTACAAGAGAAACGTCACATTGAATTATCAAAATTATATACATTAGTTCGGTTTTATACGGGACTAAAAATGTTAGATATTAGTCCAGTTTGAACTAGAACCAAACAGGTACAAAGAATTTTGGTTTACACTGGAATAGAATTAGCAAATATAGGTTCAGAGTACACTAGTCATTGAGGGTCATTTTACACGAGCGTAAAAGAATAGACACAGGTCCGGTTTTTAAAAAGTCGAAAAAGTGAACATAATTCTGGTTTATCCTAGTCAAAAAGCTAGGCATATGTCTGGTTTACGCTAAAGTCGAAACCGCTGACATAGTTTAGGTTTACCCAATAGAAAAGATAGATACAGGGCCGGTTTACAGTAATGTCGAGAAGGTAGTCATAAGTTTGGTTTACGCCAGAGTTGACATAGTAGACACAACTCTGGTTTACACTAGATTCAAAAAAGAAGACGCAGATCCACCCTTGATTCGAAAAGGTAGACACAGATCCCATTTATACAAAAGTCGAAAAGTAATTTGAAATGCAATGTCAAACGTTATCCACTGTCCTCTTGATTACTCTTCCATCTTCTTGCTACTTAATAATGTTTCTCTTTTTTCTTATTCTTTCATATTCAATGTGTGTCTTAGTGGCTTCATTGCCTTGCACGAGATGATATGATTAAAAAGCCTACGTGTGCTGCGCAATTTGCAACAGATCTCGACTTCAGTCACGTTATCACCGATGTGATATGGCCTCCCTCTCTCTTTTCTACAAAAATTTTCATGGCAAATGTTCTTATTATCTTTCTTACATATTACCTCGAATGTATGAATCTGAAGCGTGGTACTAGATTAACGATTAGGTCTCACAGTTTTACTGTTTAATTAGCTAGATTCAACAGAAAGCTCTATTCCTAGAGTTTCATTTCTCGCAAGATCCTGAGCATGAAGGTAAACTACATCCGGAAACAAGGCCTCTGATTGGGGAGGTTGTGAGAATCATGGAACCACCTCTTAATTGCTGTTGTTCCCAGGTTCACCCTGACCTGGAATTGTAGCACCTGTTAGGGTCCCAGCTATGGGCAAATAGTTCACCCCCAAACTGGGGTCAAAAAACTATGAAAGTATAAAAATACACTTTTGTAGAAATGTATACATAAAAATAGACTTTAAGAGAAAAATATACATTTTTGAAGGAAAAATATCAACAATACATTTTTGAAGAAAAATTGTTTGTTTGGAGGTTTAACGACCTTGATATTTAAGGTCATAAGGAATGATTTTGGGTAAGGTTATTTTTACAACATTTTTCTTTTCGAGTATCAAGATTCGTTGGGATTTGTTTTTAAGAGCAGGGTCCCCAAATCCTACCCTTGTCATTTAGCCCATAACTGGAGAGAAGGGACAGATTAATACCTTTCCCAAGGGTATCAGTGTTTAAGTGAATGAAGGGTATCCAACTGGAATTCGAACTCGGCTGACTGATTTCTCTTTCCGAGCCGATATCCACTGCACCACAACTCACATCCGTCACAGCACCTGGTATTCCAAAGCGGTCACCCATCTAAGTACTGACTAGGCTCAACGTTGCTTAACTTCGGTGATCGAGCAAGTACCGGTGTATTCAACGTGATAGGCCGTAAGCCCCGAAGAAAAATATTATTACCATAACACATTTTTGAAGGAAAAAAATTATTCTCAGCAAAACATTTTTAATACAAAACTAGAAAAATAAAAAAGAATAAAAACAAAAAATAAATAAATAGAATCTGACTAAATACACCTTTTCATGATAACCCAACATTAAAAAAATCTTTTAAACCCCCACCTTTTTGGCATTAAATAACCCACAGAGGTGTTGATATGCCGTTAAACAAAACTCAAATTCAAATTCATAATCTGACTAAATCAACCTACAGTGAGATATAACCAAACATTATTAAAAAAAACCCCTTAAAACTTCACCTTTTTGGCATTAAATAACTCACAGAGGTGTTGATATGCCGTTAAACAAAACTCAAATTCAAATTCATAATCTGACTAAATCAACCTACAGTGAGATATAACCAAATATGATAAAAAAAACTTAAAACTTCACCTTTTTGGCATTAAATGACCCAAAGAGGTGTTGATATGCCGTTAAACAAAACTCAAACTCAAATTCATAATCTGACTAAATCAACCTATAGTGAGATATAGCCAAACATTATAAAAAAACAACTTTAAAACTTTACCTTTTTGGCATTAAATGACCCACAGGGGTGTTGATATGCGGTTAAACAAAACTCAAACTCAAATTCATAATCTGACTAAATCAACCTATAGTGAGATATAGCCAAACATTATAAAAAAAAACAACTTTAAAATTTCACCTTTTTGACATTAAATGACCCACAGAGGTGTTGATATGCCGTTAAACTAAACTCAAACTAAAGAATAATAGACGGATTCAAAATAACGAAAGCCGAACATTACAAGAATGCTTTTTAAAAAAAGCGGAAAGATGTCAGTGTATCGACGCTCTATTCAAGAATTCCTAAAATGGTTGAATAAAAAAAAGAAATTACTATCCGTGATTTCCTAAGAGATTAAATATGGCACAAGGCCGAAGATATGGAGCATCCAGTGATAACCGATAGTTATCCAGTGATAGTCTGTCCCAATTGATTCAGCGAGAGCAGCTTGTTAACCAATACACCACGTCGTAGTGCCCAAATGATTTTTAAGCGTAGCTTTAGTGTGGCACAAGGCTGAAAGTATGGAGCACTCAGTGAGAATCGAACTCAGTATTCAGTTGTAATTGATCCAGTGAGAGCATTGCTAACCAATACACCACTTCGAAGTGCCAAAATAATTTTCTTTGCGTAGATTTGGTGTAGCACAAGGCTGAAAGTGTGTAACACTTAGTGAGAATCGAACTCAGTATTCAGTCGTAATTAATCCAGCGAGAGCAGCTTGTTAACCAATACACCACGTCGAAGTGTCCAAATGATTTTCTAAGCGCAGCTTTAGTGTGGCACAAGGCCGAGATCAAAGAGCATACAGTGAGAATCGAATGTAACTGATTTAGATAGCCATTACGCCACGTCGAAGTGCCCAAATGATTTTCTAATCGGAGCTTAGGTGTGGCACAAGGATGAAAGTATGGAGCACTCAGTGAGGAACGAACTCACTATTCAGTTGTAATTGATCCTGCGATAGCAGCTTGTTAACCAATACACCACGTCGAAGTGCCCAAATGATTTTCTAATCGGAGCTTAGGTGTGGTCCAAGGCCTAAATTACGGACGGGATATCTAGTGAAGAATACTCAGTTCCAAATAGCACGAGGCCGAGATTAAAGGCCCCCAAGTGAGAAACAAACTCAACTACTGACTGCTCAGTTGTAGTTGATCAAAGTAACTATTACAACACGTTGAATTGCTAAACTATTTTATAAGCATAGATTTGATGTGGCATAAGGCTCTGTGTGGACGCCCAGTGAGTAATTCAGTCGTACATAACCTAACGAGACATGCTTCTTGCCAGATTCCAACGAAAATTCTTCAAAGAGAAATTAGTATTTGCATGGAATGCTGTTAAATGTGGTGAGAATTCACAGTATTCGGACTTGGAAGAGATTTAAAACACTGAGTTTTCTCATTTTGAATTGAAAGATTTTGACGAGGCCATTCGTGTGAGTTTGATTATGGTGGATGACTCAGCGCGACGGAGAGGTCAAAACACAGGAAAATAGGTATCTCAAGTCCACTAATGTGTGTTTCATATAACTCGAGATTTTTGACAAACTTCAAAGATGGGACTGTGATGAAATCGATCCGGACCTGGCATACTCGATTTTGCTTAATTTCTCACCGACGTGACGTGGTTTTCTCTGTCGTTTCTACAAATATTGGCGAACCTGAAGGAGACTACCACCACCTTTAAATTTGTTGTTTTTCATTGTTTTTGACTTTTTTTCAGTGCAATCTTATCGATTACACTCTAAACTTTACGAGTGACAAAAAAAATTTGGAAAAATTTCAATATTTCAAAAATTTTAATGGGGGCTCACTTTCTCATAAAATGTTATAGTAAATCGATCCTCCAGTTTGGAATCAGTCGCAATTACCTTACCCCCACAAAAAATTGGTTGAATATCATTTTTTTTTTTACTTTTTTCAGGTAATCTTATCAATTAAACCCTAAACTTTCCGAATGATAAAAAATTTGTAAAAATTTCAACATTTAAACAATTTTAGGGGTGGAGCTCAGTTTTTCATTCAACCTTATAGTAAATCGATCCTGTCCAATTAACTTTTTTGCTTGCGCATATTCAACAACTGAATCCTTTGCGAAATTGTAAAATAAAGCTATTCTTGGAGTTGCCAAGGAAGATGCCATCGTAAGAACTAAAGAAAACTTGCAAAAGACATAAATAAGAGCAACAACTCGTCACAAAAAAAAACAAAAAAAAAAAAAACAAAGCGATCCAACGCGAGTGGTTCCAAAATGGAGGATCTATTTACTTTGACGTTGTATGAGAAAGTGAGCCACCTCTAAGAAAATTGTTTAAATATTGAAATTACTTAATGTAATAAACGATAAGAGTGCGATGAAAAAAGTAAAAAAAAAATTTTTTTTAAATTAAAAAAAACAGAATGAAAAACAACAAATTTGAAGGTGGTGGTAGTCTCCTTCAGGATCCCCCAAAAATTTCGTACCAAGACTTCTGATCGTATTTCCTTCTTAGCGCATGGAAAGTCGAGTGGCCATTAGGTCTCGCCGTTTTCCTGTTGAACTACTTAGATGCAATCGCCTGTTTCTTTTATTGCTCTACTAGCTTGAGAAAAACTTTTCCATTTGAGTGGTTTTCTGCCGCCTAAAAATCTTTAAAATCTTTGTACATGCAACACCAATCAGCATTTTCTGTATTCCTAGATACAATTTTAAATTGTCTTTTCTTCTCAATAAATATTCTCATTTTCTTTCACTCGCAGTAACGCCTTACATATTAGTGGCATTATTGCCATCTTCTGTCTTCCTGAAACCTGTTCTTTTATTGTCCTTTCTCCTCACTAAAGTCTCCTCATTCACTTTCACCCTCCCAGTAACCCTTTACATCTTAGTGACATTATTGCCATCTTCTGTCTTCCTGAAACCTGTTCTTTTATTGTCCTTTCTCCTCACTAAAGTCTTCTCATTCTCTTTCACTCCCAGTAACCCCTTACATCTTAGTGGCATTATTGCCATCTTCTGTCTTCCTGAAACCTGTTCTTTTATTGTCCTTTCTCCTCACTAAAGTCTTCTCATTCTCTTTCACTCCCAGTAACCCCTTACATCTTAGTGGCATTATTGCCATCTTCTGTCTTCCTGAAACCTGTTCTTTTATTGTCCTTTCTCCTCACTAAAGTCTTCTCATTCTCTTTCACTCCCAGTAACCCTTTACATCTTAGTGACATTATTGCCATCTTCTGTCTTCCTGAAACCTGTTCTTTTATTGTCCTTTCACCTCACTAAAGTCTTCTCATTCTCTTTCACTCCCAGTAACCCCTTACATCTTAGTGGCATTATTGCCATCTTCTGTCTTCCTGAAACCTGTTCTTTTATTGTCCTTTCTCCTCACTAAAGTCTTCTCATTCTCTTTCACTCCCAGTAACCCCTTACATCTTAGTGGCATTATTGCCATCTTCTGTCTTCCTGAAACCTGTTCTTTTATTGTCCTTTCTCTTCACTAAAGTCTTCTCATTCTCTTTCACTCCCAGTAACCCCTTACATCTTAGTGGCATTATTGCCATCTTCTGTCTTCCTGAAACCTGTTCTTTTATTGTCCTTTCTCCTCACTAAAGTCTTCTCATTCTCTTTCACTCCCAGTAACCCCTTACATCTTAGTGGCATTATTGCCATCTTCTGTCTTCCTGAAACCTGTTTTTTTATTGTCCTTTCTCCTCACTAAAGTCTTCTCATTCTCTTTCACTCCCAGTAACCCCTTACATCTTAGTGGCATTATTGCCATCTTCTGTCTTCCTGAAACCTGTTCTTTTATTGTCCTTTCTCCTCACTAAAGTCTTCTCATTCTCTTTCACTCCCAGTAACCCCTTACATCTTAGTGGCATTATTGCCATCTTCTGTTTTCCTGAAACGTGTTCTTTTGTTGTCCTTTCTCCTTATTAAAGTCTTCTCATTCTCTTTCCCTCCCAGTAACCCCTTACATCTTAGTGGCATTATTGCCATCTTCTGTCTTCCTGAAACGTGTTCTTTTATTGTCCTTTCTCCTCACTAAACTCTTCTCATTCTCTTTCACTCCCAGTAACCCCTTACATTTAGTGGCATTGTCGCCATCTTCTGTCTTCCTGAAACCTGTTCTTTTATTGTCCTTTCTCCTCACTAAAGTCTTCTCATTCTCTTTCACTCCCAGTAACCCCTTACATCTTAGTGGCATTATTGCCATCTTCTGTCTTCCTGAAACCTGTTCTTTTATTGTCCTTTCTCCTCACTAAACTCTTCTCATTCTCTTTCACTCCCAGTAACCCCTTACATCTTAGTGGCATTATTGCCATCTTCTGTCTTCCTGAAACCTGTTCTTTTATTGTCCTTTCTCCTCACTAAAGTCTTCTCATTCTCTTTCACTCCCAGTAACCCCTTACATCTTAGTGGCATTATTGCCATCTTCTGTCTTCCTGAAACCTGTTCTTTTATTGTCCTTTCTCTTCACTAAAGTCTTCTCATTCTCTTTCACTCCCAGTAACCCCTTACATCTTAGTGGCATTATTGCCATCTTCTGTCTTCCTGAAACCTGTTCTTTTATTGTCCTTTCTCCTCACTAAAGTCTTCTCATTCTCTTTCACTCCCAGTAACCCCTTACATCTTAGTGGCATTATTGCCATCTTCTGTCTTCCTGAAACCTGTTCTTTTATTGTCCTTTCTCCTCACTAAAGACTTCTCATTCTCTTTCACTCCCAGTAACCCCTTACATCTTAGTGGCATTATTGCCATCTTCTGTCTTCCTGAAACCTGTTCTTTTATTGTCCTTTCTCCTCACTAAAGTCTTCTCATTCTCTTTCACTCCCAGTAACCCCTTACATCTTAGTGGCATTATTGCCATCTTCTGTCTTCCTGAAACCTGTTCTTTTATTGTCCTTTCTCCTCACTAAAGTCTTCTCATTCTCTTTCACTCCCAGTAACCCCTTACATCTTAGTGGCATTATTGCCATCTTCTGTCTTCCTGAAACCTGTTCTTTTATTGTCCTTTCTCCTCACTAAAGTCTTCTCATTCTCTTTCACTCCCAGTAACCCCTTACATCTTAGTGGCATTATTGCCATCTTCTGTCTTCCTGAAACCTGTTCTTTTATTGTCCTTTCTCCTCACTAAAGTCTTCTCATTCTCTTTCACTCCCAGTAACCCCTTACATCTTAGTGGCATTATTGCCATCTTCTGTCTTCCTGAAACCTGTTCTTTTATTGTCCTTTCTCCTCACTAAAGTCTTCTCATTCTCTTTCACTCCCAGTAACCCCTTACATCTTAGTGGCATTATTGCCATCTTCTGTCTTCCTGAAACCTGTTCTTTTATTGTCCTTTCTCCTCACTAAAGTCTTCTCATTCTCTTTCACTCCCAGTAACCCCTTACATCTTAGTGGCATTATTGCCATCTTCTGTCTTCCTGAAACCTGTTCTTTTATTGTCCTTTCTCCTCACTAAACTCTTCTCATTCTCTTTCACTCCCAGTAACCCCTTACATCTTAGTGGCATTATTGCCATCTTCTGTCTTCCTGAAACGTGTTCTTTTATTGTCCTTTCTCCTCACTAAACTCTTCTCATTCTCTTTCACTCCCAGTAACCCCTTACATCTTAGTGGCATTATTGCCATCTTCTGTCTTACTGAAACCTGTTCTTTTATTGTCCTTTCTCCTCACTAAAGTCTTCTCATTCTCTTTCACTCCCAGTAACCCCTTACATCTTGGTGGCATTATTGCCATCTTCTGTCTTCCTGAAACCTGTTCTTTTATTGTCCTTTCTCCTCACTAAAGTCTTCTCATTCTCTTTCACTCCCAGTAACCCCTTACATCTTAGTGGCATTATTGCCATCTTCTGTCTTCCTGAAACCTGTTCTTTTATTGTCCTTTCTCCTCACTAAAGTCTTCTCATTCTCTTTCACCCAGTAACCCCTTACATCTTAGTGGCATTATTGCCATCTTCTGTCTTCCTGAAACCTGTTCTTTTATTGTCCTTTCTCCTCACTAAAGTCTTCTCATTCTCTTTCACTCCCAGTAACCCATTACATCTTAGTGGCATTATTGCCATCTTCTGTCTTCCTGAAACCTGTTCTTTTATTGTCCTTTCTCCTCACTAAAGTCTTCTCATTCACTTTCACTCCCAGTAACCCCTTACATCTTAGTGGCATTATTGCCATCTTCTGTTTTCCTGAAACCTGTTCTTTTGTTGTCCTTTCTCCTTATTAAAGTCTTCTCATTCTCTTTCCCTCCCAGTAACTCCTTACATCTTAGTGGCATTATTGCCATATTCTGTCTTCCTGAAACCTGTTCTTTTATTGTCCTTTCTCCTCACTAAACTCTTCTCATTCTCTTTCACTCCCAGTAACCCCTTACATCTTAGTGGCATTATTGCCATCTTCTGTCTTCCTGAAACCTGTTCTTTTATTGTCCTTTCTCCACACTAAAGTCTTCTCATTCTCTTTCCGTCCCAGTAACCCCTTACATCTTAGTGGCATTATTGCCATCTTCTGTCTTCCTGAAACCTGTTCTTTTATTGTCCTTTCTCCTCACTAAAGTCTTCTCATTCTCTTTCACTCCCAGTAACCCCTTACATCTTAGTGGCATTATTGCCATCTTCTGTCTTCCTGAAACCTGTTCTTTTATTGTCCTTTCTCCTCACTAAAGTCTTCTCATTCTCTTTCACTCCCAGTAACCCCTTACATCTTAGTGGCATTATTGCCATCTTCTGTTTTCCTGAAACCTGTTCTTTTGTTGTCGTTTCTCCTTATTAAAGTCTTCTCATTCTCTTTCCCTCCCAGTAACCCCTTACATCTTAGTGGCATTATTGCCATCTTCTGTCTTCCTGAAACGTGTTCTTTTATTGTCCTTTCTCCTCACTAAACTCTTCTCATTCTCTTTCCCTCCCAGTAACCCCATACATTTAGTGGCATTATCGCCATCTTCTGTCTTCCTGAAACCTGTTCTTTTATTGTCCTTTCTCCTCACTAAAGTCTTCTCATTCTCTTTCCCTCCCAGTAACCCCTTACATGTAGTGGCATTATCGCCATCTTCTGTCTTCCTGAAACCTGTTCTTTTATTGTCCTTTCTCCTCACTAAAGTCTTCTCATTCTCTTTCACTCCCAGTAACCCCTTACATCTTAGTGGCATTATTGCCATCTTCTGTTTTCCTGAAACCTGTTCTTTTGTTGTCCTTTCTCCTTATTAAAGTCTTCTCATTCTCTTTCCCTCCCAGTAACCCCTTACATCTTAGTGGCATTATTGCCATCTTCTGTCTTCCTGAAACCTGTTCTTTTATTGTCCTTTCTCCTCACTAAAGTCTTCTCATTCTCTTTCCCTCCCAGTAACCCTTTACATCTTAGTGACATTATTGCCATCTTCTGTCTTCCTGAAACCTGATCTTTTATTGTCCTTTCTCCTTATTAAAGTCTTCTCATTCTCTTTCCCTCCCAGTAACCCTTTACATCTTAGTGACATTATTGCCATCTTCTGTCTTCCTGAAACCTGTTCTTTTATTGTCCTTTCTCCTCACTAAAGTCTTATCATTCTCTTTCCATCCCAGTAACCCCTTACATCTTAGTTGCATTATTGCCATCTTCTGTCTTCCTGAAACGTGTTCTTTTATTATCCTTTCTCCTTATTAAAGTCTTCTCATTCTCTTTCCCTCCCAGTAACCCTTTACATCTTAGTGACATTATTGCCATCTTCTGTCTTCCTGAAACCTGTTCTTTTATTGTCCTTTCTCCTCACTAAAGTCTTCTCATTCTCTTTCCATCCCAGTAACCCCTTACATCTTAGTGGCATTATTGCCATCTTCTGTCTTCCTGAAACGTGTTCTTTTATTGTCCTTTCTCCTCACTGAACTCTTCTCATTCTCTTTCACTCCCAGTAACCCCTGACATCTTAGTGGCATTATTGCCATCTTCTGTCTTCCTGAAACCTGTTCTTTTATTGTCCTTTCTCCTCACTGAAGTCTTCATTCTCTTTCTCCCAGTAACCCCTTACATCTTAGTGGCATTATTGCCATCTTTTGTCTTCCCTGAAACGTGCCTTTATTGTCCTTCTCCCTCACTAAAGTCTTCATTCTCTTTCCTCCCAGCAACCCCCCACATCTTAGTGGCATTATTGCCATCTTCTGTCTTCCTGAAACCTGTTCTTTTATTGTCCTTTCTCCTCACGGTGTCTTTCATCTTCACCCAGTAACCCCTTATATTCTAGTGGCATTATTGCCATCTTCTCTGTCTTCCTGAAACCTGTTCTTTTATTGTCTCTCCTCACTAAAGTCTTCTCATTCTCTTTTCACTCCAGTAACCCCTTACATCTTAGTGGCATTATTGCCATCTTCTTCTGTCTTCCTGAAACCTGTTCTTTTATTGTCCTTTCTCCTCACTAAAGTCTTCTCATTCTCTTCCTCCCAGACCTCACATCTAGTGGCATTATTGCCATCTTCTGTCTTCCTCCTGGAAACCTGTTCATTTATTGTCCTTTCTCCTTATTAAAGTCTTTCTCATTCTCTTTCCCTCCCAGTAACCACTCTCAAATCTAGAGGCATTATTGCCATCTTCTGTCTTCGTGAAACCTGTTCCTTTATTGTCCTTTTTCCCTTACCAGTCTTCTCATTCTCTTTCACTCCCAGTAACCCCTTACATCTTAGTGGCATTATTACTTTTCTTGCTTTCCTGAAACCTGTTCTTTTATTGTCCTTTCCTCCTCACTAAAGTCTTCTCATTCTCTTTCACTCCCAGTAACCCCTTACATCTTAGTGGCATTATTGCCATCTTCTGTCTTCCTGAAACCTGTTCTTTTATTGTCCTTTCTCCTCACTAAAGTCTTCTCATTCTCTTTCACTCCCAGTAACCCCTTACATCTTAGTGGCATTATTGCCATCTTCTGTCTTCCTCAAACTGTTTTGCTGTCCTTTCCCACTAAAGTCTTCATTCTCTTTCCCTCCCAGTAACCCCTTACATCTTAGTGGCATTAGTTGCTATCTTCTGTCTTCCTCCTTGAAACCTGTTCATTTATTGTCCTTTTCTCCTTATTAAAGTCTTCTCATTCTCTTTTCCCCCCAGTAACCACTTAAATCTTAGAGGCATTATTGCCATCTTCTGTCTTCGTAAAACCTGTTCCTTTATTGTCCTTTCTCCTCACTAAAGTCTTTCTCATTCTCTTTCACTCCCAGTAACCCCTTACATCTTAGTGGTATTATTGCCATCTTCTGTCTTCCTGAAACGTGTTCTTTTTTATTGTCCTTTCTCCTCACTAAACTCTTCTATTCTCTTTCACTCCTAGTAACCCCTTACATCTTAGTGGCATTATTGCCATCTTCTGTCTTCGTGAAACCTGTTCTTTTATTGTCCTTTCTCCTCACCAAAGTCTTCTCATTCTCTTTCCTCCCAGTAACCCCTTATATCTTAGTGGCATTATTGCCATCTTTTGTCTTCCTGAAACGTGTTCTTTTATTGTCCTTTCTCCTCACTAAACTCTTTCTCATTCTCTTTCACTCCCAGTAACCCCTTACATCTTAGTGACATTATTGCCATCTTCTGTCTTCCTGAAACCTGTTCTTTTTATTGTCCTTTTCTCCTCACTAAAGTCTTCTCATTCTCTCTTTCCATCCAGTAACCCTCATATCTTAGTGGCATTATTGCCATCTTCTGTCTTCCTGAAACGTGTTCTTTTATTGTCCTTTCTCCTCATTAAACTCTTCTCATTCTCTTTCACTCCCAGTAACCCCTTACATCTTAGTGGCAATATTGCCATCTTCTGTCTTCGTGAAACCTGTTCTTTTATTGTCCTTTCTCCTCACTAAAGTCTTCTCATTCTCTTTCCCTCCCAGTAACCCCTTATATCTTAGTGGCATTATTGCCATCTTTTGTCTTCCTGAAACGTGTTCTTTTATTGTCCTTTCTCCTCACTAAACTCTTCTCATTCTCTTTCACTCCCAGTAACCCCTTACATCTTAGTGACATTATTGCCATCTTCTGTCTTCCTGAAACCTGTTCTTTTATTGTCCTTTCTCCTCACTAAACTCTTCTCATTCTCTTTCACTCCCAGTAACCCCTTACATCTTAGTGGCATTATTGCCATCTTCTGTCTTCCTGAAACCTGTTCTTTTATTGTCCTTTCTCCTCACTAAAGTCTTCTCATTCTCTTTCACTCCCAGTAACCCCTTACATCTTAGTGGCATTATTGCCATCTTCTGTCTTACTGAAACCTGTTCTTTTATTGTCCTTTCTCCTCACTAAAGTCTTCTCATTCTCTTTCCCTCCCAGTAACCCCTTACATCTTAGTGGCATTATTGCCATCTTCTGTCTTCCTGAAACCTGTTCTTTTATTGTCCTTTCTCCTCACTAAACTCTTCTCATTCTCTTTCCCTCCCAGTAACCCCTTACATCTTAGTGGCATTATTGCCATCTTTTGTCTTCCTGAAACCTGTTCTTTTATTGTCCTTTCTCTTCACTAAAGTCTTCTCATTCTCTTTCACTCCCAGTAACCCCTTACATCTTAGTGGAATTATTGCCATTTTCTGTCTTCCTGAAACCTGTTCTTTTATTGTCCTTTCTCCTCACTAAAGTCTTCTCATTCTCTTTCCCTCCCAGTAACCCCTTACATCTTAGTGGAATTATTGCCATCTTCTGTCTTCCTGAAACCTGTTCTTTTATTGTCCTTTCTCCTCACTAAAGTCTTCTCATTCTCTTTCCCTCCCAGTAACCCCTTACATCTTAGTGGAATTGTTGCCATCTTCTGTCTTCCTGAAACCTGTTCTTTTATTGTCCTTTCTCCTCACTAAAGTCTTCTCATTCTCTTTCCCTCCCAGTAACCCCTTACATCTTAGTGGCATTATTGCCATCTTTTGTCTTCCTGAAACCTGTTCTTTTATTGTCCTTTCTCCTCACTAAAGTCTTCTCATTCTCTTTCACTCCCAGTAACCCCTTACATCTTAGTGGAATTATTGCCATCTTCTGTCTTCCTGAAACCTGTTCTTTTATTGTCCTTTCTCCTCACTAAAGTCTTCTCATTCTCTTTCCCTCCCAGTAACCCCTTACATCTTAGTGGAATTATTGCCATCTTCTGTCTTCCTGAAACCTGTTCTTTTATTGTCCTTTCTCCTCACTAAAGTCTTCTCATTCTCTTTCCCTCCCAGTAACCCCTTACATCTTAGTGGAATTATTGCCATCTTCTGTTTTCCTTAAACCTGTTCTTTTATTGTCCTTTCTCCTCACTAAAGTCTTCTCATTCTCTTTTCCTCCCCGTAACTCCTTACATCTTAGTGGCATTATTGCCATCTTCTGTCTTCCTGAAACCTGTTCTTTTATTGTCCTTTCTCCTCACTAAAGTCTTCTCATTCTCTTTCCCTCCCAGTAACCCCTTACATCTTAGTGGAATTATTGCCATCTTCTGTCTTCCTGAAACCTGTTCTTTTATTGTCCTTTCTCCTCACTAAAGTCTTCTCATTCTCTTTCCCTCCCAGTAACCCCTTACATCTTAGTGGAATTATTGCTATCTTCTGTTTTCCTGAAACCTGTTCTTTTATTGTCCTTTCTCCTCACTAAAGTCTTCTCATTCTCTTTCCCTCCCAGTAACCCCTTACATCTTAGTGGAATTATTGCCATCTTCTGTCTTCCTGAAACCTGTTCTTTTATTGTCCTTTCTCCTCACTAAAGTCTTCTCATTCTCTTTCCCTCCCAGTAACCCCTTACATCTTAGTGGAATTATTGCCATCTTCTGTCTTCCTGAAACCTGTTCTTTTATTGTCCTTTCTCCTCACTAAAGTCTTCTCATTCTCTTTCCCTCCCAGTAACCCCTTACATCTTAGTGGAATTATTGCCATCTTCTGTCTTCCTGAAACCTGTTCTTTTATTGTCCTTTCTCCTCACTAAAGTCTTCTCATTCTCTTTCACTCCCAGTAACCCCTTACATCTTAGTGGAATTATTGCCATCTTCTGTCTTCCTGAAACCTGTTCTTTTATTGTCCTTTCTCCTCACTAAAGTCTTTTCATTCTCTTTCACTCCCAGTAACCCCTTACATCTTAGTGGCATTATTGCCATCTTCTGTCTTCCTGAAACCTGTTCTTTTATTGTCCTTTCTCCTCACTAAAGTCTTCTCATTCTCTTTCCCTCCCAGTAACCCCTTACATCTTAGTGGAATTATTGGCATCTTCTGTCTTCCTGAAACCTGTTCTTTTATTGTCCTTTCTCCTCACTAAAGTCTTCTCATTCTCTTTCCCTCCCAGTAACGGCTTACATCTTAGTGGAATTATTGCCATCTTCTGTCTTCCTGAAACCTGTTCTTTTATTGTCCTTTCTCCTCACTAAAATCTTCTCATTCTCTTTCCCTCTCAGTAACCCCTGACATCTTAGTGGCATTATTGCCATCTTCTGTCTTCCTGAAACCTGTTCTTTTATTGTCCTTTCACCTCACTAAAGTCTTCTCATTCTCTTTCCCTCCCAGTAACCCCTTACATCTTAGTGGAATTATTGCCATCTTCTGTCTTCCTGAAACCTGTTCTTTTATTGTCCTTTCTCCTCACTAAAGTCTTCTCATTCTCTTTCACTCCCAGTAACCCCTTACATCTTAGTGGCATTATTGCCATCTTCTGTCTTCCTGAAACCTGTTCTTTTATTGTCCTTTCTCCTCACTAAAGTCTTCTCATTCTCTTTCACTCCCAGTAACCCCTTACATCTTAGTGGCATTATTGCCATCTTCTGTCTTCCTGAAACCTGTTCTTTTATTGTCCTTTCTCCTCACTAAAGTCTTCTCATTCTCTTTCCCTCCCAGTAACCCCTTACATCTTAGTGGAATTATTGCCATCTTCTGTCTTCCTGAAACCTGTTCTTTTATTGTCCTTTCTCCTCACTAAACTCTTCTCATTCTCTTTCACTCCCAGTAACGGCTTACATCTTAGTGGAATTATTGCCATCTTCTGTCTTCCTGAAACCTGTTCTTTTATTGTCCTTTCTCCTCACTAAAGTCTTCTCATTCTCTTTCCCTCTCAGTAACCCCTGACATCTTAGTGGCATTATTGCCATCTTCTGTCTTCCTGAAACCTGTTCTTTTATTGTCCTTTCACCTCACTAAAGTCTTCTCATTCTCTTTCCCTCCCAGTAACCCCTTACATCTTAGTGGAATTATTGCCATCTTCTGTCTTCCTGAAACCTGTTCTTTTATTGTCCTTTCTCCTCACTAAAGTCTTCTCATTCTCTTTCACTCCCAGTAACCCCTTACATCTTAGTGGCATTATTGCCATCTTCTGTCTTCCTGAAACCTGTTCTTTTATTGTCCTTTCTCCTCACTAAAGTCTTCTCATTCTCTTTCACTCCCAGTAACCCCTTACATCTTAGTGGCATTATTGCCATCTTCTGTCTTCCTGAAACCTGTTCTTTTATTGTCCTTTCTCCTCACTAAAGTCTTCTCATTCTCTTTCCCTCCCAGTAACCCCTTACATCTTAGTGGAATTATTGCCATCTTCTGTCTTCCTGAAACCTGTTCTTTTATTGTCCTTTCTCCTCACTAAACTCTTCTCATTCTCTTTCACTCCCAGTAACCCCTTACATCTTAGTGGCATTATTGCCATCTTCTGTCTTCCTGAAACCTGTTCTTTTATTGTCCTTTCTCCTCACTAAAGTCTTCTCATTCTCTTTCACTCCCAGTAACCCCTTACATCTTGGTGGCATTATTGCCATCTTCTGTCTTCCTGAAACCTGTTCTTTTATTGTCCTTTCTCCTCACTAAAGTCTTCTCATTCTCTTTCACTCCCAGTAACCCCTTACATCTTAGTGGCATTATTGCCATCTTCTGTCTTCCTGAAACCTGTTCTTTTATTGTCCTTTCTCCTCACTAAAGTCTTCTCATTCTCTTTCACTCCCAGTAACCCCTTACATCTTAGTGGCATTATTGCCATCTTCTGTCTTCCTGAAACCTGTTCTTTTATTGTCCTTTCTCCTCACTAAAGTCTTCTCATTCTCTTTCACTCCCAGTAACCCATTACATCTTAGTGGCATTATTGCCATCTTCTGTCTTCCTGAAACCTGTTCTTTTATTGTCCTTTCTCCTCACTAAAGTCTTCTCATTCACTTTCACTCCCAGTAACCCCTTACATCTTAGTGGCATTATTGCCATCTTCTGTTTTCCTGAAACCTGTTCTTTTGTTGTCCTTTCTCCTTATTAAAGTCTTCTCATTCTCTTTCCCTCCCAGTAACTCCTTACATCTTAGTGGCATTATTGCCATATTCTGTCTTCCTGAAACCTGTTCTTTTATTGTCCTTTCTCCTCACTAAACTCTTCTCATTCTCTTTCACTCCCAGTAACCCCTTACATCTTAGTGGCATTATTGCCATCTTCTGTCTTCCTGAAACCTGTTCTTTTATTGTCCTTTCTCCACACTAAAGTCTTCTCATTCTCTTTCCGTCCCAGTAACCCCTTACATCTTAGTGGCATTATTGCCATCTTCTGTCTTCCTGAAACCTGTTCTTTTATTGTCCTTTCTCCTCACTAAAGTCTTCTCATTCTCTTTCACTCCCAGTAACCCCTTACATCTTAGTGGCATTATTGCCATCTTCTGTCTTCCTGAAACCTGTTCTTTTATTGTCCTTTCTCCTCACTAAAGTCTTCTCATTCTCTTTCACTCCCAGTAACCCCTTACATCTTAGTGGCATTATTGCCATCTTCTGTTTTCCTGAAACCTGTTCTTTTGTTGTCCTTTCTCCTTATTAAAGTCTTCTCATTCTCTTTCCCTCCCAGTAACCCCTTACATCTTAGTGGCATTATTGCCATCTTCTGTCTTCCTGAAACGTGTTCTTTTATTGTCCTTTCTCCTCACTAAACTCTTCTCATTCTCTTTCCCTCCCAGTAACCCCATACATTTAGTGGCATTATCGCCATCTTCTGTCTTCCTGAAACCTGTTCTTTTATTGTCCTTTCTCCTCACTAAAGTCTTCTCATTCTCTTTCCCTCCCAGTAACCCCTTACATGTAGTGGCATTATCGCCATCTTCTGTCTTCCTGAAACCTGTTCTTTTATTGTCCTTTCTCCTCACTAAAGTCTTCTCATTCTCTTTCACTCCCAGTAACCCCTTACATCTTAGTGGCATTATTGCCATCTTCTGTTTTCCTGAAACCTGTTCTTTTGTTGTCCTTTCTCCTTATTAAAGTCTTCTCATTCTCTTTCCCTCCCAGTAACCCCTTACATCTTAGTGGCATTATTGCCATCTTCTGTCTTCCTGAAACCTGTTCTTTTATTGTCCTTTCTCCTCACTAAAGTCTTCTCATTCTCTTTCCCTCCCAGTAACCCTTTACATCTTAGTGACATTATTGCCATCTTCTGTCTTCCTGAAACCTGATCTTTTATTGTCCTTTCTCCTTATTAAAGTCTTCTCATTCTCTTTCCCTCCCAGTAACCCTTTACATCTTAGTGACATTATTGCCATCTTCTGTCTTCCTGAAACCTGTTCTTTTATTGTCCTTTCTCCTCACTAAAGTCTTATCATTCTCTTTCCATCCCAGTAACCCCTTACATCTTAGTTGCATTATTGCCATCTTCTGTCTTCCTGAAACGTGTTCTTTTATTATCCTTTCTCCTTATTAAAGTCTTCTCATTCTCTTTCCCTCCCAGTAACCCTTTACATCTTAGTGACATTATTGCCATCTTCTGTCTTCCTGAAACCTGTTCTTTTATTGTCCTTTCTCCTCACTAAAGTCTTCTCATTCTCTTTCCATCCCAGTAACCCCTTACATCTTAGTGGCATTATTGCCATCTTCTGTCTTCCTGAAACGTGTTCTTTTATTGTCCTTTCTCCTCACTGAACTCTTCTCATTCTCTTTCACTCCCAGTAACCCCTGACATCTTAGTGGCATTATTGCCATCTTCTGTCTTCCTGAAACCTGTTCTTTTATTGTCCTTTCTCCTCACTGAAGTCTTCTCATTCTCTTTCCCTCCCAGTAACCCCTTACATCTTAGTGGCATTATTGCCATCTTTTGTCTTCCTGAAACGTGTTCTTTTATTGTCCTTTCTCCTCACTAAAGTCTTCTCATTCTCTTTCCCTCCCAGTAACCCCTTACATCTTAGTGGCATTATTGCCATCTTCTGTCTTCCTGAAACCTGTTCTTTTATTGTCCTTTCTCCTCACTAAAGTCTTCTCATTCTCTTTCACTCCCAGTAACCCCTTACATCTTAGTGGCATTATTGCCATCTTCTGTCTTCCTGAAACCTGTTCTTTTATTGTCCTTTCTCCTCACTAAAGTCTTCTCATTCTCTTTCACTCCCAGTAACCCCTTACATCTTAGTGGCATTATTGCCATCTTCTGTCTTCCTGAAACCTGTTCTTTTATTGTCCTTTCTCCTCACTAAAGTCTTCTCATTCTCTTTCCCTCCCAGTAACCCCTTACATCTTAGTGGCATTATTGCCATCTTCTGTCTTCCTGAAACCTGTTCATTTATTGTCCTTTCTCCTTATTAAAGTCTTCTCATTCTCTTTCCCTCCCAGTAACCACTTAAATCTTAGAGGCATTATTGCCATCTTCTGTCTTCGTGAAACCTGTTCTTTTATTGTCCTTTCTCCTCACTAAAGTCTTCTCATTCTCTTTCACTCCCAGTAACCCCTTACATCTTAGTGGCATTATTGCCATCTTCTGTCTTCCTGAAACGTGTTCTTTTATTGTCCTTTCTCCTCACTAAACTCTTCTCATTCTCTTTCACTCCCAGTAACCCCTTACATCTTAGTGGCATTATTGCCATCTTCTGTCTTCGTGAAACCTGTTCTTTTATTGTCCTTTCTCCTCACTAAAGTCTTCTCATTCTCTTTCCCTCCCAGTAACCCCTTATATCTTAGTGGCATTATTGCCATCTTTTGTCTTCCTGAAACGTGTTCTTTTATTGTCCTTTCTCCTCACTAAACTCTTCTCATTCTCTTTCACTCCCAGTAACCCCTTACATCTTAGTGACATTATTGCCATCTTCTGTCTTCCTGAAACCTGTTCTTTTATTGTCCTTTCTCCTCACTAAAGTCTTCTCATTCTCTTTCCATCCCAGTAACCCCTTACATCTTAGTGGCATTATTGCCATCTTCTGTCTTCCTGAAACGTGTTCTTTTATTGTCCTTTCTCCTCATTAAACTCTTCTCATTCTCTTTCACTCCCAGTAACCCCTTACATCTTAGTGGCAATATTGCCATCTTCTGTCTTCGTGAAACCTGTTCTTTTATTGTCCTTTCTCCTCACTAAAGTCTTCTCATTCTCTTTCCCTCCCAGTAACCCCTTATATCTTAGTGGCATTATTGCCATCTTTTGTCTTCCTGAAACGTGTTCTTTTATTGTCCTTTCTCCTCACTAAACTCTTCTCATTCTCTTTCACTCCCAGTAACCCCTTACATCTTAGTGACATTATTGCCATCTTCTGTCTTCCTGAAACCTGTTCTTTTATTGTCCTTTCTCCTCACTAAACTCTTCTCATTCTCTTTCACTCCCAGTAACCCCTTACATCTTAGTGGCATTATTGCCATCTTCTGTCTTCCTGAAACCTGTTCTTTTATTGTCCTTTCTCCTCACTAAAGTCTTCTCATTCTCTTTCACTCCCAGTAACCCCTTACATCTTAGTGGCATTATTGCCATCTTCTGGCTTACTGAAACCTGTTCTTTTATTGTCCTTTCTCCTCACTAAAGTCTTCTCATTCTCTTTCCCTCCCAGTAACCCCTTACATCTTAGTGGCATTATTGCCATCTTCTGTCTTCCTGAAACCTGTTCTTTTATTGTCCTTTCTCCTCACTAAACTCTTCTCATTCTCTTTCCCTCCCAGTAACCCCTTACATCTTAGTGGCATTATTGCCATCTTTTGTCTTCCTGAAACCTGTTCTTTTATTGTCCTTTCTCTTCACTAAAGTCTTCTCATTCTCTTTCACTCCCAGTAACCCCTTACATCTTAGTGGAATTATTGCCATTTTCTGTCTTCCTGAAACCTGTTCTTTTATTGTCCTTTCTCCTCACTAAAGTCTTCTCATTCTCTTTCCCTCCCAGTAACCCCTTACATCTTAGTGGAATTATTGCCATCTTCTGTCTTCCTGAAACCTGTTCTTTTATTGTCCTTTCTCCTCACTAAAGTCTTCTCATTCTCTTTCCCTCCCAGTAACCCCTTACATCTTAGTGGAATTGTTGCCATCTTCTGTCTTCCTGAAACCTGTTCTTTTATTGTCCTTTCTCCTCACTAAAGTCTTCTCATTCTCTTTCCCTCCCAGTAACCCCTTACATCTTAGTGGCATTATTGCCATCTTTTGTCTTCCTGAAACCTGTTCTTTTATTGTCCTTTCTCCTCACTAAAGTCTTCTCATTCTCTTTCACTCCCAGTAACCCCTTACATCTTAGTGGAATTATTGCCATCTTCTGTCTTCCTGAAACCTGTTCTTTTATTGTCCTTTCTCCTCACTAAAGTCTTCTCATTCTCTTTCCCTCCCAGTAACCCCTTACATCTTAGTGGAATTATTGCCATCTTCTGTCTTCCTGAAACCTGTTCTTTTATTGTCCTTTCTCCTCACTAAAGTCTTCTCATTCTCTTTCCCTCCCAGTAACCCCTTACATCTTAGTGGAATTATTGCCATCTTCTGTTTTCCTTAAACCTGTTCTTTTATTGTCCTTTCTCCTCACTAAAGTCTTCTCATTCTCTTTTCCTCCCCGTAACTCCTTACATCTTAGTGGCATTATTGCCATCTTCTGTCTTCCTGAAACCTGTTCTTTTATTGTCCTTTCTCCTCACTAAAGTCTTCTCATTCTCTTTCCCTCCCAGTAACCCCTTACATCTTAGTGGAATTATTGCCATCTTCTGTCTTCCTGAAACCTGTTCTTTTATTGTCCTTTCTCCTCACTAAAGTCTTCTCATTCTCTTTCCCTCCCAGTAACCCCTTACATCTTAGTGGAATTATTGCTATCTTCTGTTTTCCTGAAACCTGTTCTTTTATTGTCCTTTCTCCTCACTAAAGTCTTCTCATTCTCTTTCCCTCCCAGTAACCCCTTACATCTTAGTGGAATTATTGCCATCTTCTGTCTTCCTGAAACCTGTTCTTTTATTGTCCTTTCTCCTCACTAAAGTCTTCTCATTCTCTTTCCCTCCCAGTAACCCCTTACATCTTAGTGGAATTATTGCCATCTTCTGTCTTCCTGAAACCTGTTCTTTTATTGTCCTTTCTCCTCACTAAAGTCTTCTCATTCTCTTTCCCTCCCAGTAACCCCTTACATCTTAGTGGAATTATTGCCATCTTCTGTCTTCCTGAAACCTGTTCTTTTATTGTCCTTTCTCCTCACTAAAGTCTTCTCATTCTCTTTCACTCCCAGTAACCCCTTACATCTTAGTGGAATTATTGCCATCTTCTGTCTTCCTGAAACCTGTTCTTTTATTGTCCTTTCTCCTCACTAAAGTCTTTTCATTCTCTTTCACTCCCAGTAACCCCTTACATCTTAGTGGCATTATTGCCATCTTCTGTCTTCCTGAAACCTGTTCTTTTATTGTCCTTTCTCCTCACTAAAGTCTTCTCATTCTCTTTCCCTCCCAGTAACCCCTTACATCTTAGTGGAATTATTGGCATCTTCTGTCTTCCTGAAACCTGTTCTTTTATTGTCCTTTCTCCTCACTAAAGTCTTCTCATTCTCTTTCACTCCCAGTAACGGCTTACATCTTAGTGGAATTATTGCCATCTTCTGTCTTCCTGAAACCTGTTCTTTTATTGTCCTTTCTCCACACTAAAGTCTTCTCATTCTCTTTCCCTCTCAGTAACCCCTGACATCTTAGTGGCATTATTGCCATCTTCTGTCTTCCTGAAACCTGTTCTTTTATTGTCCTTTCACCTCACTAAAGTCTTCTCATTCTCTTTCCCTCCCAGTAACCCCTTACATCTTAGTGGAATTATTGCCATCTTCTGTCTTCCTGAAACCTGTTCTTTTATTGTCCTTTCTCCTCACTAAAGTCTTCTCATTCTCTTTCACTCCCAGTAACCCCTTACATCTTAGTGGCATTATTGCCATCTTCTGTCTTCCTGAAACCTGTTCTTTTATTGTCCTTTCTCCTCACTAAAGTCTTATCATTCTCTTTCACTCCCAGTAACCCCTTACATCTTAGTGGCATTATTGCCATCTTCTGTCTTCCTGAAACCTGTTCTTTTATTGTCCTTTCTCCTCACTAAAGTCTTCTCATTCTCTTTCCCTCCCAGTAACCCCTTACATCTTAGTGGAATTATTGCCATCTTCTGTCTTCCTGAAACCTGTTCTTTTATTGTCCTTTCTCCTCACTAAAGTCTTCTCATTCTCTTTCACTCCCAGTAACCCCTTACATCTTAGTGGCATTATTGCCATCTTCTGTCTTCCTGAAACCTGTTCTTTTATTGTCCTTTCTCCTCACTAAAGTCTTCTCATTCTCTTTCCCTCCCAGTAACCCCTTACATCTTAGTGGCATTATTGCCATCTTCTGTCTTCCTGAAACCTGTTCTTTTATTGTCCTTTTTCCTCACTAAAGTCTTCTCATTCTCTTTCACTCCCAGTAACCCCTTACATCTTAGTGGCATTATTGCCATCTTCTGTCTTCCTGAAACCTGTTCTTTTATTGTCCTTTCTCCTCACTAAAGTCTTCTCATTCTCTTTCACTCCCAGTAACCCCTTACATCTTAGTGGCATTATTGCCATCTTCTGTCTTCCTGAAACCTGTTCTTTTATTGTCCTTTCTCCTCACTAAAGTCTTCTCATTCTCTTTCCCTCCCAGTAACCCCTTACATCTTAGTGGCATTATTGCCATCTTCTGTCTTCCTGAAACCTGTTCTTTTATTGTCCTTTCTCCTCACTAAAGTCTTCTCATTCTCTTTCCCTCCCAGTATCCCCTTACATCTTAGTGGAATTATTGCCATCTTCTGTCTTCCTGAAACCTGTTCTTTTATTGTCCTTTCTCCTCACTAAAGTCTTCTCATTCTCTTTCCCTCTCAGTAACCCCTGACATCTTAGTGGCATTATTGCCATCTTCTGTCTTCCTGAAACCTGTTCTTTTATTGTCCTTTCACCTCACTAAAGTCTTCTCATTCTCTTTCCCTCCCAGTAACCCCTTACATCTTAGTGGAATTATTGCCATCTTCTGTCTTCCTGAAACCTGTTCTTTTATTGTCCTTTCTCCTCACTAAAGTCTTCTCATTCTCTTTCACTCCCAGTAACCCCTTACATCTTAGTGGCATTATTGCCATCTTCTGTCTTCCTGAAACCTGTTCTTTTATTGTCCTTTCTCCTCACTAAAGTCTTCTCATTCTCTTTCACTCCCAGTAACCCCTTACATCTTAGTGGCATTATTGCCATCTTCTGTCTTCCTGAAACCTGTTCTTTTATTGTCCTTTCTCCTCACTAAAGTCTTCTCATTCTCTTTCCCTCCCAGTAACCCCTTACATCTTAGTGGCATTATTGCCATCTTCTGTCTTCCTGAAACCTGTTCTTTTATTGTCCTTTCTCCTCATTAAAGTCTTCTCATTCTCTTTCCCTCCCAGTAACCCCTTACATCTTAGTGGAATTATTGCCATCTTCTGTCTTCCTGAAACCTGTTCTTTTATTGTCCTTTCTCCTCACTAAAGTCTTCTCATTCTCTTTCCCTCTCAGTAACCCCTGACATCTTAGTGGCATTATTGCCATCTTCTGTCTTCCTGAAACCTGTTCTTTTATTGTCCTTTCACCTCACTAAAGTCTTCTCATTCTCTTTCACTCCCAGTAACCCCTTACATCTTAGTGGCATTATTGCCATCTTCTGTCTTCCTGAAACCTGTTCTTTTATTGTCCTTTCTCCTCACTAAAGTCTTCTCATTCTCTTTCACTCCGAGTAACCCCTTACATCTTAGTGGCATTATTGCCATCTTCTGTCTTCCTGAAACCTGTTCTTTTATTGTCCTTTCTCCTCACTAAAGTCTTCTCATTCTCTTTCACTCCCAGTAACCCCTTACATCTTAGTGGCATTATTGCCATCTTCTGTCTTCCTGAAACCTGTTCTTTTATTGTCCTTTCTCCTCACTAAAGTCTTCTCATTCTCTTTCCCTCCCAGTAACCCCTTACATCTTAGTGGAATTATTGCCATCTTCTGTCTTCCTGAAACCTGTTCTTTTATTGTCCTTTCTCCTCACTAAAGTCTTCTCATTCTCTTTCACTCCCAGTAACCCCTTACATCTTAGTGGCATTATTGCCATCTTCTGTCTTCCTGAAACCTGTTCTTTTATTGTCCTTTCTCCTCACTAAAGTCTTCTCATTCTCTTTCACTCCCAGTAACCCCTTACATCTTAGTGGCATTATTGCCATCTTCTGTCTTCCTGAAACCTGTTCTTTTATTGTCCTTTCTCCTCACTAAAGTCTACTCATTCTCTTTCCCTCCCAGTAACCCCTTACATCTTAGTGGCATTATTGCCATCTTCTGCCTTCCTGAAACCTGTTCTTTTATTGTCCTTTCTCCTCACTAAAGTCTTCTCATTCTCTTTCCCTCCCAGTAACCCCTTACATCTTAGTGGAATTATTGCCATCTTCTGTCTTCCTGAAACCTGTTCTTTTATTGTCCTTTCTCCTCACTAAAGTCTTCTCATTCTCTTTCCCTCTCAGTAACCCCTGACATCTTAGTGGCATTATTGCCATCTTCTGTCTTCCTGAAACCTGTTCTTTTATTGTCCTTTCACCTCACTAAAGTCTTCTCATTCTCTTTCACTCCCAGTAACCCCTTACATCTTAGTGGCATTATTGCCATCTTCTGTCTTCCTGAAACCTGTTCTTTTATTGTCCTTTCTCCTCACTAAAGTCTTCTCATTCTCTTTCACTCCCAGTAACCCCTTACATCTTAGTGGCATTATTGCCATCTTCTGTCTTCCTGAAACCTGTTCTTTTATTGTCCTTTCTCCTCACTAAAGTCTTCTCATTCTCTTTCACTCCCAGTAACCCTTACATCTTAGTGGCATTATTGCCATCTTCTGTCTTCCTGAAACCTGTTCTTTTATTGTCCTTTCTCCTCACTAAAGTCTTCTCATTCTCTTTCCCTCCCAGTAACCCCTTACATCTTAGTGGCATTATTGCCATCTTCTGTCTTCCTGAAACCTGTTCTTTTATTGTCCTTTTTCCTCACTAAAGTCTTCTCATTCTCTTTCACTCCCAGTAACCCCTTACATCTTAGTGGCATTATTGCCATCTTCTGTCTTCCTGAAACCTGTTCTTTTATTGTCCTTTCTCCTCACTAAAGTCTTCTCATTCTCTTTCACTCCCAGTAACCCCTTACATCTTAGTGGCATTATTGCCATCTTCTGTCTTCCTGAAACCTGTTCTTTTATTGTCCTTTCTCCTCACTAAAGTCTTCTCATTCTCTTTCCCTCCCAGTAACCCCTTACATCTTAGTGGCATTATTGCCATCTTCTGTCTTCCTGAAACCTGTTCTTTTATTGTCCTTTCTCCTCATTAAAGTCTTCTCATTCTCTTTCCCTCCCAGTAACCCCTTACATCTTAGTGGAATTATTGCCATCTTCTGTCTTCCTGAAACCTGTTCTTTTATTGTCCTTTCTCCTCACTAAAGTCTTCTCATTCTCTTTCCCTCTCAGTAACCCCTGACATCTTAGTGGCATTATTGCCATCTTCTGTCTTCCTGAAACCTGTTCTTTTATTGTCCTTTCACCTCACTAAAGTCTTCTCATTCTCTTTCACTCCCAGTAACCCCTTACATCTTAGTGGCATTATTGCCATCTTCTGTCTTCCTGAAACCTGTTCTTTTATTGTCCTTTCTCCTCACTAAAATCTTCTCATTCTCTTTCACTCCCAGTAACCCCTTACATCTTAGTGGCATTATTGCCATCTTCTGTCTTCCTGAAACCTGTTCTTTTATTGTCCTTTCTCCTCACTAAAGTCTTCTCATTCTCTTTCACTCCCAGTAACCCCTTACATCTTAGTGGCATTATTGCCATCTTCTGTCTTCCTGAAACCTGTTCTTTTATTGTCCTTTCTCCTCACTAAAGTCTTCTCATTCTCTTTCCCTCCCAGTAACCCCTTACATCTTAGTGGCATTATTGCCATCTTCTGTCTTCCTGAAAGCTGTTCTTTTATTGTCCTTTTTCCTCACTAAAGTCTTCTCATTCTCTTTCCCTCCCAGTAACCCCTTACATCTTAGTGGCATTATCGCTTTGCATGGGGTGAAATGATTAAAAACAAAACTTTCAAAGGACAGGATAACTTTTCCTGTGAGCGAAATGGCAACGACATTGTAGTGGTGTCACATTAAAAACGCCAACAAGGCGATGGTTTCGAATTGTCGATCGACCGTCATAAGAACCACCTACGGCTTTAACTCAACTAGGCAATGGCAACTAGCCAAAGAGAAGGAAAACTCTGAAATTGTACCAGTTGACCGTACCGATATCGAATATAGTGTAGCGACCGATCGACAATCGGCTTTTACATTCCCACGGGAGGTAGATCCTAAATAGCCACCGGGATCTGCCTGATAATATGAGGGCACGCTAAAGAAATTAAGGCTTTTCTATATCTCGAATTTAATTTCCCTACAAAGGAGAAATCTTCATCCGGTAATAATTGAATTTACCGTTACTATACGGGAAAATTTCGCTATTCATTGATCGAACAGTTAACGATTCTTTAACATGAAAATAATTAAAAAAAATATTTTATTAAAATATTTCCGGGCAATGAAATCTCATCAAATCCACAGTTATCGCTCTTTCTTCCCCTAATTAATGCATTGGATATCGGCTCGGAACGAGGAATCGGGGAGCCGAGTTCGAATTCCAGCTGAATTCATTGCTTTCACTTACGTGCAAATACCCTTGGGAAAAGTATTAATCCGTCTCTTCCTTCCAGGTATGGGTCAAATAACAGGACAGATTGGGTTCTATAGCCTTGGCTGGCAACCAGAAAGCAATGGCAACCTACTGCGGGATAAACTTCTGCCCAGTCACTCATGTCTCTTTCGGGACATGATCGCACAAAACGTGTATCACCTATGGCACTTAACTAACTGACTGAATATACTAGTTGAAAACATGATTAAGGTTTCTACTTGGCATAAAGTGGGGGATCAATTTTATGTTGTCATGAAGTAATAAACTGATCCCCCACTAATTACTACTTAATAATATAATGCATCTCTTCCCCCTAGCTAGGAGTCAAATAATAAAACAGATTGGGTTCTATAGCCTTGGTCGGCCACCAGTCTACCGCAGAAAGCAATGGCAACCTACTGCGGGATAATCTTCTGCCCAGTCAGTCATGTCTCTTTCGAGACATGATCGCCCACGCGTGTATCACGTATGGCACTTATTAACTGACTGACCTAAAACAAGACCCATGAGACACTCAGGGTAGAGGGTTACTGAAGGAGGATGTAAATACATACAGAGACAGAGAAAGTGGTGCCTATTATGAAAATATGTAGGATAGATAATGCTCGACTCTTAAGTTGAAAACCGTAAGATTGGGATTATAAAGATTTATTTGATTGCGCTGTTTGTTTTTGACGGCTTATCAACCTATTGAAGTTTAATTAAAAGCAGAAGATATTGTTATAGTGTAAGAATTTTCGGAGATAATGATTTCTATTACTAATGATAGTTTACTTCCAAAATATTTTCTTTTAATATTGCTCACCCAATATAAGGCCCAAGAGTACTCAAAGTAGTGGGTTACTAAATGCTTTAAACGTATACAGGGAATGAATGAGAAATGAATATATGATGGTTGACCCTTAAATTGAGAGTTTAAGATTCTAGTGATCAGAATTTATTTAATTGATCGGATTGTTTTTGACGGCTTATCAACCTACTATGCGGATATAAAATGGGGGATCAATTCTATATTATGATCAATATAAACTGATCCCTCATTTTGTGGCCATGCTAGTTTCTATACATTTATATTCTAGATTTATGACTTGAGCTAGTAGATGGTAGAGCCGGGTTTGTGTGGTGTAACAGGAGAAAGCGTGCTTAGAGCCACCAGGGATAGGGAGACGTGGAAGGCCATGATCACCTATGCTTTTTCTTTGGGAATTGGCCTGAATAAAGTTAATATCGTCATTAAATATTTTCCTTTCCAATCAACCGTGCTATCCATTTTATTTGTTACTGCTTTTGGAAGTCTTCAAATGAAGTGGGAGTTTATTATTTGGGTAAGCTATTTGTCATAATATAGCGCTAGTCTATAGAATCTGATGAAGGATTATCTTCAAGGTTGCATTTGATTGAAACTATTTTATAAAGGATTTGATCGAATATGGTATGACGGACACGTCCTCAGAAGATTCAACATACAAGTCCTACAGGTTTTTTATGACCTTGATACAAGTGCAGCTTTTTTTAATAATAGGCGGCTAGAGAAGCTGGTCGCAAAATTTAGTATCCAGCAGTCAATTAAGTGCCATACGTGATAAACGCTTTGGGCGATCAAGTCTGGAAAGAGACATGACTGACTGGGCAGAATATTTTTTTTCCGCAGAAGATTACCATTATTTTTTGTGGTAGACTGATTACCAACCAAGACTATAGAACCCAATCTGTCCTATTATTTGATCCAAGCTGGAGATATAGGCGACAGATTAATACCTTTCCCAAGGATATTTGCACGTAAGTGAGTGTAAGGAATTCAACTTGAATTCCAACTCGGCTCTCCGATTTGATGACCCTATCGGCTCGCCGATTTTGTGCTCGTTAAACGCATTCCACTCATATTTATTTCTTGTAAAAATTATTGTTATAAATCTATCTAAACTTATTTATAAATGGAATTTTGTCTCTGTGTCTGTGTCTGTGTGTGTGTCCGTTATCTATAGACTCCGAAACGGCTGAACCGATTTTCTTAAGAATTCACACAGTTGTACTGTAAGCGTCTACGAGTCTTTTTAGCTAGGTTTTGTGTCGAGGTACTCCAGATAAACATCGAAAATCGATAATCGAAAAAATCAGGTTATAGAAGGAGTGGTCCGATTTTAATCAAATTTGATACACTCATAGACAAAGGCATAAGAAACGATATTCAGAAATTTCAAGGTTTCAGTTCTTACAATAGTGCAGAAAATCGATAATATATATATATATATATGTTTGTGTGTGTGTCTATCTATCTGCCTGTATGTCTGTATATTTTTTTCAGCCCTTTTATTTTAGTTTTTGCTTCGGGTTTGGCTCTAAGTAGGTATAATTGTAGTTCTTAGTCTCAGCCATGATACCATTTACTCAGAGGACTTATTTAGCCTTCAAAATTCAGTTTACGACGAAAAAAACTTATTTGATATCGATACCAGGAAATCAAAATTTGACTTACATCCATTCATTTTTCTTTCAGTCTACAGTTTTGCTTTAACTGGAAACAACTATTGCTTTTTAGTCTTTCGTGCCAACGTCTAAAGAGTCTGAGCTCCAGGACCATGGATTAGTTTTAAAGCTTTCATTACACCCGAGCAACGTCGGGCTATACCGCTCGTATATATATATATATATATATATATATATATATATATATATATATATGCTGTATGCTGTCTTGGATACTAACAACAATGACACTTATATTGATGACATTCGCAATAAAAATTATCTTGACTCCGAAAAACAGTGATGTGCTGGAACTTACCAATAAATTATTCGATGTACCGCCTAGAAATAATGAAACATTAAAGGTATTGACACTGTTGATAATGAAAGACGATATAGAAATAAATTACCCGACAGAATATCCAAATTAACTAACCGTCTCTGGAAATGCCTCCCCGTGAATTAGAATTAGAAGCCGGCTCGATTGTTTTGCCAATATATTAGCCCCTGAAAAGGATTATTTAACGGCACAAGATTGATCATCAGATCCATGGCAGTTCACCACATCAGAGCAGAAATAATTACTGGTAGCTAAATAGGACACAGAATGTTAATCCTGAAAATAAATTTAGTACCGAGTAAAAAAAACCCAACCTTTTATTTTGAAAAGACGACAATAACAAATAATTCCGTCATTTCTAATGACAATAAGTTAGAAGGACAATCATATTCAGATGTAAGAATATATTTACCAAAACCTGTATTTAGCCATGGACAATTATATGTAACACTTAATAAAACAAGATGCCCTGAAAACCTCAAGATGTTAATTATCTGAACATCAGGAAATGTTAGTGGTACCCTACATACATACCAAAAATATCATATTGATTAACCTATTAAATTAAATGTCATTTCCTATTCAGTGCCGGGCGTAATACACGCATGAGCGATCATGTCTAGAAAGAGACATGACTGACTGGGCAAAAGATTGTCCCGCAATAGGTTGCCATTGCTTTCTGCAGTAGACTGGTTACCAGCCAAGGCTATAGAACCCAATCTGTTTTATTATTTGACTTATAGCTACAGGGTGAAGAGATGTAATATTATAATCAGTGGGGAATCAGTTTATTACTTCATAACAATATAAAACTAATCCCCAACTTTATGCCCAGTAAAAGCCTTAATTATGTTTTCAACTATTATATTCAGTCAGTCAGTTAAGTACCGTACGTGATACACACTTGAACCGCCCACATCTATTGAACAGGTTAAGAGGCTCATCCCTTGTTCCCTGTTTAGGATGTGGTTTCCGGCTTTCTCTTTTCCAATCTTCTCACTTTGTTGTTTTTTTTTTCAATTGGAGTCGATAGATCTATCTATCGCCCGGTTCACACTCCACCCACGTCTACTGAACAGGTTAAGAGGCTCATCCCTTGTTCCCTGTTTGGGATGTGGTTTCCGGCTTTTCTCTTTTCCAATCTTCTCACTTTGGTTTCTTTTTATTTTCTTTCTTTTTTTTTCAATTGGAGTAGATAGATCTCTCGTCCGGTTCACACTCCACCCACGTCTGTTGAACGGGTTAAGAGGCTCATCCCTGTTCCCTGTTTGGGATGTGGTTTCCGGCTTTCTCTTTTCCAATCTGTTCACTATTACGTAGCCCCCTGCACATCAGTGGCATTGCCGCCTTGCTTGGGAGTGATACGATTAAAAAAAAAATGTCTCGAAAGAGACATGACTGACTGAGCAGAAGATTGTCCCGCAAAAGGTTACCATTAGTTTCTACAGTAGACTGGTTGCCAGCCAAGGCTATAGAACCCGGACTCTTCTGTTATTAACCTATAACAGGAGGGAAGAGACAGATTAATACCTTTCCTAAGTGTATTTGTACGTAAGTGAATACAAGGAATTCAAACACGGCTACCCGATTTCTCGATTTGAGCTGATACCCACTGCACCACAACACACATCAATATGTGGTTAAATTATATATTTTTCTTTTTATTGCACAGAATACGGTTCTGCTCTATACATACGTAAACTAGTTATTATAATATTGTCCTGTGTTATATACAAAATAATTAGCCAATGTACCAAGTCGGCAAGGAAAGTAATGAGCGCCACCACAATATATCGAATGTGAACATTATAATATATTAATATTTGTTTGTTCAAGAAACAATATCCGATTTTAGAATCAACTTTTATTTCTGAATTGATGTATTTAAACAATGTTTAAATCAACTGATTTAACGAGTAAAACATCCCTACCTTTTATTTTGAAAAGACGACAATAACAAATAATTCCATCATTTCTAATCGCAATAAGTCACAAGGACAATCATGTTCAAATATAGGCATATGTTTACCAAAACCTGTATTTAGCCATGGACAATTATATGTAACACTTAATAAAACAAGATGCCCTGAAAACCTCAAGATTTTAATTCTCTGAACATCAGGAAATGTTAGTGGTACCCTATATATATTACCAAAAATATCCCATTGAGAGAGCTATCAAATTAATTGTCATTTTTCTTATCAGTGCCATACGGAGAGCCTGAAAATCTACGCCTCCCTGCCTTGAAATTACATGGTTACGATAAAAGTCTGAAGTTTCGGACGCCAAGAAATCTTTAAATCGATTAGCTATTGTCTTCTTTGCAACGGAATGTCTTTTGGCTTAAAAAAAATTACCAAAGTGCTTGGAAAAGTAGGTTGTCAGTAGGCGGAAGATCTGCGGAATATGTCTTGTATCCCTCTACCCCCAGCTCGGTAGGTTTCTGTAGTGTCGTCCTGACAGCATGTGACCGAGCATTGTCATTAAGCAGAATGGGATTTAATCGATTAACCAATGCCAGTCGCATTTTGCTTAACTGAATATGCATCTAATCCAGTTGCTGGCAGTAAATTTTAGCGGTGATGCTTTGGTTAAATTCCGGAAAGCAGGGGAGGATGACGCCAGAGGCGGACCACCAGATGGTCATCATAATCTTCTGTTGTTCTAATGTCGGTTTTGGAAAATATTTGGGTTCTTTGTCATGAACATGCTACTGGCCGATCGTTTATCCCCAAGTGCATAGTCCCTAGTGACATATCTTCTTCTTCTTATATTTGCCTTGTTCTTTCAGGACGTAGACGATCATAGCCTTCCACGTCTCCCTATCCCTGGCGGCTCTTAGCACGCTTTTTCCTGTTACGTCACCCAAACCCCGCTCTGCCAACCACTAGCTCAAGCCCATAAATCTAAAATATAAATGTATGGAAATTAGCATGGCCGCAAATGAGGGATCAGTTTATATATTGATTATAATATAGAATTGATCCCCATTTTATATCCACAATTTCTTATAAACAGTTGGCATATATATTCTTCTTCTATAGGCCTTGTCCCTTCAAGACGTAAGCGATCATGGCCTTCCACGTCTCCCTATCCCTGGCGGCTCTTAGCACGCTTTTTCCTGTTACGTCACCCAAACCACGCTCTGCCATCCACTAGCTCAAGCCCATAAATCTAGAATATAAATGTATAGAAACTTGCATGGCCACAAAGTGAGGGATCTGTTTATATATTGATTATAATATAGAATTGATCCCCCCATTTTATATCCACATTATTATTTCTTATAAACAGTTGAGATATATATTCTTCTTCTATATGCCTTGTCCTTTCAGGACGTAGGCGTTCATGGCCTTCCACGTCTCCGTATCCCTGGCGGCTCTTAGCACGCTTTCTCCTGTAACGTCTCGCAGCCCCCGTTCTGTCAGCCACCTAATCAGGCCCTTCAAATATGTTATCCACTGCTTTACTTTGTCTCTTTTCCCTTCTATCTGGCCTGTGAGTATCTGGTTCTCCAAGCCCTCCTTCCTCATTGCATGCCCCAGAAACTTCAGTTGTCTCTTCCCGATGCTCAATATTAATTTCTTTTTCGTTTCCATCCTTTCCAAAATCATTGCTCACATGCTTGGTCCACAATATTCTCAGCATCCTTCTGCAGAACCACATTTTAGCTGTTTCAAGTTTTTCCTTCATCTTCGTTGATATTGTCCAACATTCACTGCCATATTGAAGAACTGACATCACATAGCAATCTAGTACTCTCTTCTATGTTTCTACTGAAAGATTCCTGTCTCTTAATACTTTACTTATCTTCTGGAACGCGTCCTTCGCCATGCCAATTCGCTTTTGGATATCTGTGTCGCACTTTCCGTTTTCGGTTAGAACACTCCCCAGATATTTAAATTTTCGTGCGTGCTTGATTCTAGTATCTCTGAGGTGTATTTGGCACTTTGGGCTGCTCTCAATGACTTATACAGGGCGCGAGAGGCACATTTTCACCGTTTAATATAGTTTTAATTTCGTATTGTGCACATTTTTGATTTTGCCGACGCTGACGTATAGTGGGGTCAGTTGAGCACCGTCTGTAAGAAAAAGAGTACCATGACGCAGTTACCTCCCCCAGAAATTTGGAAACAGCATGCTGTACTGCATTGCATTCGCGTCGATTTTGCCGACGCTGCAGTATAGTAGGGTCAGTTGGGCACCGTCTGTAAGAAAAAGAGTACCATGAAGCAGTTACCTCCGCCAGAAATTTGGAAACAGCATGCTGTACTGCATTGCATTCGCGTCGATTTTGCCGACGCTGCAGTATAGTGGGGTCAGTTGGGCACCGTCTGTAAGAAAAAGAGTACCATAAAGCAGTTACTTCCGCCAGAAATTTGGAAACAGCATGCTGACTACATTGCATTCGCATCGAAAGATACAATACGAACATTAGGTTTGGGTGCCGAAGATTCGGAAAAATATGTGTACACTAGTGATGGCGATATTATGCCAACAGTCATCTTCCCAGAAGGCCTCAGACTCAACACGGATACCTACATCAAGTGCCTTGAGGAAGTATTGCTGCCTTGGGTCAAGAGGGTGACTGCTGGAAGACCATATGTATAAAAAAGGGAATCGGTACCATTCCACACAAACGAGAGAATCCAGTTATGGCTGTCAGACGATTTCTGCGACAACAACGTCCCTTACATTTAGCCACCACCCAACTCCCCAGGCTGTAATCCCCTTGATTATCACGTGTGGGTGGCAGTTAAGCAAGAGGCCAACAAAACTCTTTATAACTCCAAATATCAACTGAAGGCAAGGATTATAGCAGCATTCATCTTACTATCTATCCACTCTACTCACTATCTCATTCTTTTCATATCTATCTATCTATCTATCTATCTATCTATCTATCTATCTATCTATCTATCTCAGTCTGTTCATATCTATCTATCTATCTATCTATCTATCTATCTATCTATCTATCTCAGTCTGTTCATATCTATCTATCTATCTATCTATCTATCTATCTATCTATCCAAGTCTGTTAATATGTATCTCAGTCTGTTCATCTCTAGCTATCTATCTATGGCTACAGTTTTACTGTCTTCTTTGTCTTTTCTCTAAGTGGAGTTTGCACTGTCCCTGATAAATCAACAATTCTTTCTCGCGCACTTTAAAACTGTTTCTCTAAAAAAAAAAAGAATAAAAGAATGCAAAACTCCCAACTATCGGCCGCCGAAGAGAAAAATATCAACTGTGGACATTACGTGAGTTAATCAAGCAAAAATATGCTAAACATTATTTGAAATACAGATTTCAATTGAGATCGAATTTCACAGCAAATAATCAAAACATCTCAAACGAATGACGAGCTTTGTAGTAACAACCAGCCAAACATGTTCTTTATCAAATTCTAATTGGCCCATTCTCAACTGAAATAAGTACGTATACGTATGTCTGTTTTTATCTATCTATCTATCTATCTATCTATCTATCTATCTATCTATCTATCTATCTATCTATCTTGGCTAGTTACTATCTATCTATCTATCTATCTATCTATCTATCTATCTATCTATCTATCTATCTATCTATCTCAGTCTGTTCATATCTATCTATCTATCTATCTATCTATCTATCTTGGCTAGTTATATCTATCTATCTATCTATCTATCTATCTATCTATCTATCTATCTATCTTGGCTAGTTCATATCTATCTATCTATCTATCTATCTATCTATCTATCTATCTATCTTGGCTAGTTACTATCTATCTATCTATCTATCTATCTATCTATCTATCTATCTATCTATCTATCTTGGCTAGTTCATATCTATCTATCTATCTTGGCTAGTTCATATCTATCTATCTATCTATCTATCTATCTATCTATCTATCTTGGCTATTCCTATCTATCTATCTATCTATCTATCTATCTATCTATCTATCTATCTTGGCTAGTTCATATCTATCTATCTATCTATCTATCTATCTATCTATCTATCTATCTATTTCATTCTGTTCATATCTATCTATCTATCTATCTATCTATCTATCTATCTATCTATCTATCTAATGACAAGCTTTTTTAGGAACAACCAGCCAAACGTGTTCCTTATCAAATTCTAATTGGCCCATTCTCAACAAGTACGTATGTGTATGTGGTTAAGTGATGCATTTCATACGCGTGTCTACTTATTACTTAGCCATGAGCAACAAGGGTAAAAAATCGCAGGCACACACGATGTCTGGCTTGAAGCTATCGGGTGACGGTTAATGTTTTTTTAAATTCTGCCTTGTGTCATACATAACCAAACTCCCTACATCTTATAAATTTCATCCAGAATTATCAGAAGGTTTTCATCAGAATGGTTGTAGATTGAAGATTGTGTGGAAAAGTGGAAGAATAAAATATACATTTTGTATCTTAAAATAAAGATTTATTAGAAGAAATGAATAACAAAAATTGTTAGAAATTAATGTTCAATGAGAAAGTTGAGGGTATCAAACGTTATAGAATGGTCGTAGTAGTAATTTCTTGGAAAGAGTTCATGCGTACGTATGTATGTATAAGCGTTTGTTTGGTAGGATATATTTGGATAGAGAAGAAAAAGTAAAAGAATCAGCACACGAGAAAAAAGGAGAAAAAGAACGATGTGCGACGCGACCTTACGTCCGGGTTGTGGTTGAAGTTTCTCTCGTTACATTTTAGTTCTCTCCCCGCCTCTCTCTCTCTCTCACTCACTCTCGCTCTCTCGCTCTCTCTCTTTCTCTCTCTCTCTCTCTCTCTCTCTGACTGACTGACTGAATGACGCTGATCGTAGTCATTTATATATTCTTTAGATTTTTCGCGCTGGATCGCGTAGTACTTTTTGGTCTTGCAAATCGTTTCCATTGGTCAGTAAATCAATTTAACATCTACTTGCGAAATCCGGTTTCCTCTTTTTCTTTAAGCATATGGTCAATCCTTTTTATATTTGGGAAAACCAGGATTTCAGACGACATTGTGAATTTTTCTAAAAGTGAAGAAGAAGGTTGATTTTAATTCTTAATTTCCTAACCCACAGTCTACACGACTTCCAGAATGACGACTTTCTTAAATTAACTATTATAAAATATCCTGAAGAGAAATGCAAAGAAGTAAAAAATTATAGACACTTGTAAAAAATGAATGTCGCTCTGCGTACAACTACCATAATTCATAGGCATGAGTTCCCAAGATGGCGGATTATAGCTTCAGTTAAAGGTTTTTATTTCAGAATTGTCATTCTGTTTGCCACCCAAAGATAAAGATCTCAGTCTACCAAACTAGTTAACGCATAGGTAAAATTTTGTCGTTTGTATTGAGCCTATGCAAAGTAATACTGGGTCTGATAAAGTTAAATACTGACCGTATATATTTGCATCTACAAGCATTTATTTCCTTCAATGATTTGATAATAGATAGATATTGTTAATTTATAATTAAATCTATAAGTACTTACTTGGTTTGGAGAGAGGTAAATATTGGTTGTTTACATTTGAATTAATAAGCATTTACTATCGACAGAAAGTATTTTCCATTTTTCTTTCAGTCTATAAATATTTACTTTGTCTAAAGAAAGGTAAATACTGTTTATTTATATTTGTATAAGCATTTACTTGGTTAAAAGCAAAGTAAATAGCGATATATTATAATTGTGTCAATAAGCATTCGCTTAGTTCAGAGAAAGTTAAAAATATTGTTCATTTATATTTGAGTCTATAAGTATTTAATTGGTTCAAAGAAAAGTCAATACTGTCTTATTTATATTTGAGTTAATAAGCATTTGCTTGATTCAGAGAAAGGAAAATATTGTTCATTTATATTTGAGTCTATAAGTATTTAATTGGTTCAAAGAAAAGTCAATATTGTCTTATTCATATTTGAGTTAATAAGCATTTGCTTGATTCAGAGAAAGGAAAATATTGTTCATTTATATCTGAGTCTATAAGTATTTAATTGGTTCAAAGAAAAGTCAATATTGTCTTATTTATATTTGAGTTAATAAGCATTTGCTTGATTCAGAGAAAGGAAAATATTGTTCATTTATATTTGAGTCTATAAGTATTGAATTGGTTCAAAGAAAAGTCAATATTGTCTTATTCATATTTGAGTTAATAAGCATTTGCTTGATTCAGAGAAAGGAAAATATTGTTCATTTATATTTGAGTCTATAAGTATTGAATTGGTCCAAAGCAAAGTCAATATTGTCTTATTCATATTTGAGTTAATAAGCATTTGCTTGATTCAGAGAAAGGAAAATATTGTTCATTTATATTTGAGTCTATAAGTATTTAATTGGTTCAAAGAAAAGTCAATATTGTCTTATTTATATTTGAGTTAATAAGCATTTGCTTGATTCAGAGAAAGGAAAATATTGTTCATTTATATTTGAGTCTATAAGTATTGAATTGGTCCAAAGCAAAGTCAATATTGTCTTATTTATATTTGAGTTAATAAGCATTTGCTTGATTCAGAGAAAGGAAAATATTGTTCATTTATATTTGAGTCTATAAGCATTTCCTTTGTTCAGAGAAAGGCAAATCATTTTTTATTCATGTCTAAGTTCAAAAGCACTTAATAGATTCAGTGGAAGGTAAATATCATTCATTTATATTTGAGTCTATATGCATTTAATTTGTTTAGAGAACGGTAAATATTCTTCATTTATATTTGAGTCTATAAGAATTTACTTGGTTCAGCGAAAGGTAAATATTGTTAATTTATATTATAAGTAATTACTTGGTTCAGAGGAAGCTAAATATTGTTCATTGATATTTGAAACTATAGGCATTTAATTGGTTCAGAAAATAGTAAATATTGTTCATTTATATTATAGGTAATTACTTGATTCAGAGAAAAGCAAATATGGTTCATTTATATTTAAGTCTATATGCATTTAATTGGTTCAGAGAAAAATAAATATTGTTCATTTAAATTTATGTCAATAAATATTTACTTGGTTCAGTGGAAGGTAAATATTGTTCATTTATATTATTAATTACTTGGTTTAAGAAAAGTAGGTAGCGTTCATTTTTTTTTTTTAATCATATCACCCCGAGCAAGGCGGTAACGCCACTGATGTGCAGGGGGCTACATAGGTGTGAAAAGATTGGAAAAGAGAAAACCGGAAACCGCATCCTAAACAGGAAACAAGGGATGAGCCTCTTCACCTGTTCAATAGACGTGGGTGGAGTGTGAATCGGGCGATAGTTTAGTCTATCTACTCCAATTGAAAAAAAAGTGAGAAGAGAAAACCGGAAACGGCATCCTAAACAGGAAAAAACGGATGAGCCTCTTCACCTGTTCAATAGACGTGGGTGGAGTGTGAATCGGGCGATAGTTTAGTCTATCTACTCCAATTGGAAAAAAAAAAGAGTGAGAAGTTTAAACTGAGGATTTTTTTTCCTTCAAGTTTCAACTTAGTTAAAGTCGAAAGAAGCCTTGGAAGCTAAACTAATTTACAGAACCTTCTCTGGCAAGCTTAAAAAGACGAAATAAATAACCCTTTGGTTGTCCAGCTCAAAGAGGCAAAATACAGTTTCTTATCTAACAATGGCGAAAAGAAAATTAACATTAAATAAAAGAAAAAGCAAGAATGGCTGGCCAATTACAAAACAGACTTTGAACTGAAGTTGAGTGAGAAATTCCAGCAAACAGTGACACCAAAATATTTCAACTCATTTCAATAGTGGCGGCCAGTAAACTGAATTGTTAGCATGACCGAGCACGAAAAGAGAGGGACTGAGAGAGAGAGGGACTGAGAGAGAGAGGGACTGAGAGGGACAGAGAGAGTGAGAGAGGGACAGAGAGAGTGAGAGAGGGGTACAGAGAGCAAACGACTGATGGCCGGGGTAAGTCTATATGCATTTAATTGGTTCATAGAAAAGTAAATATTGTTCATTTAAATTTGAGTCAATAAACATTTACTTGGTTCAGCGAAAGGTAAATATTGTTCATTTATATTTGAGTTCATAAGTTTTACTTAACTTGGTAATAGTTGATCGCTCATATTTGAGCCAATAATCTTTTACCTGGTTGTAGGATATTTATTTATTATTTGTTTATATAGGAATCTTTTAGCATTTTCTTGTTTCGAGCATCGGTAAATATAGGTAGTTTATATTTGTGTCTATAAGCAATTATTTCTTTCGGGGAAGGTCATAAATATTACAAGTAGAAACATCACTCAGGTTGACGATATGAAATGATATGTAAATTTATGTTATTTTTCTTTATCTTTCGAAAGACAGAATCTTCCGAAGAATTTGTTTACCGCCCATTTTTCACTTTTGCTGCCTTCGGCAAATGGTTGACACTCCCAAACAGATCTTCAGATCAGTTATATGATTGAATCTCTCACACCTCGCTATAAGTGCATATTTGTTTTTCGTCAACAGCTGACTTCACGCGGAAAGAAGCGCAATTTTCTCGCATTCTGTCAATTTTCAGTTCGATATTTTTCTAACACTCACCCAATGCTCTCTTACCGGACCCTGCGAAGGAAACAAGAACTTGTGATTTGCGCGCACAAAAATTACACTTTGCCGTTGATGGTGAGCTTCAGACAAAAGATTTGAGCATTTGTTCCGTTTAAAGACATACCACATCTGGTTAGGTACCACATCTGGTCTAGTGCCATGTCCGGTCTGGTGGTCCTGCCATATATTTAGAAATTAAATCCAGATAAAAAAATCTAAAATATTATTAAAATAAAGTTGAAGGTTTGTCATGAAATTGCTCAAAGAAGAACTACAGCAACAAGTATCAATAAATGAAAGTTCAATTGCCACAGTATTTACATTATTCGGGCTATTGTCCTCATCCTTGTTGCCATTTGTACGACGTTTAATAATAGATAATTCTATTTGTCTATATTTCTGAGATGAGGTAGTATTTACAGTATTTACATTATTCGGACTATTGTACTCATCCTTGTTGCCATTTGTACGACGTTTAATAATAGATCATTCTATTTGTCTATATTTCTGAGATGAGGTAGTATTTACAGTATTTACATTATTCGAACTATTGTCCTCATATTTGTTTCCATTTGTGAGACGTTTAATAATAGATTATCCTATTTGTTTATATTTCTAAAATGAGGTACTGTTTGCAGTATTTACGTTATTCGGACAATTGTCCTCATCCTTGTTGCCATTTGTACGGCGTTTAATAATAGATCATTCTATTTGTATATATTTCTGAGATGAGGTAGTATTTACAGTTTTTACATTATTCGGACTATTGTCCTCATCTTTCTTGCCATTTGTACGACGTTTAATAATAGATTATTCTATTTGTCTATATTGCTGAGATGAGGTAGAATATACAGTATTTACATTTATTCGGATTATTGTCCTCATCTTTGTTGCCATTTGTCAGTCAGTTAAGTGTCATACGTGATACACGCTTGGGCGATCATGTCTCGAAAGAGACATGACTGACTGGGCAGAAGATTATCCCCCAGTAGGTTGCCATCGCTTTCTGCGGTAGACTGGTTGCCGACCAAGGCTATAGAACCCAATCTGTCCTGCTATTTAACCCATAACTGGAAGGAAGAGACGGATTAATACCTTTCCCAAGGGTATTTGCGCGTAAGTGAATACAATGGATTCAAGTGGAATTCGAACTCGGCTCCCCGGCTTCTCGTTCCGAGCCGATATCCACTGGACCACAAATGTTTAATCATAGATTATTCTATTTATCTATATTTCTAAGATAAGTTAGTATTTACAGTATTTACATTATTCGGACTATTGTCCTCATCTTTGTTGCCATTTGTATGACGCGTCGGTCGTTGTACTCTCCGGCCTTCTTCAGGTGCTAGATATTCCGAACCGAACCTTTTATTACAATCACTGGGGTATAAAATCTTCATTCTTTACCTAGAGCCTCTTCTGGTAGTCATGAGTTATCTCCCTCTAACACTGTAAGTCTTTAAGGACACATGGACCTCTCGATATAGACGTTGGTTAGTTCCTGTGACTTGACTCAAAGAGTTGTGAGTTCAATACCAGGCTACAGCAGTGGTGAACAAGTAACTTACAGGGTTAGAGGGAGATAACTCATGACTTCCAATCGAGTCATTACGATGCAAGGAATGAGAATGATATAACCCAGTGATTGTAAAAAAGGGTTCGGTTCGAAATTCCTAGCATCTGAAGAAGGTCGGTGCGTGCAACGGCCGAAACGTCGTACAATTGGCAACAAAGATGAGGAAAATATTCCGAATAATGTAATACTGTAAATACAACCTCATCTCAGAAATATAGACAAATTCAATTGCCGCATCTGGTCTAGGGCTTCTGTTATATACTTTTCGACAGAGAATAATCCAATTGCCGCATCTGGTCTAGGACTTCTGTTATATACTTTTCGACAGAGAATAATCCAATTGCCGCATCTAGTCTAGGGGCTTCTGTTATATACTTTTCGACAGAGAATAATCCAATTGCCGCATCTGGTCTAGGGCTTCTGTTATATACTTTTCGACGAAGAATAATCCAATTGCCGCATCTGGTCTAGGGCTTCTGTTATATACTTTTCGACAGAGAATAATCCAATTGCCGCACTCTGGTCTAGGGCTTCCTGTTATATACTTTTCGACGGAGAATAAATCCAATTGCCGCATCTATTGGTCTAGGGCTTCTGTTATATGCTTTTCAAACGGAGAATAATCCAATTGCCGCATCTGGTCTAGGGCTTCTGTTCTATACTTTTCGACAGAGAATAATCCAATTGCCGCATCTGGTCTAGGGCTTCTGTTATATACTTTTCGACAGAGAATAATCCAGTTACCCGCATCTAGTCTAGGGCTTCTGTTCTCTTGCTAAGGCAGAGGAATAATCCAATTGCCGCATCTGGTCTAGAGCTGTTATATACTTTTCGACAGAGAATAATCCAGGTGCCGCATCTGGTCTAGGGCTTCTGTTATATACTTTTCGACGAGAGAATAATTCAATTGCCACATCTGGTCTAGGGCTTCGTGTTATATACTTTTCGACAGAGAATAATCCAATTGCCGCATCTGGTCTAGAGCTTCTGTTATATACTTTTCGACGAAGGAGACAATCCAATTTTTTGCATCTGGTCTGGGAGCTTCTGTTATATGCTTTTCGACGAAGAATAATCCAATTGCCGCATCTGGTCTAGGGCTTCTGTTGTATGCTTGACAGAGAATAATTCGATTACTTGCAACCTGGTCTAGGGCTTCTGTTATATACTTTTCGACAGAGAATAATTCAATTGCCGCATCTGGTCTAGGGCTTCTGTTATATACTTTTCGACAGAGAATAATCCAATTGCCGCATCTGGTCTAGGGCTTCTGTTATATGCTTTTCGACAGAGAATAATTCAATTGCCGCATCTAGTCTAGGGCTTCTGTTATATACTTTTCGACAGAGAATAATCCAATTGCCGCATCTGGTCTAGGGCTTCTGTTATATACTTTTCGACGAAGAATAATCCAATTGCCGCATCTGGTCTAGGGCTTCTGTTATATACTTTTCGACAGAGAATAATTCGACTACTTGCATCTAGTCCTAGGGCTTCTGTTATATACTTTTCGACAGAGAATAATTCAATTGCCGCATCTGGTCTAGGGCTTCTGTTATATACTTTTCGACAGAGAATAATTCAATTGCCACATCTGGTATAGGGCTTCTGTTATATACTTTTCGTGGAGAATAATTCAATTGCCGCATCTGGTATAGGGCTTCTGTTATATACTTTTCGACAGAGAATAATCCAATTGCACCGTATCTGGTCTGGAGCTTCTGTTATATACCGACAGAGAATAATCCAATTGCCGCATCTGGTCTGGGGATTCTGTTATATACTTTTCGACAGAGAATATAATCCAATTGCCGCATCTGGTCTAGGGCTTCTGTTATATACTTTTCGACAGAGAATAATTCAATTGCCGCATCTGGTCTAGGGCTTCCTTATATACTTTTCGACGAGAATAATGCAATTGCCGCATCTGGTCTAGGGCTTCTGTTATATACTTTTCGACAGAGAATAATCCAATTGCCGCATCTGGTCTAGGGCTTCTGTTATATACTTTTCGACAGAGAATAATCCAATTGCCGCATCTGGTCTAGGGCTTCTGTTATATACTTTTCGACAGAGAATAATTCAATTGCCGCATCTGGTCTAGGGCTTCTGTTATATACTTTTCGACAGAGAATAATTCAATTGCCGCATCTGGTCTAGGGCTTCTGTTATATACTTTTCGACAGAGAATAATTCAATTGCCGCATCTGGTCTAGGGCTTCTGTTATATACTTTTCGACAGAGAATAATTCAATTGCCGCATCTGGTCTAGGGCTTCTGTTATATACTTTTCGACAGAGAATAATTCAATTGCCGCATCTGGTCTAGGGCTTCTGTTATATACTTTTCGACAGAGAATAATCCAATTGCCGCATCTGGTCTAGGGCTTCTGTTATATACTTTTCGACAGAGAATAATCCAATTGCCGCATCTGGTCTAGGGCTTCTGTTATATACTTTTCGACAGAGAATAATCCAATTGCCGCATCTGGTCTAGGGCTTCTGTTATATACTTTTCGACAGAGAATAATTCAATTGCCGCATCTGGTCTAGGGCTTCTGTTATATACTTTTCGACAGAGAATAATCCAATTGCCGCATCTGGTCTAGGGCTTCTGTTATATACTTTTCGACAGAGAATAATCCAATTGCCGCATCTGGTCTAGGGCTTCTGTTATATACTTTTCGACAGAGAATAATTCAATTGCCGCATCTGGTCTAGGGCTTCTGTTATATACTTTTCGACAGAGAATAATTCAATTGCCGCATCTGGTCTAGGGCTTCTGTTATATACTTTTCGACAGAGAATAATTCAATTGCCGCATCTGGTCTAGGGCTTCTGTTATATACTTTTCGACAGAGAATAATCCAATTGCCGCATCTGGTCTAGGGCTTCTGTTATATACTTTTCGACAGAGAATAATCCAATTGCCGCATCTGGTCTAGGGCTTCTGTTATATACTTTTCGACAGAGAATAATCCAATTGCCGCATCTGGTCTAGGGCTTCTGTTATATACTTTTTGACAGAGAATAATTCAATTGCCGCATCTGGTCTAGGGCTTCTGTTATATACTTTTCGACAGAGAATAATTCAATTGCCGCATCTGGTCTAGGGCTTCTGTTATATACTTTTCGACAGAGAATAATGCCGGAACCCACATTTTGATTATCTTCTTCACAGTTAAAATGACGGTATTCTCTCGTTGATAAAATGACAGAGGGCATATATATATATATATATATATATATATATATATATATATTTTTTTTTTTAATCATTTCACCCCGAGCAAGTCGGAAACGCCACTGATGTGCAGGGGGTTACATATATGTAAAAAGATTAATTAGAAAAGAGTGAGGAGTACAAACTAGTTAGAAAGGAACAATAGAAAGCTGAGAAAGAAGGTGCGATGACAGATACATAGGAGGAGAGAAAGGGAAGGTTATACAGGGGAGGGGAGAGAGCTAGAGGCCAGTGGTTAGTAGATGAGTATTAACTTTGCATTTAAATTTCTGGAGGTTGTAGCCGTCAGGAAAGCAAGAATACGGGAGTGAGTTCCACAGGTGGGAAGTGCGAGAGAGGAAGCTGCAGGAGTAGAATTGTCGGAAGCTGCAGGTGTGTGTCTGTTTATCTGTCTGTCTGTATGTCTTTTATACAAATCCACAATTTTCATTCGATTCTTACCAAACTTCAAAAAACTATTTTTTAAGCTTCTGGTTAGGTCATGGGCTACATGTTTTTCTGATTTCTCCACCGATATTGGAAATCGATACCCCGATTTCCGATCAGGTCTGATCAAGATCTGGATTTCAGCCCTTTTATCGTGATTCTTGCTGCAGAATTTGCTCTAACTTGGTATAATTATAGTTTTTAGTCTCAGAGATTTGTAGATCTTCTCAGACAACTCATTTTCGCCGATATCGGAAATTGATACCCCCCGATATTCAATCGAATCTGATCAAAAACCGATATTCAGCAATCAATATGGCTCATTTTCTCCAATTTTACTCCCGATGAGCATGTTAAGTTTTCATGGACTTACTTAGGTTAGTTTATCCTTGGATCACTTATTAGACTCCGATATTGGAAATCGATACCCCAATATCCTATCAGGTCTGATCAAAATCAGGTTTTCAGTCCTTTTATTTTGGTTTTTGCTTCGGGTTTGGCTCTAAGTAGGTATAATTGTAGTTCTTAGTCTCAGCCATGATACCATTCACTCAGAGGACTTATTTAGCCTTCAAAATTCAGTTTGCGACGGAAAACTTATTTGACATCGATACCGGAAATCAAAATCTGATTTACATCTATTCATTTTTCTTTCAGTATACGGTTTCGCTTTGACTGGAAACAACTATTGTTTTTTAGTCTTTCGTGTCAACGTCCAAAGAGTCTGAGCTCCAGGACCATGAATTAGTTTTAAAGCTTTCATTACACCCGAGCAACGCCGGACTGTACTGCTAGTATATAAATAAAGATATACAACATATCTTTATTTGCTACTTCGGTGAAGTTGGCTGTCGGGTAGGAGTCTCGATCGGAGAGTTAGTACACATATTGAGGGTATCGGGCGCTGCGCCCGGCTTTCCCTGTCTCTGTCTGTCTGTCTGTCTGTCTGTCTGTCTGTCTGTCTGTCTCTCTCTCTCTCTCTGTGTTGTAATCTCAACTGCTGACTGCAAACTGCTAAAACTGGCTGTCTATTGAATAGGCGAGCCCGTTTGACACCTGTTACTTCTGTTGCACCATGTGACACCTCGGGTGCTAAAATTTCTGACCTCAGCCTTTGTGTTCGTCAAAAAAAAAGCTCAGCTTGCCACCTGCATTTTCACACTTACTTCCATTTTGCAATGCAAATACACTTTTAAGTAAAATTTTATACTGTAGTAAACGAATATATAACACTTCTGCCATATATTTAGATAAAATTCTTGATAAAATTCAAAGAGGAATCTGCAATATTACTGATCCTGATCTGGCATCTCAGCTTCATTCACTTTCGCACCGCCGTAACATAGCTTTTTCCCATGATGCCTAAACTTTACGAATTTAAGCGCATCACTAGATTAGTGGCGAAGTCTCATGAATTTGCAGTTGAAATGAATAAATTTAACCGTAAGTTCTATGCTAGTAGTTTCTTCTATCGTACTTCTCGCGTGTAGAGCTTTCAGCTTTTTGATTCCCAGTCAGCTTTGATCTTCAATAATTTAAATCCAATTTCAATCGGTATCTTCTGTCTTCTTAATTCGTGTCATTTCATTGTCTTCTCTTCATAATCGTTTATTTTTTCATATTCTCTAATACACAGTAAACCCCTTTCTTGCATCTTAGTAATTTTATTGCCTTTGCGTAACACTTGCAGATTTTTCATTGCAGTTATTGTCCCACTCCGTTATGCCAATCTTATATTCAGTAGGCGCTAATGCGTTGTGGTGCAGTGGAAATCGGGGTGCCGAGTTCGAATTCCAGTTAAATTCCTTGCATTCACTTACGCACAAATACCCTAGGGAAAGGTCACTTCCCTCCAGTTATGGGTTAAATAATAGGATAGGTTGGGTTCTATAGTCTTAGCTGGCAACCAGTCTACCGCAGAAAGTAATGGCAACCTACTGCAGGATGATCTGCCCAGTCAGTCATGTCTCTTTCGAAACATGATCGCCCAAAGTGTGTATCACGTATGGCATTTAACTGACTGGCTGAATATAATAGTTAAAAGCATGATTAAGGCTTCTACTGGTCATAAAGTAGGGGATCAGTTTTATATTGTTATGAAGTATTAAACTAATCCCCTACTGATAACTACTTAATAATATAATAGATCTTTTCCTCCTCTAGCTATGAGTCAAATAATGGGACAAATTGGGTTCTATAGCCTTGGCCGGCAACCAATCTACCGCAGAAAGTAATGGCAACCTACTGCAGGATAATCTTCTGCCCAGTCAACCATGTTTCTTTCGAGACATGATCGCCCAAAGCGTGTATCACGTATGGCACTTAACTGACTGATTGAACTGCATGAAACTGGTATGAATACAATCCAGATCCTGTTATAGAAATCTAAATTTATTTATAAATGGAACTTTGTCTGTGTGTGTGTGTGTGTGTGCGCGCGCGCGCGTGTGTGTGTGTGTGTGTTACCTATTGACTCCGAAACGGCTGAACTGATTTTCTTGAAAATTTACACAGTTGTACTATAAGCATCTGCGAGTGTTCTTAGCTAGGTTTGGTGTCGAGGTACCCCCGATAAATATCGAAAATCGATAATCGAACAAAAGTAGTCGCATTTTAATCAAATTTGATACAGTCATACACAAAGACATAAGAAACGATATTCAGAAGTTTCAAGGTTGCAGCTCTTACAATAATGCAGAAAATCGATAATATATATATATATATATATATATATATATAAAAGGCAAGATGTTTGTGTGTGTCTCTGTTTATCTGACTGTATGTCTGTATTTTTTCAGTCGTTTTATTTTAGTTTTTGCTTCGGGTTTGGCTCTAAGTAGATATAATTGTAGTTCTTAGTCTCGGCCATGATACCATTTACTCAGAGGACTTATTTAACCTTCAAAATTCAGTTTACGACGAAAGAAACTTATTCGATATCGATAGAAGGAAATCAAAATTTGACTTACATCCATTCATTTTTCTTTCAGTCTACGGTTTTGCTTTAACTGGACACAACTATTGCGTTTTAGTTTTTCGTGTCAACGTCCAAAGAGTCTGAGCTCCAGGACCATGGATTAGTTTTAAAGATTTCATTACACCCGAGCAACGCCGGGCTATACTGCTAGTTTCAGTATATATATATATATATATATATATATATATATATATATATATTACGCTCTCACACCCTGATTGAGCAATCTGGAAGAATGGTAGACTTTAAAAAATCAATAGTTAATCTAGCATCTACGCATCGTTCGTTCAGTAATAAAGTAGAACATTCTCACTACTGGTGTATAAATACATGGTATATCACACGCTAAAAGTCTGCCTCCTTCTTCCTAGCGCCCATAGTTCAGAGGTAGAATTGCCGATTGACGACAATTCGGTTGGGTTTCAATCCTGGGTAAAAGGCATTCGGATGTCTAACCGTACTGGTGACCTGTGATACAGCGAAACAGATCTGTTTACGGATATATATATATATATCCCTCCTGTCATTCTCCTGGAGAGATACATTAGCGAAACAGCGTCGGTTCGTTTCATTTTCTTTACTCCCGGTATATATATAAGTTTAACGTATCGAGGCAGTAGATAATTTTCTAAACATATACTGTTAAATGTTAGAGACAATCTATGTCTATTATGTTTAATCATGAGCCGTTTTAAACATCATATTTTAGCTTTAATTTCAGTTGAAAATAAAGACAAAAATTCTCCAACATTTCAAACAACCCACATTTAATAAAATCACGGTTAAATCTGGTCATAACACATTACATTGCATTTAAATATATGGTTCTGTTATCATTTTCAGCTCTCACGCGGTGTGACGTCATAGAACCCCATTACAAATTTACGAACTGCGTTTGCTATTTTTGGTAACTGTTATCGTTGCTTAGCAATGTTTTATGTCAACACAAGATAAAATCGTCTTTGATGGTGGATGTCTTTATGTTAACGTCCCTCTAACCTCTTTGAAGATGGCTCATGTGAGCTGAAAGCTTAGAACCAACTTAATAAAAAATTATCTAAATGTTGAAGAATTTTGTCTTTATTTTCACCTGAAATTAAAGCCAAAATACGATGTTTAGAACGGCTCATGATTTAACATAACAGACATTCATTGTCTCTTATATTTAACATCTCTTATATATATATATATATATATATATATATATATATATATATATATATATAACTCTTGCTTCTATTTGCTATCGCCTCTTGCAAGTTATAGGAAAAGAGTACTGAGAGTTGAAGATCTAACACTTTTTCAAGATAACTAGATAGGCATTTTGGCGAAGTTGTATTAATTTTGTTTTTTCGATCATGAAAATTCTCTTTTATGCATTAAAAAAGATGTTTTCTTTTGGTCACACCTTCATTGTTTTCCAGCTCTGTTCAACGCACACCTCTTTTTCGAAAAGGCCGACTTCCTTCTCAAACATCTCAGCTTGCTTCTGTCCACACCATAGCGAATTCCAAAAAGGAGGAAATCAATAAAGATGTAGAGAATGGCGCCAAGTGGCCATATTGGCAAAGTCCATGTCTTCTGCATAAGAAACTAACATGGTTGAACGAATAATTTAGCCAACTCGAATTGTCAGCCAGGGACTCAATTTATTCATTCCAGGCTTAATGGATGCAGACTGCTTTGTGCAGCATAATCAACTAACACATGCAGATCATTCTGAAACCTTGGAAAAATAAATCTAGATATCAAAGGATGGCTTGTAAACAGCCACCCAAAGTCACATTGTTCGTTGCCACTTTCTTTTTTCAAAATACCTTCAGTACAATCATGCCCGGTTCCATGAGATCGAGGAGGAAAATGGCTTTGTGTGTGATGATGATGGTTCTAGAATCGATATTCCTTTCTAGGACCGTTTAAATTAGCCGCAATTCCCTTAATAAATTTTCATAAAAATTTTAACCATTTCAAAACAACTCAATTTTCCTGTGATAATTTCACAAAGAATCTTCACTTTATACTAACAGAATTTATTTCTGTTTTAATTTTTTATGAATTTTGTAATTTGTTTCTTTTAACTTAAAAAAAAATAAAGATTATTTTTATACTCAATAATAATAATATTTACATTTGCAGTGCTGTGTTTGAAGATTATTTTATTTCTTCGCTTTTCACACAGCTTTTATTGCTATATGAGTGAACTGAACTTTTAGTAATTCATTACGGCCATATCTGACAGTGTGCCGCTGCTACATATCTTGTGATTGTCGACAAACATTCAAAAAAGTGTATTGATTCTGAACTGATATACTTACATGAGTCACGTAGTTCCTCCCGGTGTGATGTGGCTACACTCTGCCTTTTCTATAAATATTTTCATGGTAATTGTTCTGATGAACTTTCATCCTTGGTAACACGATTGCATGAATTTAAGCGGACTACTAGATTGGTTGCTAGGTCTCACCGTTTTCATCCGCCCGTGCATTGAATATTGCTGTCATATCTGGTCGGGTGCTCCTGCTATCCACTTAGGTGTCCTCGACCAAATCCAACGGAGAATCTGTAATGTGATCGATCCCGACTTGGCAGCTAAGATACAGTCGCTTTCTCATCGACACAGTGTGGCTTCCCTGTGTCTCTTCTACAAATAATTTCACGGCTTCTGCTCCGATGAATTTAGCTCACTGGTACCCCTATATATGAATTTACTCGAGACACAAGATTAGCAACTAGGTCCTACCCTTTTACTGTGAAACCAATAAATTGTAAACGTAAATTCTACTCCAGTAGCTTCTTTTCTCGCGCTTTCCACCAGTGCAATTCCCTTCCGCATACTTGCTTTCCCGACAGCTATAATCTCCAAGAATTTAAATGTAAAGTCAATAGTCATCTCCTATCTCACTAACCTGCATCCTCTCTCATGCTCCTTTCTTCATCCACTCCACTCTCATCATTATTCTCTTCTTTCTTTTACTCTCCTCCTGACACCCCCTGCAACCTGCTTGTCACTCTTTCTCATAACATTTCTCCTATGTAACCTCCAGCACAACAGTGGCAGTACAATACCTTGCTTAGGGCGACATGATTATTAAAAAAAAAAGACACCGAGATGTAACTGTAAGTTCTATTCTAATATTTCTTCTCTCGTTCTTCTTGACTGTAAAACTCTCTTCCATTTTCTTATTTCCGTACTGCTTACGATCTTCAAAAAATTAATTGCAACAACAAACGCCACCTTCTTCTGTCCTAATTCCCGTTCCATTAATGTTCTCTGTCCTAACTTGCGTCTACTCGTTTTATTTCATTGTCAGTAATCCCTTGCATATTAATGGCTTTCACGCCATGTTTGGAGAGAAACGATTAAAAACTATATCTATATACAAATGGCTTTGCATCATAAACGTGAATTCAGGCGGAAGCTACATATTTTCCAGGGGTTAGCTTACGATTTGTAAGACCAATTTGAAACTGACAGCCCGTTGATAGGTTTTAATAGATTTTCAATAGTTTTTAATAGGTTTTTAATAGTTTTTATGTTTAATAAATCTTCACGGGTTTTTAAATATCTAAACCTATTTATAAATGGAACCTTGCCTCTGTGTGTATGCATGTATTTGTGTGTGTGTGTGTGTGTGTGTGTGTGTGTGTGTGTGTGTGTGTGTGTCAGTTACTTATAGACTCCGAAACGGCTGAACTGATTTTCTTGAAAATTTACACAGTTGTACCATAAGCGTCTGCGAGTGTTGTTAGCTAGGTTTTGTGTCGAGGTACCCCCGATAAATATCGATAATCGAAAAAATCGGGTTATAGAAGGAGTGGTCCAATTTTAATCAAATTTGATACACTCGTCGACAAACGATATTCAGAAGTTTCAAGGTTGCAGTTCTTACAATAGTGCAGGAAATTGATAATATATATATATAAAAGGCAAGATATTTGTGTGTGTATCTGTTTGTCTGTATGTCCTTTATACAAATCCACAATTTTTATCCGATTCTCACCAAACTTCACAGAAATATTCTTTAAGCTAAGTCTGAGCTCCAGGACTATGGATTAGTCTTAAGCTTTCATTACACCCGAGCAACGCCGGGCTGTACTGCTAGTTTTTAATAATCTTTTTTCTTTTTTTTTCTTTTTTTAATAGGTTCAAGAGATGGAATGTTGGCACCAACCTTACACCCTCTCTGATTCTGTAGATTGTTTTGGAAAATGTTATGGTGCCAAAATGTCTGTCAGAATGTCTGGTTAATATCGCAGGAGACAGGGGCAGCGGTGATTCTACAAGAGGTGGGGGCAGAAGGGTCCAAACTCCCCCCTTAGTTGCTCCCACCAGTTTTTAAGCTTCAAAAATTTATAAAATTTATCTGTCTCTCATTTTGATAAGATTTTATTATCTTCTCTTAAGAACTCCACTACTATGAATGAAAGGTCATTCCATTTAATTTAGTGAAAGTAACATACTTATACTTAAGTTGTGCATACGATAGATGTTTAGTATGAAAATGAAGCCGCTGCTTGAATTCGCCGCACTTCTCTTCAGAAAAATCTTGGCCGCTAAGTGCCCCACCCACTTTCAGAGTTCCAACTCGCCACTGGACAGGAGTCCTCTTTTAGAAATTCTCTGTATTTCTTTCGTGACACCTTCTGTTGCTTTGACTGGAGGCCAACATGCCAAACATGAGCGTCATCTTCGATACCTGGCTATGGTTATGGTACATTTATACATAAGCACGCTTAAAAGAGATTAATGCAATGTAAAGTAATTAACCACTAACAAATCCTACACCACTTAAGAAACAGCAAAAAAAAAGATAAGCAAATAATACTCTATTCATGAAGCCAAAAAATTACTCACACATAAAGATGTCAAATTAAACCAAACTTCATACAAATAAAAGAAATCCTAGGAAACAGCAACAGAAGGCAAATGACTCTGAAGTGTGAAAACATTACCAGGAACTGGAACTTTGGATAAAAAATAAATTAACGCAGCGTCTTCATTTTCATACTAAATAATGAATTTTCATACTAATTCATGACTTTTCATACTAAATAATGAAACTTCGAACTTGGCATGCCTGAAATAAGTGACAAGATTTTTCACATTATTTCTATTAATGCTCTATCCTTTTCTTGATATTTAGAACTTCATAACAAAAAGAAATCTGCCTGCCTAAAATGTATCTCCCCCAGTACACCATTTAAAAAAAAAAACAGCAATGACAATTTAACAATATATATATATATATATATATATATATATATATATATATATATATATATATATATTAAGGTATGCTATATTTATAGGTTAAAGTGCTCAATATTTGAGATAGAGCGTATGCGATTACAAAAGTAGATACAGGGGGTCAACACCATGCGATGGATCTCTGTTTTTTGCTTAAGCACAGCTTTCAGGAAAGAAGAAGGCCTGGACATTGCGATTAAGTATGAAACACACTGTCGCCGCTGGGGCTGGGTACTGATATATATATATATATATATATATATATATATATATATATAAAGAGAGAGAGAGAGAAAGAGAGATAATTAGACAAAATGAACGTCATGTTATACCTTTCGGCCAACACTTTTTCAAGGGTATACGTTGACAAATTAGAAAACAATCAAAGACCCCAAAATATAACAATTGAGGAAGAAAAGTTGAAAGTTCGATTAAAAAAGAAAATTTTATTTACAAACAATTAAAATTCAAAGGGGGGGCTTGAAAATAGCAAGTTCCACAAGAGTATAAAAAACAAAAAAGACACTCACAGTCCCTCCAACAAGACGTAAGGAGCGGATAAAATGCTTCTTCTGTCTACACAGGCTAGGCTGGTGAATTTTTTGATAAATACAGCTTAAAGGACTCGGAGATAGTATGATGAGCGGTCACTGTGTAAAATTGTAAGCCAAGTATTTACATAATCGGAGGCACAATCATTATATTGATTGTGTCTCTGAGTGTGTTGTGGAGTAGTTTTCGCACTGAAGGTTATAATCGTGCTATGTCGGTTGCTAATCGATTAGTAACTGTCGACTAATATCAACTGCATTCGTCCAACTATGTCCAAATTGGAACTAACTAGTAGTTTTACTGAACCCCAATAGAACTCTAAAGAACTCCTGTGATTTTTCCCAAGAACTTCTCAAGAACTTCTCCTGGTAACTTCCTGTTAACTCTTAGGGAGAGTCCATTATTTGAGGAATAGGTGCGTTTCCCCATAACATATTGTTTTCTACTTTGCCAACGTATATATATATATGTGTGTGTGTGTGTGTGTGCGTGTGTGTGTGTGTGTGTGTGTGTGTGTGTGTGCGTAGAACTAGAGAGATGGGTTAATGTTTTTTAATTGGCCTTGTGTCAAACATAACCAAACTTCCTACAACTTACAGATTTTATCCAGAATTATCAGAAGGTTATCAGCAGGTGGATTTGTGGAAAAATAAAAGTATACCTTTTATCTATTTAAATAGAAGTTTATTAATGGAAAAGAATAACATAAATTGGTAGATGTTAAACAGTATTAGGAAGTTAAGGATATCAAGAATTCGTAGTAGTCCTTGCAACATTGAATTTATGTGTACGTAGACAGGAACGTATGTATGTATGTATGTATGTATGAGCGTTTGTTGGGTAAGAGTGTCTTTGAAGTTAGCGCTCAGGGTAAAAGGTGAAAAGGAAGAAGGTAAAAGAAAAAGAGGTAATAATATTAACGATCGTTTGACGTTTTTCAAGGGACCTGTATTTACGCTCGTCTTCTTTCTCTTGGCGACAGTCGAGCTTGCTCGGTCTTTTATTTCGTTTTCTGAGGCTCCGAACCTATTTGTAATTTCACTCTCAGATGCGATTCTGACCTTTCTATTTTGTTTTTAGATGTCTCCTGGTTTTATATTGGCCAAAAACATTTTGCATCGAGGTGGGAAATTTCGCGAGTTTTGTGTGTGTTAAGCAAAGGTTTTGTAAACACGAGTAAATACGTTTATTTCTAACAAAACCAATAATTCAGTACTTGGCATCATAATTTTTTTGAGTTCCATGTCCCGATTTTATATCCAGATTTCCAGGTCACGATTTTTTATCAAGAGTTCCATGTCCCGATTTTATATCCAGATTTCCAGGTCACGATTTTATATCCAGATTTCCAGGTCACGATTTTTTATCCAGAGGTCTAGTTCCCGATTTTTTATCCACAGTTCCAGGTCACGATTTTTTATCCAGAGTTCCAGGTCACGATTTTATATCCAAAGTTCCAGGTCACGATTTTATATCAAGAGTTCCAGGTCACGATTTTTTATCAAAAGTTCCAGGTCAGGATTTTTATCCAGAGTTCCAGGTCCCGATATTTTATCCAGAGTTCCAGGTCACGATTTTTTATCCAGAGTGCCAAGTCACAATTTTTATCAAGAGTTCCAGGTCATGATTTTTTATCAAGAGTTCCAGGTCACGATTTTTTATCAAGAGTTCCAGGTCACGATTTTTTTATCCAGAGTGCCAAGTCACGATTTTTTATCAAGAGTTCCAGATCACGATTTTTTATCCAGAGTTCCAGGTCACGATTTTTTATCCAGAATGCCAAGTCACGATTTTTTATCAAGAGTTCCAGGTCTCGATATTTTATCCACAGTTGCAGGTCCCGATTTTTTATCCACAATTCCAGGTCACAATTTTTTATCAAGAGTTCCAGGTCCCGAATTTTTATCCACAGTTCCAGGTCCCGATTTTTTATCCACAGTTCCAGGTCCCGATTTTTTATCCACAGTTCCAGGTCAAAATTTTTTATCAAGAGTTCCAGGTCCCGATTTTTTATCCACAGTTTCAGGTCCCGATTTTTTATCAAGAGTTCCAGGTCCCGATTTTTTATCCACAATTCCAGGTCCCGATTTTTTATCCACAGTTCCAGGTCCCGATTTTTTATCCAGAGTTCCAGCTCACGATTTTTTATCCACAGTTCCAGGTCCCGATTTTTTATCAATAGTTCCAGGTCCCGATTTTTTATCCACAGTTCCAGGTCCCGATTTTTTATCCACAGTTCCAGGTCAAAATTTTTTATCAAGAGTTCCAGGTCCCGATTTTTTATCAAGAGTTCCAGGTCCGAATTTTTATCCAGAGTTCCAGGTCCCGATATTTTATCCAGAGTTCCAGGTCACGATTTTTTATCCACAGTTCCAGGTCACGATTTTTTATCCACAGTTCCAGGTCACAATTTTTTATCCACAGTTCCAGGTCCCGATTTTTTATCCACAGTTCCAGGTCAAAATTTTTTATCAAGAGTTCCAGGTCCCGATTTTTTATCCACAGTTTCAGGTCCCGATTTTTTATCAAGAGTTCCAGGTCCCGATTTTTTATCCACAGTTCCAGGCCCCGATTTTTTATCCAGAGTTCCAGGTCCCGATTTTTTATCCAGAGTTCCAGGTCCCGATTTTTTATCCACAGTTCCAGGTACCGATTTTTTATCCACAGTTCCAGGTCTCGATATTTTATCCAGATTTCCAGGTCAAGATTTTTATCCAGAGTTCCAGGTCCCGATTTTTTATCCACAGTTCCAGGTCCCGATTTTTTATCCACAGTTCCAGGTCTCGATATTTTATCCAGATTTCCAGGTCACGATTTTTTATCCACAGTTCCCGGTCACGATTTTTTATCAAGAGTTCCAGATCCCGATTTTTTATCCACAGTTCCAGGTACCGATTTTTTATCCACAGTTCCAGGTCACGATTTTTTATCCAGAGTTCCAGGTCCCGATTTTTTATCCACAGTTCCAGGCACCGATTTTTTATCCACAGTTCCAGGTCCCGATTTTTTATCAAGAGTTCCACGTCCCGATTTTTATCCAGAGTTCCAGGTCACGATTTTTTATCCAGAGTTCCAGGTCACGATTTTTATCCAGAGTTCCAGGTCACGATTTTTTATCAAGAGTTCCACGTCCCGATTTTTATCCAGAGTTCCAGGTCCCGATTTTTTATCCAGAGTTCCAGGTCCCGAATTTTTATCCAGAGTTCCAGGTCCCGATTTTTTATCCAGAGTTCCAGGTCACGATTTTTTATCAAGAGTTCCACGTCCCGATTTTTATCCAGAGTTCCAGGTCACGATTTTTTATCCAGAGTTCCAGGTCCCGAATTTTTATCCAGAGTTCCAGGTCCCGATTTTTTATCCAGAGTTCCAGGTCACGATTTTTTATCAAGAGTTCCACGTCCCGATTTTTATCCAGAGTTCCAGGTCACGATTTTTTATCCAGAGTTCCAGGTCCCGATTTTTTATCCAGAGTTCCAGGTCCCGAATTTTTATCCAGAGTTCCAGGTCCCGATTTTTTATCCAGAGTTCCAGGTCACGATTTTTTATCAAGAGTTCCACGTCCCGATTTTTATCCAGAGTTCCAGGTCACGATTTTTTATCCAGAGTTCCAGGTCCCGAATTTTTATCCAGAGTTCCAGGTCCCGATTTTTTATCCAGAGTTTCAGGTCCCGAATTTTAATCAAGAGTTCCACGTCCCGATTTTTATCCAGAGTTCCAGGTCACGATTTTTTATCAAGAATTCCAGGTCACGATTTTTTATCATGAGTTCCAGGTCACGATTTTTTATCAAGAGTTCCAGGTCACGATTTTTTATCCAGTGTTCCAGGTCACGATTTCTTATCCACAGTTCCAGGTCCCAATTTTTTATCCAGAGTTCCAGGTCCCGATTTTTTATCCACAGTTCCAGGTCACGATTTTTTATCAAGAGTTCCAGGTCCCGATTTTATATCCAGAGTTCCCGATTTTATATCCAAAGTTCCAGGTCCCGATTTTTTATCAAGAGTTCCAGATCCCGATTTTATATCCAGAATTCCAGGTCCCGATTTTTTTTCCAGAGTTCCAGGTCTCGATTTTTTATCAGATCTCGTATATAAATAAAAACAGATGCGATTGTATGTGTACTTGATGAATTGGATTATTAAATGCCTAATTTAACAAATGTGTAAAATACTTTTAGTTCTAAATACATAAAAACTGGGTTCAATAGGATAAAGTCTCGCATTTAAAAACCGAAGCTTTTAAACAAGATCAGTTAACTTTTATTGGCTGATTTAAATTTTTTCTTGATAGTTTTCAACCAATGACAAATCAAAGTCTGGATATAGACTGGCATAGAACTGTCATTAATGAATTTGATATCTAAAAAGAAAAAATCAAAGCCGTTATTATCAAACCGTTAAATATGGACGATAAAAACATTTTTATAAAATTTACGGTCGCTCATAAACGGTATTAAATCTTTGTTCCTATTTCAGGACATATTTAATGAATATTAAACATAGCTACAAAAATCTTTGCTTTTAACAACTTTAAACTTCAGAAAAATATATTAATTTATTTGCTACTTTCAATATTTAGTAATAGCGTCTTTTGGAATTTTATAAAGTCTCTTTTGTAAACTCACAGATCAGTCAGTTAAGTGCCATACGTGATACACGCTTGGGCGATCATATCTCAAAAGAGACATGACTGGCTGGGTAGAAGATTATCCAGCAGTAGGTTGCCATTACTAGAAAGGGAAGAGATGTATTATATTGTTAAGTAGTAATTAGAGGGGGATCATTTTATTACTTCATGACAAAATAAAACTGACCCCCACTTTATGACCAGCAGAAGCCTTAATCATGTTTTCAACTATTATATTCAGTCAGTCAGCTAAGTGCCATACGTGATACACGCTTGGGCGATCATATCTCAAAAGAGACATGACTGGCTGGGTAGAAGACTATCCAGCAGTAGTTTGCCAATATTTTCTGCGGTAAACTAGTTGCCAGCCAAGGCTATAGAACCCAATTTGTCCTATTATTTAACCCATAACAGGAGAGAAGAGACGGATTAATACCTTTCCCAAGGTTATTTGTGCGTAAGTGAATCCAAGGAATTCAACTGGAATTCGAACTCGGCATCTTGGTTTATCGTTCCGAGTCGATATTCACTGCACCACAACGCATATCCTTAAACTCACAGATACATGAATAATAATACTTTCGAACAATATTGTCAGGCATTTATTCTTCCCAGCGCTAATGATATTTAGCTGCCTCCACACTGAGGCAAAATGTGGCACAAGGCCATTTTAAAGAAGGAAATCCTAACCCTTAAGCTCTGGTAAAAGTTTATTGTTTATTTTTCACCAGATGAGACTCAGCCCCTCGGCGGAGCTTCGTCTGGGTTCCTCTTTGCCTAAAGACAGAGAGTCCGAAGAAGTCACTCTAGCGTACTTTTCAACCCTAATAATACTTAGCTGACTTCTCACTGAGAAAAAATATGGCAAAAGACCTTTTTAATGTGGGTCATCCGAGCCATAATTATTGTCTACTTTCTCCAGACGAGACTCTTCCCTGCGACAGGCTTCGAAGAGAAGAGCAGAGTCCATAATGTTGTCCTTGCTCACATGTTCGGTCCATGGTATTCTCAGGATCCTTCTGTTGAACCGCATTGCTGTTACTTTGAGTCTCTTGTTCGTCTTTGAGAAGATCGTCCAGCAATCATTGCCATATAAGAAAACAAATAGCACATAACAGCCCAGTAATCTTTTCTTTATTCCCAACAATATTTTTCAATTTCTTATTACTCTGCTTAGCTTTTAGAATGCGTCCTTTGCCATGCCGATGCACCTTCGCATTTTAGTGTTGCACTTTCCGTTCTTCGTTAGAACACACTGTTACCCGTGATGAAAAATGGGTTTTGCATCTCATCAGAAAAACTAAAAGACAAAATGAGAAAACCAGTCTTATTGTTGTTTTTTTCTTCTTTCTTCTTCTTTCATCTTCTTTTCTTCTTCTTCTCTCTTCAGGAAATTTATGATCATGGCTCCACAATTTCTAGTTCTTTGTAACTTTTAGTAAATATTTTGCTTTTGATATCTCTCTTAAACTCTGTTTTTCCAAGCGTTTATACTGTAGTGAACAAAACAAGTTCTAGATTTAAAATTCAAATGCTAACCAGTGACTTATCGATTTTGTTGGAAATAAACAAATTTACTCGAATTTACAAAACCTTTGCTTAAGGCACACAAAACTCGCAAAATTTCACACCCTGATGCGAAATGTTTTTCGCCAAATAGAAAACTAGGAAACATCTAAAAAAAATTTTAAAAAATTCAAATAATCTTCAATTATCATAACCATGTTTTTACGGACCTTTTTCGCGAGCCAACGCGAAGTTTGTTTGTCATCCAATGGAAAGGCCAGAATCACGTCCGGGAGTGAATTCCCAAATGACCTTTTCGATTCCCACAAACGAAATAAAAAACAGAGCAAGCTCGACAGTCGCTAGAAAGAAAAATACGAGCTTAATTAACACGTCCCTCGGCAAACGTCAAGCGAACGTCATTATTATTATTATCACTTTCTTTCTCCCTCACGGTTCACCCGTCTGTCTTTTCTTATACTTGATAACCGGACGGAATCGGAATACTTCAAAGACATTCCTACCAACGCGCATAATTACATACACACATACGTTCCTGCCTACTCACACATAAACTCGTTCTTGCAAAGACTACTACGAACATTTTTAACGACCTTGTATCAACCAAAATACATTTTTTTTAATCATGTCACCCCAAGCAAGGCATTCCACTGCAACTTTAGCACAGGGGGTTACACAGGGCGATAGACGAGTTAGGATGTACATAGGGGGAGAGTTGGAGAGAATGGGAGGGTTAGTGTGTTAGGAGGTGTCTATTGACCTTACATTTAAACTCCTGGAGTTTATAGCCGTCGGGAAAGCAAGCATGCGGAAGGGAATTCCATAGGCGGGAAGTGCAAGAAAAGAAGCTGTTGGAGTAGAAATTGCGGTTACATTACATCGGTTTCACAATAAAAGGGTGGGACCTAGTTGCCAATCTAGTATCTCGTGCAAACTCACACCTAGGGGGCATCAGAGATTTAAGTTCATCAGAGCAGGAGCCATGAAAGTATTTATAGAAGAGGCACAGGGAAGCCACTAAATTTATTTGTAAAAACCTTAATTGATTTATATGCATATAAATTTGTTGTTTCTATATACAATTTGATTTTCTTGTTTTGTGCCCCTCTTATAGTGGGCTATCCAACTAACAAGGCCAAATCAAACTAATCTGTTTCAATACACACACACTTCACTATAACGGATACCCCACTATAATACCAGCTCTTTAGGTAGTTTTTCTTTTGCCTTCAACATGTTCTGTAAGTGTGAAATTTTCCTTCTTTCCATTCTAGAAGGGCTTACGGGGATTAATGATGGATCAGTTTATATATTGATTATAATATAGATTTGATCCCCCATTTTATATCCACATTATAATTTCTTATAAATAGTTGGCATATATATTCTTCTTCTATGTACCATGTCCTTTCAGGACGTAGGCAATCATGGCATTCCACGTCTCTCTATCCCTGATGTCTCTGAGCACGCTTTTTTTCTGTAACACCACGCAACCCCTGTTCAGTCATCCATCTGCACAGGCCCTTCAAATATGTTACCCGCTGTTTTCCTCTGTCTCTTTTTCCATCTATCTGGCCTGTTGATTTAATTAGATGTAATTTATATTGTACCTACTCATCTGTGTTTCTAGTTTAATTTCATAGATTGTAAGTACTTATTTCATAAGTTCCTGTTTAAACCAATTTTTGTGTTTATATTTCAATTTTTTATACCTTTAAAAATTAGAAGAACAATCAAGAAATATGTCATAAAGACTAGAAAGTTCAAATGTATAAACAACCCTGATTATTTTTGTTTTATACATGTAAATTTGACACTTCCAGATCAACAAAAATATATAACTGACTTCGTAAAAAGAGCTTATTTAGCTTATTTTAGTATGAAACTGTGGGACCAAGATAAATCCTGGGTTCCACATAAAGCCTGCACTATATGCAGTTTATGGTTTCATAAAACTACGTAATTTAACCACTAGTATATTGTAACTTTCTTAAATGTAATTGTAACTTAGATTCTTTTTCTTCTTTCTTCTTCTGAATATGCCGTGATCTTTAAGAACGTAGATGATCATGGACTTTTATTTGTGCCTATCACTTGTCTCTCTAAACACTTTTCCTCTTGGAAAACTCGACTTGCCGTCCGCTTGCTCAAGCCCATCAAGTATGCCTAGCGCCGCTTTCATATACCTCTCTTTCTCTCTATCCGTCTTGTGAGTATTAGATTCTCCAAACCCTCTTTCTTCTAACCCTAACCCTCTTCCGTGTCCCAGCTGTCTTTTCCACATGCTAAGTGTAAGTTTCTCTCCAAAACCTTGTTGTTGCTCACATATTCGGTCATTGGTAACCTCAGCATCCTTCTGTAGTGCCACATTTCTGTTGCTTCGAGTTTCTTCTTCATCCTTAAGAAGATTGTCCAGCATTTGCTGCCATAAAAGAGGACAGATATTACCTAACAGTCCAGTACTTGTTTCTTTGTTTCCAACTTGGAGTTGACATTTTGGGATCCGCTTTTTAACCCTGGAACACTTACCATCAATTAAAGCTACCCCACTAATAACCATGGGTATATCATACCCGATTTTGAAAATATCAAAAAAATATTAAAAATAAATCTCTACTTGAAATATTTTACATGCAGGCATTTCAAAATTTGTACTTTGAGTTAACATTAATAGGAACTGAAAAACATCATTTAGATAAAAAAAAATCAGGTACTGAATTTTTTAAAATATAACTTAAAGAAGACAGACATACTGTCGAAATATTGTTCAAAATTGTCAAAAATTGTTTTTGCTTTCCTTTTCTTAAATCGTGGTCTCCTCTTAGTATTATTATTATTTATTACTACTACTATTACACCTACTAATAATAACAATTGTATGCAAGTATCTATCTAAACTTATTTATAAATGGAATTTTTGTGTGTGTGTGTGTGTGTGTGTGTGTGTGTGTGTGTGTCCGTTACATATAATAAACTCCGAAACGGCTGAACCGATTTTCTTGAAAATTTACACATTTGTACTATAAGCGTCTGAGAGTGTTCTTAGCTAGGTTTTGTGTCGAGGTACCTCCAATAAATATCGAAAATCGATAATCAAAAAAATTTGGTTATAGAAAAGTGGTTCGATTTTAATCAAATTTGATACACTCACAGACAAAGACATAAGAAACGATATTCAGAAGTTTCAAGCTTGCAGTTCTTATAATAGTGCAAAAAATCGATAATATATATATATATATATATATATATATATATAAAAGGCAAGATGTTTGTGTGTGTGCCTATTTATCTGCCTGTATGTCTGTATTTTTTCAGCTCTTTTATTTTAGTTTTGTTTCGGGTTTGGCTCTACGCAGGTATAATTGTAGTTCTTAGTCTCAGCCATGATACCATTTACTCAGATGACTTATTTAGCCTTCAAAATTCAGTTTACGACGAAAAAACTTATTTGATATCGATAGCAGGAAATGAAAATTTGACTTACATCCATTCATTTTTCTTTCAGTCTACGGTTTCGCTTTAACTGGAAACAACTATTGCTTTTTAGTCTTTCGTGCCAACGTCCAATGAATCTGAGCTCCAGAACCATGGATTAGTTTTAAAGCTTTCATTACACTACACCCGAGCAACGCCGCCGGGCTATACGGCTAGTATATATATATATATATATATATATATATATATATATATATATATATACGTGTTTCATTAAAGATGAACTGACAAGGTGCTATGTTTCAGATTTTTATATAATTTTTATGTGATTTTATAATTTGTTTTCTTTTCAGAACATAAATTATATAAAAACACTCCTTTAGTTTAGCTGGAATATAATGCAATAATTATGGGAAACCCTTCTTGTCCGTGCTTCTCTAAATATAATATATCCTCTGTAGAAAATACGGTTTTTAAAAAAAAGTTACTACCCCGAAAATATATCTCTTATCAGTCGATGATTTTACTTATGAGCTTAGCCAAAAAAATAAACTCCTATTCTTAGATGTTCTTGTTGAATATAGTAATAATACTCTCACTGCTTCGCTATATAAAAAACCCACAAGTAAAAATTCCTGCCACCTGAATTTTACTAGGGAATGTTGTTTAGATATCAAATAGGTGTTATTAAAATTTTCCTTTTGAGAGCGCGCGAGAATTCATACTCTCGTCTGCTTTTTCTTGGATAATTGCATCCCTCAGATAATTTTTGAATCGTTGAAAGGCACTTACCATAAATTTTTCAAAAAGCATGGATAGTAATCGCAAATTTTTAAGAGTGGAATAAAAGGAATTGAAAAAAGTGAGAGTTTATTGTTGTTAAAATTGCAATGACAGATTAAGTGTTTAAAAATATTTAAAAAATTTAAAATAATTGTGGTTTAATAAATTAATTAAAAGTTATGAACGTTGGGAGCTTTCTCTTTTGTTTTCAAGAGTAGACTTATCTAACAGCGCCATTATTCTCTTATTTTCAATTTTTATTTTGATAACAGATTTGTTATGTTAACTATCTTATTGCAAATGCCCTGGTACGCAATTATCTGGTACGCAATTGTCTGGTACGCAAAAAGTACTTAATAACGTTTTAAAAATTCATTCGATCAACAAAAAAATCTGAATATTTTCCCCGTGATTTTGAAACAAAAGAAATATTTTAAAAAAGGGTTTTTTCAAACAAAAACAAAATATGTTAAAAAGAGTTCCAATGGTTAATTTAATTATTTAAGTCTCTTTTCTTTAGATTTAATATTTCATACTTCAGAAAATAAAATAAAAAAAACTTTTTTTTCGCTAAATATTTCATGCAGGAAATCAACTGTCTGTAATACGTGTGGCATTAATGTAACTTTTTCCTCTAAAATTAAATGTCTATATTTTTAAATATTCTTCGAAAATTTCAGAACTGAGAACGTAATAGATTTTATATTTCTAATTTCAGTAAAACAAAATAAATACTTTTTATTTTTAACTTAAATTTATTTAGTCAACAAAAAATGCAAATAATTTTGAAACAAAAACAAACACAATGCTGCTTATAATATCACACAAAACATCAAATTACGTTTACGCAAAACAAAAGAAAATAGATTTTTTAATGGAATTTTTTAACAATTTTGAAACAAGAATTTTTATATCATTATTTTTATATAACCGAATTTTAAAGGAATTTATCCATTTAATATTATAAACATTATTGCATCACGAGATTAATGTTTGTGTCCAAGTTAACATTCGTAAATTATTCTTAAACTTAATTCCCAAACATTTCTACCATTCACCCTCACTAACAAAAAAAATTCAACAAATCAATGTTAAAGTCAGTTATAGTTGAATTAATAACATAGATAAATATATTTCCCGACATAATATGATAACAGATAAATCCTTGACTCACCTGAATAATATCAGTTACCCTATTACTAACAATAATTTCTCTTTAAAAATAATTGCAACTGCCGAAAAAATAAAACCTGCCGATTGAATGACCAATAAGTATTGTTTATAGAGCTCGTATTCGTTCGGATGTTAAATGTTACTTTGGGTCCACCTCTAACAGGTGGAAGCTGAGTTTTTATAATCATGCGTTGTCTTTAAACAACAGTAAATACACCAAAAACACCACTTAATTCATATATTATTGGAAATTAAAAAAACAATAGCAAGAACCCAACTATGACCTGGAATATCGTCGCTATATCCAAATCTTACAACGGAAAAGAAGATAGATATAACTTATGGATTTAGAAATAAAATGTCATCTTAAATCATATAATTAACCTTAATCTACTTAACAAAAAAGTGATTTAATGACTACATGTGGCCATAGAAAAAATACTTGGTTAAATTCTTAAATCCCGACTCATTTTCTGTCTTTTTCATCACTCCCTTACTTCACCCTTTTTTTCTTCCCTTATAAATATTATTATTAATGATCATAAATTGCGCGCCTTTGATTTAATCTCGCTGAATTTTAATATTATTAATTTTAAATTTAAATATTAATTTTCATCTACATGTAATGTTAGAATATTAAAATTTTTATTCTTGTTATTAAAAAAGCATAACCTATCTTTATAAGATTTAACTCCCATGAACATCGAGTGAACTTACCTTCAAATCTATTAAACTATCTGTTTGAAAAATGCACCTCATCATTGCATAACGCATGAAACTCTAAACCGTGCTATAGACGAAGGACAATGTATATATATATATAACAGCTCCGTTCATACTAAATTTAGCATTGTTTTATTAACAGCTAGCAGTATAGCCCGGCGTTGCTCGGATGTAATGAAAGCTTTAAAACTAATTCATGGTATTGGAGCTCAGACTCTGCCTAAAGAATATTTGTGTGAAGTTTGGTGAGAATCGGATAAAAATTGTGGATTTGTATAAAGGACATACAGACAGATAAACTGACACACACACAAACATCTTGCCTTTTATATATAGATATTATCAATTTTCTGTACTATTGTAAGAACTGCAACCTTGAAACTTCTGAATATCGTTTCTTATGTCTTTGTCTATGAGTGTATCAAATTTGATTAAAATCGGAACACTCCTTCCATAACCCGATTTTTTCGATTATCGATTTTCGATATTTATCAGGAGTACCTCGACACAAAACTAGCTAAGAACACTCGCAGACGCTTATAGTACAACTGTGTAAATTTTCAAGAAAATCGTTTCAGCCGTTTCAGAGTCTATAGGTAACTGATACACACACACAGACACCCACACACACACACACACAAAGTTTCATTTATAAATAAGTTTAGATTAAATAATAATACTATACATGCGTGTAACTTTATGTGCATATTCATTAATGAGTTCACGAAACTATATATATATATATATATATATATATATGCATATTTTTTCTTTTTGAATCATATCACCCCAAGCAAGGCGGTGACGCCACTGGTGTGCATGTGTGCATGGGGCTACTTAAGAGTAGAATGATTGGAAAAGAGAAAGCAGGGAACCACACCCTAAACAGGAAACAAGGGATGAGCCTCTTCACCTGTTCAATAGACGTGAGTGGAGTGTGAACCGGGCGATAGTTAAGTATATCTACTCCAATTGAGAACAAAAAAAGAGAAAAGAAAAAAAAGTGAAAGAAGATTGGAAAACAAAAAGAAGAAAGCCGGGAACCACATCCTAAACAAGAAACAAGGGATGATCCTCTTCACCTGTTCAAAAGACGTGGGTGGAGTGTGAACCGGGCGATAGTTTAGTCTATCTACTCCAATTGAGAACAAAAAAAAAGAGAAAAGCAAAAAAGTGAAAGAAGATTAGAAGAAAAAAAATGACATCTAAATAAATAAAATATATAAGAAAAAAAAATTGAAAGAAATAAACAGGATTCCAAACGATAATTTATCGAAAAAAAAAAAAACAAAAAAAAAACGATCCTCTAAACTCAAAATTAAGATTAAATATAAAACTTTATATAAAAAACTGATAAAATACAAATTTGCATTTACTTCCTAAAAAATACAAGTTTAGATTTCTTGAAATAACTTCGCCTAAATACAATAATACTCCAAACTTGAATATAAAATAAAAAAATATATTAAAAAAACCCTATCCCGCTAAAATAAAAATAGAAAAAAAAAAAATTTCTTCAAAAGTCTAACGGTCAAAACGGAAGACACATTCCCTTCATTATCAATAACCCCAACCAACCCCACAACAACAACGAACCAAATATAAACAGAGGATGATTCCAACTCTTGCTCTTTCCTCCTGATGATATGTTGGAGTCCCAACATTGAAACAAACATGATTGTAGAGAAAAGGACATATATAGAAAAAATCATGTACATGTTCTAAAACCTAATCTATAATAAATATTCACAGCTTTATACATCATATATCGAGCACTGTTTTAAATTAATGGTTTTGGACGGGAAAAAAATTTTATTTCCTCGTTCTGTACTCACTCGGATATATATATATATATATATATATATAAGGAAGAGAAAGCATTCGAGAAAAAAAGAGGAAGAGTGCGACAGTGATATATAGGAATAGATAAATAGAATAAAACTGAAGATAGATAGACAGAAAAACTAAATAATATATATATATATATATGTGTGTGTGTGTGTGTGTGTGTGTGTGTGTGTGTGTGTGTGTGTGTGTGTGTGTGTGTGTGTGTGTGTACAATGAGAGAAACTAAGCAGTAGATAGATAGATAGATAGATAGATAGATAGATAGATAGATAGATAGATAGATAGATAGATGTACCTCCACTGGAGTCCAGTCATTTTTCTATAGCTAAATTTAAACTGAAATTTTAAAAATAAATAAGTTATCTTCAAGCTTTAAAATTAGCTTTAATTGAAAGCCAAGAGATTAAATTTAATAATTCTAGTAAGTAAAACATACTGGTGTATTTTTAACCGAAATTATATTGATTGGAATCAAAAAATTTTAAAGTTTTACCAATTTTTTTAAATATACCGCCATTTTTGATTGATTGACACATTACGTAAACAGTAGCCAAATTTTTGTTTTTAAAAATCTTGCAAAAATAAAATATACCTCGCTGACACGTTGTTTAAGTCAAATTTTAAAATTAATACTTAGCTTTATCTGTTTTCAGTCAATTAATAATTGCTTACTGCCAGAAATTTACAATAAAAAAAAATAATTGCAGTAGCCCTGTTTTTATGTCAGTCATGGAAGCAATGACAGGTGACTGATACCAGATGTTGACAAGAACGCAATGTATGGCGTCCAAACGTGTTTTTTTGTTTTTGTTTTGGTTTTTAATTAAATAGTAAAATTAAAAATTTAACATAATTTCAGCACTTATATAATTTTTTTTTTCTTGTTTTCTTGTACTGTACAAAACATTTTTTTTTAAATTACCATAACTTTAATTAATGCACCTACGGTTACAATTAATTAAAACATTGAGGAGTTGAAAAAAAATTTTTTACTTTAACTGTTGAAGGAATTACTTGCAAAACAGGGTGCTAAATTTTAGAAACGTAGAGAATAAAATATCGCAAGAATGAAATTGCGTTCTTCTGTTTTGCTATGTAAGGAGGAATAACCCAGAACGCTTATTAACTTAAAAAATCATTTTGACCCATATTTATATTATATAATATAATATTTTATTATTTATATTATATTATACGGGGAGAAAATTTTTTATTAATTTTCTTTTTGAGGGGCAGTATTAATTCTTAACTAATAAAAAAACCATACAATTCTTTAAAAGATTTTTAAAATATTTTAAAAACTTCATGAATTATTATAATAAAAAAACGAAAACAATTCTTTTAAAATTTTATTATTAATCGAAATTTTTTTTCTTCAGACTATAATGTCCTTAATTTTTATTATTTGTTCCAGCAATTTAATGCTTATCAAATTAAATTACATCAAAGTTCTATTGCATTTTTTATATTTCTCTTCGGAGAAGATTTTCGTATGAATCATAATTTTAAATAAAAAAAATACATGATTTAAATTTTCCCGATGAGTTCTGCGTTTAACTAATAAAAAAGTAAATCGCAGAAAATTAAAATTTATTAAAATTTCATGAATTTACGTGAAGTGGGGGAACAGAGTTAAAAAAAAAATTTTCTTCATTATGTTAAAAAAATAATAATTTAAAAAATAATTTTATTAATTTGTGAATGAGTACTGAAAGTTCCATTAAAATCCGACAATTATTTGATTTTTACGAGAATTTCCAAATTAATATGTTTGTCACCGAAAAGTGAGTTACGTAAAGAATTACGTAATCGATTGTAAAATAGTCGTAACATTTTCTACCACGCGAACTCAAATCAAAAAAAAATTTTCTGTCAAAATTTCAAACATGTTCAAAGGGATTAGGAAATTTTATGAAATAAATAAAAATTACTTTGATCTTTCCTCTTTATAATATTATAAACATTTTGATAAAAAAACAGTTCATTTTATTAAGTTTTAAACCTTTTTAATATGCTGGATTTTTTGTGATGTAATGAAGGTACCTAGATAAATAAATAGATAGATCTGAACAGACTGAGATAGATAGATAGATAGATAGATAGATAGATAGATAGATAGATAGATAAACTAAATAATAAATATACATATATATATATATATATATATATATATATATATACATATATATCTGTGTGTATACAATGAGAGAAACTAAGCGATAGATAGATAGATAGATAGATAGATAGATAGATAGATATGAACAGACTGAGATAGATAGATAGATAGATAGATAGATAGATAGATAGATAGATAGATAGATATGAACAGACTGACTGAGATAGATAGATAGATAGATAGATAGATAGATAGATAGATAGATAGATAGATAGATAGATAGAAAACTAAATAATGTTTATATATATATGTGTGTGTGTGTGTGTGCATGTGTGTAAGCAGTCGATAGACTGAGAAAGATAGATAGATAGATAGATAGATAGATAGATAGATAGAACTGAGATAGATAGATAGATAGATAGATAGATAGATAGATAGATAGATATGAACAGACTGAGATAGATAGATAGATAGATAGATAGATAGATAGATAGATAGATAGATATGAACAGACTGAGATAGATAGATAGATAGATAGATAGATAGATAGATATGAACAGACTGAGATAGATAGATAGATAGATAGATAGATAGATAGATAGATAGATAGATAGATAGATAGATAATTTGTAATATGTCTAAGCTGACGAAACAGGCGAATGTAATTTTCTTTGTTTTATTGTTATGCATCAACGAAATCATGCTTTGAATAAATTTTTAAAATTTCAAGGCAGATTTTTATTTCCATTTATTTTCTCCTCGAAAAATGAATATTTTCGCCTTGCTCAGTGGTTTTTCGTCCTTTCATTTTTCCCGCAAACACTCATATCAATTTCTCTGAAGCCATTGAAGTTCCTCGGTCAAAGTTTCATTTTGTTTGTGATTTAATATGCAGTCATTGATTTTCTTTGTAAGCGGCAAACGTTATATACGCTTGGATGATCAAGCCTCTTTCAATCAATGACTGACTGGGCAGATTGTCCCATTTCAGTCTGCACCAGACTGGTTACTAACCAAGGTTATGGAACCCAATTTGTCGTGCTATTCAATCATTTTATCCATATCAGTCAGTTAAACATCATGCGTGATACACGCTTGGGCTATCTTCTGCCTAGTCATTCTGTTGGGACGCCCGCGCCTATTCGGCTATAATGAACTATTCCATTACTATGTAAAGTAATGGTGGCATCTACGTAGGAGAGTGTGCCGAGCAGCCGATCGACAAGTCAGTCGTAGACTTCCGGTGACGACCCGGAAGTACCCATTGCTCATACTACGTCTTACGACGGTTGAGACGATTAACCTTTATTCTTGTATTGGATACTAATAACTTTTGTAAATACTATTTTCACGGAATACAACAATTAACCTATTCCTATTGTTGAGTTGTTTATTCTTACTCACGACATAACACATTCATGTCTCAAAAGAGATATGACTGACTAGGCAGAACATTTTCCCGCATTGATTGCCATTTCTTTCTGCGTTAGACTGGTTGCCAACCAAGGCTATAGAAACCCAATCTGTCCTGCTATTCAATCCTTTTATCCTTATCAGTCAGTTAAGTGCCATATGTGAAATACGCTTGGGCGATCATGTCTCTTTTCATCTATGACTGACTGGCCAGAAAATTTTGCCACAGTAAGTTACCGTTTCTTTCTGCGGTAGACTGGTTGACAACCAAGGCTATAGAAACTCAATCTCTCCTGCTATTCAATCCTTTTATCCTTTTCAGTCAGTTAAGTGCCATATGTGAAATACGCTTGGGCGATCATGTCTCTTTTCATCTATGACTGACTGGCCAGAAAATTTTGCCACAGTAGGTTACCGTTTCTTTCTGCGGTAGACTGGTTGACAACCAAGGCTATAGAAACTCAATCTGTCCTGCTATTCAATCCTTTTATCCTTTTCAGTCAGTTAAGTGCCATATGTGAAATACGCTTGGGCGATCATGTCTCTTTTCTATGACTGACTGGCCAGAAAATTTTGCCACAGTAGGTTACCGTTTCTTTCTGCGGTAGACTGGTTGACAACCAAGGCTATAGAAACTCACTCTGTCCTGCTATTCAATCCTTTTATCCTTTTCAGTCAGTTAAGTGCCATATGTGAAATACGCTTGGGCGATCATGTCTCTTTTCATCTATGACTGACTGGCCAGAAAATTTTGCCACAGTAGGTTACCGTTTCTTTCTGCGGTAGACTGGTTGACAACCAAGGCTATAGAAACTCAATCTGTCCTGCTATTCAATCCTTTTATCCTTTTCAGTCAGTTAAGTGCCATATGTGAAATACGCTTGGGCGATCATGTCTCTTTTCTATGACTGACTGGCCAGAAAATTTTGCCACAGTAGGTTACCGTTTCTTTCTTGACAACCAAGGCTATAGAAACCCAATCTGTCCTGCTGTTCAGTACTTTTATCCATATCAGTCAGTTAAACGTCATACGTGATACACGCTTAGGCTATCATATCTCTTTCGAGACATGACTGACTAGGCAGAAGATTTTCCCGCATTGATTGCCATTTCTTTCTGCGGTAGACTGGTTGGCAACCAAGGCTATAGAAACCCAATCTGCCCTGCTATTCAATCCTTTTATCCATACCAGTCAGTTACGTTGAATACACCGGTTCTCGCTCGATCACCGAAGTTAAGCAACGTTGAACCTGGTCAGTACTTAGATGGGTGACCGCTTGGGTAAGATGCTGTAAGCGTTTAGTGACGAATGTGCGTTTTGGTGCGGTGGATATCGGCTCAGAAAGAGAAATCGGTGAGCCGAGATCGAATTCCAGTTGAATACCCTGCATTCACTTTAGCCCTGGTACCCTTGGGAAAGGTATTAATTTGTCCCTTCCCTCCAGTTATGAGTTAAAAAACAGGCTAGGACTTGGGGACCCTGCCCTTAAAAACAAGTCCCAATAAATCTTGATACTTGAAAAAAAAAGTATTACTAGACACAAAAACTTACATAAAAACAACAATAACTTGTTGAAAGAAAAAGGTACTACCAGGTATATATAAATAAAAAAAATTTAGTTGGCAATAAATGACCCGCCGAGGTTGATATGCCATAAAAACAAAGCAACCAACCACCAGTCAGTTAAATATCGTACGTGATACAACCTTGGGCGATCAAGTCTCGAAAGTGACTAGGTAGAAGATTTTCCTGCAATAGGTTGCCATTACTTTCTGTGGTAGCCTGGATGCCAACCAAGGCTATAGAACCCAATCTGTCCTGCTATTTAACCCATAGCTGGAGAGAGAAGAGATGGATTCATATCTTTCTCAAGCGTATTTGCGTGTTAAGTGAGTGCAACGAATTCAATTGAAATTTGAACTCGGCTCCTCGATTTCTCGTTCTGAGCCGATATCCATTACACCACACTATCTAGATATGGCCAAAAATGGTTCACGATGTCAAAAACTAAAAGAGACTGCCGGAGTTACTCGAGTTTTACACACACGCGATCTTCAGTCGACAAAAACTCTCTCTTACAGACACGCACTCACAAATATATTATGTTTATTATAATTTTAATTTGGGCAACAACCTTTCTTTTAAATATGTTTCGTTAAATATGATTGACAAGGAAATTTTATTCATATTTTATTTAGTTCTTTTTCCAATGTTCTTATTTTTTTCATTTGGTGGGAATGAGCGCGTACAAAACTATCTATATCGTCGATTGCTCAGAATGCTTTCGACCACTTCATTAGCCGTTTTCAAGGCAGGTTCGAATCCTTCCAGTGAGCTTATATTTTTCTTTAAAAGGATTTCTCGAATATTCAGGCCGATAGACGAAAAAATTTAATATTTAAAATACTTAATATTTCTTGCTTTTAGTCTCGCATATGTTATGTGTGACGTCATGAGCTGTGGTACGATATTCGCTTCCAGCGTCTTGTATGCATGAGTTTGTCGTTGCTTGGAAATCTTCCATGTAAACAAAACAGTTTGTCATTATTGTTTGGCCGTGAATTGTTATACTATAATGTAATTGACATCTTTGAAAATGACTTATGAAAGCTTAGAATGGATTATAAAAAAATATGTATCAATATTGCAATTTTCTTTCTTCATTTAATAATGCTATTAAGCTTATCTAATCTAATCTAACCTTATTTATAAATGGAACTTTGTCTGTGTGTATGTCTGTGTGTGTGCGTGTGCGTCTGTGCGTGTGTCAGTTACCTATAAACTCTGAAAAGGCTGAACCGATTTTCATGAAAATTTACACAGTTGTACTATAAGCGTCTGCGAGTGTTCTTAGCTAGGTTTTGTGTCGAGGTACTCCCGATAAATATCGAAAATCGATAATCGAAAAAATTGGGTTATAGAAGAAGTGGTTCAATTTTAATCAAAATTGATACACTCATAGACAAAGACATAAGAAACGATATTCAGAAGTTTCAACGTTGCAGTTCTTACAATAGTGCAGAAAATCGATAATATATATATATATATATATATATATATATATATATATATATATAAAAGGTAAGATGTTTGTGTGTGTGTCTGTGTATCTGTTTCTATGTCTGTATTTTTTCAACCCTTTTATTTTAGCTTTTGCTTTGGGTTTGGCCCTAAGTAGGTATAATTGTAGTTCTTAGTCTCAGCCATGATACCATTTACTCAGAGGACTTATTTAGCCTTCAAAATGCAGTTTACGACGAAAAAAACTTATTTGATATCGATTTTAGGAAATCAAAATTTGACTTACATCCATTCACTTTTCTTTCGGTCTACGGTTTCACTTTAATTGGAAAAAAACTATTGCTTTTTAGTCTTTCGTGCCAATGTCCAAAGAGTCTGAGCTCCAGGACCATGGATTAGTTTTAAAGCTTTCATTACACCCGAGCAACGCCGGGCTATACTGCTAGTCAGACAATATGAAAAAACATTACATAAAATAAATAGACAAAACTTCTCTTTATTATATAATTTATGCGCGTGTGTATGTGCCTGTGTAATAAAAATATAGCTTTAATTTATCCTGAATTTCAGGTAAAAGTGCTTTGATAATATTTTTTTAATTCACACTCTCAGCGGACCCCAAGTGGAATGACTATATCGAATCCATTGCTAAATCCGCTGCTATGAAAGTCAGTTCTCTGTGCAGGACCCGGAAGTTTTTCCTGTCTGAAGCCATCCTGCACATATATAAATCTACCATCGGCCCGTGTATTGAATACTGCTGCCACATCTGGTCAGGTGCCCCTGGTATTCTCCTCGGAGAATCTGTAATGTGGTCGATACCGACTTGGCAGCCTGGCTGCAGTCACTCCCCCACCGGCGTGATGTGGCTTCCCTGTGCCTCTTCTATAAATATTTTCACGGCTTCTGCTCCGATGAATTTAGATCACTGGTGCCCCCTAGGTATGAATTTGCACGAGATACTAGATTAGCAACTAGGACCCAATCTTTTACAGTGAAACAGATAAGATGTAAATTTCTACTCTAAAGCAATTTCCGCCGGTGGAATTCCCTTCCATACACTTGCTTCCTCGACAGCTACAATTTTCAAGAATTTAAATGTAAAGTCAACAGACAACTTTTATCACACTAACTCGGACACATTCCCTCAAACACCCGTCTTCTTCTGACATTTCCTATATCTAACCACTCTTTCTCATCACTTTCCCCTATGTAACCCCCTAACCACTCTTTCTCATCACTTTCCCCTATGTAACCCCCTGCGCAATAGTGACAGTGGAATGCCTTGCTTGAGGTAAAACGATAAAAAAAAATATTCACCCAAAGCAAGGCGCTACTGCCACTGAAGTACAGGAGGGCTACATAAGATAGTTAAAATTTTAGACAGGAGGAGAGTGAAGACAAAGACGAACCAGTTACAGGGGGTGAAAGAGAAAGGACAAAAAAGGATGTTAACACAGGTGTGTACACAGTTGCGAAGGTAGAGAGAAAGGAAAAGAACAAGATACACCGGGTGATGTAGAAAGAGTAAAGACAAAGACGAACCAGCTACAGTGGGTGAAAGAGAAAGAGCAAGAGAAGGATGTGAACACAGGAGTGAAGACAGTTGCGAAGGAGGTAGAGAAAGGAAAAGAACAAGATACACCGGGTGATGTAGAAAGAGTAAAGACAAAGACGAACCAGCTACAGGGGGTGAAAGAGAAAAAGCAAGAGAAGGATGTGAACACAGGAGTGAAGACAGTTACGAAGGTAGAGAGAAAGGAAAAGAACAAGATACACCGGGTGATGTAGAAAGAGTAAAGACAAAGACGAACCAGCTACAGGGGGTGAAAGAGAAAAAGCAAGAGAAGGATGTGAACACAGGAGTGAAGACAGTTACGAAGGTAGAGAGAAAGGAAAAGAACAAGATACACCTGGTGATGTAGAAAGAGTAAAGGCAAAGACGAACCAGCTACAGGGGGTGAAAGAGAAAGAGCAAGAGAAGGATGTGAACACAGGAGTCAAGACAGTTACGAAGGTAGAGAGAAAGGAAAAGAACAAGATACACCGGGTGATGTAGAAAGAGTAAAGACAAAGACGAACCAGCTACAGGGGGTGAAAGAGAAAAAGCAAGAGAAGGATGTGAACACAGGAGTAAAGACAGTTACGAAGGTAGAGAGAAAGGAAAAGAACAAGATACACCGGGTGATGTAGAAAGAGTAAAGACAAAGACGAACCAGCTACAGGGGGGGAAAGAGAAAAAGCAAGAGAAGGATGTGAACACAGGAGTGAAGACAGTTACGAAGGTAGAGAGAAAGGAAAAGAACAAGATACACCGGGTGATGTAGAAAGAGTAAAGGCAAAGACGAACCAGCTACAGGGGGTGAAAGAGAAAAAGCAAGAGAAGGATGTGAACACAGGAGTGAAGACAGTTACGAAGGTAGAGAGAAAAGAAAAGAACAAGATACACCGAGTGATGTAGAAAGAGTAAAGACAAAGACGAACCAGCTACAGGGGGTGAAAGAGAAATAGCAAGAGAAGGATGTGAACACAGGAGTGAAGACAGTTGCGAAGGTAGAGAGAAAGGAAAAGTACAAGATACACCGGGTGATGTAGAAAGAGTAAGGACAAAGACGAATCAGCTACAGGGGGTGAAAGAGAAAGAGCAAGAGAAGGATGTGAACACAGGAGTCAAGACAGTTACGAAGGTAGAGAGAAAGGAAAAGAACAAGATATACCGGGTGATGTAGAAAGAGTAAAGACAAAGGCGAACCAGCTACAGGGAGTGAAAGAGAAAAAGCAAGAAAAGGGTGTGAACACAGGAGTGAAGACAGTTACGAAGGTAGAGAGAAAGGAAAAGAACAAGATACACCGGGTGATGTAGAAAGAGTAAAGGCAAAGACGAACCAGCTACAGGGGGTGAAAGAGAAAAAGCAATAGAAGGATGTGAACACAGGAGTGAAGACAGTTACGAAGGTAGAGAGAAAGGAAAAGAACAAGATACACCGAGTGATGTAGAAAGAGTAAAGACAAAGACGAACCAGCTACAGGGGGTGAAAGAGAAAAAGCAAGAGAAGGATGTGAACACAGGAGTGAAGACAGTTACGAAGGTAGAGAGAAAAGAAAAGAACAAGATACACCGAGTGATGTAGAAAGAGTAAAGACAAAGACGAACCAGCTACAGGGGGTGAAAGAGAAATAGCAAGAGAAGGATGTGAACACAGGAGTGAAGACAGTTGCGAAGGTAGAGAGAAAGGAAAAGTACAAGATACACCGGGTGATGTAGAAAGAGTAAGGACAAAGACGAATCAGCTACAGGGGGTGAAAGAGAAAGAGCAAGAGAAGGATGTGAACACAGGAGTGAAGACAGTTGCGAAGGTAGAGAGAAAAGAAAAGAACAAGATATACCGGGTGATGTAGAAAGAGTAAAGGCAAAGACGAACCAGCTACAGGGGGTGAAAGAGAAAAAGCAAGAGAAGGATGTGAACACAGGAGTGAAAACAGTTGCGAAGGTAGAGAGAAAGGAAAAGAACAAGATACACCGGGTGATGTAGAAAGAGTAAAGACAAAGACGAACCAGCTACAGGGGGTGAAAGAGAAAAAGCAAGAGAAGTATGTGAACACAGGAGTGAAAACAGTTACGAAGGTAGAGTGAAAGGAAAAGAACAAGATACACCGGGTGATGTAGAAAGAGTAAAGACAAAGACGAACCGTCTCCAGGGGGTGAAAGAGAAAGAGCAAGAGAAGGATGTGAACACAGGTGTGAAAACTGTTGCGAAGGTAGAGAGAAAGGAAAAGAACAAGATACACCGGGTGATGTAGAAAGAGTAAGGCAAAGACACACCAGCTACAGGGGGTGAAAGAGAAAGAGCAATAGAAGGATGTGAACACAGGAGTGAAGACAGTTACGAAGGTAGAGAGAAAGGAAAAGAACAAGATAAACCGGGTGATGTAGAAAGAGTAAAGACAAAGACGAACCAGCTACAGGGGGTGAAAGAGAAAGAGCAAGAGAAGGATGTGAACACAGGAGTGAAGACAGTTGCGAAGGTAGAGAGAAAGGAAAAGAACAAGATACACCGGGTGATGTAGAAAGAGTAAGGCAAAGACACACCAGCTACAGGGGGTGAAAGAGAAAGAGCAAGAGAAGGATGTGAGCACAGGAGTGAAAACAGTTACGAAGGTAGAGAGAAAGGAAAAGAACAAGATACATCGGGTGATGTAGGAAGAGTAAAGGCAAAGACGAACCAGCTACAGGGGGTGAAAGAAAAAGAGCAAGAGAAGGATATGAACACAGGAGTGAAGACAGTTACGAAGGTAGAGTGAAAGGAAAAATACAAGATACACCGGGTGATGTAGAAAGAGTAAAGACAAAGACGAACCAGCTACAGTGGGTGAAAGAGAAAGAGCAAGAGAAGGATGTGAACACAGGAGTGAAGACAGTTGCGAAGGTAGAGAGAAAGGAAAAGAACAAGATACACCGGGTGATGTAGAAAGAGTAAAGACAAGGACGAACCAGCTACAGGGGGTGAAAGAGAAAGAGCAAGAGACGGATGTGAACACAGGAGTGAAGACACTTACGAAGGTAGAGAGAAAGGAAAACAACAAGATACACCGGGTGATGTAGAAAGGGCTGGAGTTAAGTGGATAAGAGATGGGAATTGGTATTGCTTTTAAATTTCTGGATGTTGTAGCCGTCAGGAAAACAAGAAGGGGGTTCCACAGGCGGGAAGCGCGAGAAAAGAAGGTACTGGAGTAGAACTGTCGCCTGCATTTGGTTGATCTAAATGTAAAATGGTGGGTCCTTGTTGCCAGTCTGGTTGCCCGAGTAAATTTTTTTTTGTGGAGGGGGCACCAAAGACCTAAGGTCGTCAGAGCAGAAACCATGAAAATATTTATAGAAGAGACAGAGGGAAGACACATCCCGTTGATGAGAAAGTGGCTGGAGTTGAGCTGCCAGGTCGGAACCAATCACATTACAAATTCTACTTTGGAGCCTGTTGAGAACACTGAGACGACAGTATTCCATGCACGGTCGGATGATTGATGCAAATATTTGAGCATGATACACATGGTCTGAAGATTGCGTTCAAGAACCTACCTAACGGTTTGGTGTTGGCCTCAGTGTTCACTTTTATATGTATACATATATATGAGGGCGGGATGAAAATTCATAGATTGACTATAAAAGAATGATGAAAGGTCTGTCAGATATTGCCGGCATTAATTTCAACTCATCATTGTTTATTTCCAGATAAAATGACATCTGACGATTCAAAACACAGTTCAAGCGTAACTAGTAGTAACTTCTTCTAAAAATGGACAATATTTGACATCGTGGTATTACCAGATCTCTACATGTGATGTGCGTTGTGGTGCAGTGGATATCGCGGAGCCGAGTTCGAATTCCAGTTTAATTCGTTGACTTCACTTACGCGCAAATATCCTTGGGAAAGCTATCAATCCGTCTCTTCCCTCCAGTTATGGGTTAAACAATAGGACATATTGGGTTCTATAGTCTTAGCTGTCAACCAGTCTACAGCAGAAAGTAATGGCAACCTACTGCGGGATAATCTTCTACCCAGCCAATCACGTCTCTTTCGAGACTTGATCACCCAAGCATGTATCACGTATAGAACTTAACTGACTGACTGAATATAATTGTTGAAAACATGATTAAGGTTTCTAGTGAGCATAAAGTGGGGGACCAGTTTTATATTGTTCTGAACTAATAAAATGATCCCCCACTAATTACTACTTAATAATATAATACATCTCTTTCCCCACTTGCTACGAATCAAATAACAGAACAGATTCGGTTCTATATCCTTGGCTGGCGACCAGTCTACCACAGAAAGTAATAGCAACCTATTTCAGGAAAATCTTCTGCCAAGTCAGTCATGTCTCGAGAGGGACATGATCACCCAAGCGTGTATCGCGTATGGCACTTAACTGAATGACTGACAGGAAAATTATTTAGTCCCTAAGAGTATTCATACTGACATTCGAGATGACACCCCAGCAACTGTCACCACCGATGAAAACCATTGATCGTGTTCACCATAGGTTGGTAGACGATAAACGATTGATTGTAAATCAAATAGCCGATACTATTGGCATATTCTTAAAAAGAGTTAAGAATATTCCGCACAGTGAAATTGGCATCACGAACGTTTCAGTTCGGAGGGTGTAGTGGAAATATTTTATAGAAAAATAAATTGTAGGGGTCGTGATTACCGGCCCCGGACTTGGGCTGACAGCACCCAGCTCTTTCTCTTTCTCTTCCTCCCTACGACTTCGCCGAGTCAACATGGACTAATTCTAGCTCCGTGAAACTCAACCAGCAGCCACATGGTGTCCGAAAATGGAGCGGCCAAGACAATATAGGTTCGGGGATGTCCCAACTGTTGCAGCAAAGCATCAGAAAAACAGGATCCCTCTTCAAGTTGAAGATTAATCTATTTTGACGTCGCAATTGTAAAGAAGAATTGTTAACAGAATAAACTCTACCGATTCCAGTTAAGTTTTTCGCAAAAAACAGTTTTTGTTTTCTTTTTTTGCAACCATTCTCTTAAACCCTGTTTTGTATCTTCCCTCTCTTTCTTTCACTTTCTTTTTCTTTTTCTAATCTTAGCACCCTGAGTAGGGCGGTAACACCACTGATGTGCAGGGGGCTATATAAGAGTAAAAATAGGAGGAGAGTAAAAAGAAAGACGAACCAGTTAAGGATGGAAATACAGGTGTGATGACAGTTGCAAAGGTAGAGAGAAAGGAAAAGATATACAGGGTTGTGTAGAAAGAACTCGAGTCAAGTGCTTAAGAGATGGGTATTGACATTGCATTTAAATTCCTGGAGGTTGTAGCCATCAGGAAAGCAAGAATATGGAAACGAGTTCCACAGGCGGGAAGTGCGAGAAAAGAAGCTGAAGGAGTAGAATTGTCGTCTGCACTTGGTTGATCTAACTGTGAATGGGTGGGACCCAGTTGCCAGTCTGATTGCACGAGTAAACACCTGTTGCAGAGGCACCAGTAACTTAAGTTCGTTGTAGCAGAAGCCACGAAAGTATTTATAAAACAGACAGAGGGAAGCCACATCCCGTCGGTGAGGAAGGGGCTGGAGTCGAGCCGCTAAGTCGGTACATCTGTTATAAAGCCTTTCCTTTTTCCACTCAAGTTTGGTGTTGTCCTGTTTTCTCTCGCCGTGTCACGTCAATGTTCTTTTACCCTTATTTTCCACAGAAGACAAGTTAACTGGTCACTCTTAACCATCATAGACAACCGCACCTACCTCCCATTAGCATGGAACAGGCTTGCCTCCCAGAGAGTAAAACCCTACACCTGCTTGGCCTCACACTCTCAGCGGACCTCAAGTGGAATGACTATATCGAATCCATTGCTAAATCCGCTGCTATGAAAGTCGGTTCTCTGTGCAGGGCCCGGAAGTTTTTTTCCGTCTGAATCTATCTTGCACATTTATAAATCTACCATCCACCCGTGTATTGAATACTGCTGCCACATCTGGTCGGGTGCCCCTGCTATTCTCCTCGGGGTTCTTAACAGAATAAAACGGAGAATCTGTAATGTGATCGATACCGACTTGGCTGACCGGCTGCAGTCACTCTCTCACCGGCGTGATGTGGCTTCCCTGTGCCTCTTCTATAAATACTTTCACGGCTTCTGCTTCTATGAACTTAGATCACTGGTGCCCCCTAGGTACGAATTTGCACGAGATACTAGATTAAAAACTAGGTCCCACCCTTTTATAGTGAAACCGATAAAATGTAACCGCAATTTCTACTCTAACAGCTTCTTTTCTCGCACTTCCCGACTGTGGACTTTCCTTCCACATACTTGCTTCCCCAACGGTTACAACCACCAGGAGTTTAAATGTAAGGTCAATAGACACCTCCTAACACTCTAACTCGCACCCATTCTCTCAAACACTCTTCCTATATACATCCTTACTCGTCTATCACCCTCCTTCTGATATTTCCTATATCTAATCGCTTTCTCAGTACCTTCCCCTATGTAACCCCCTGCGCTATAGTAGCAGTGGAATGCCTTGCTTGGGGTGAAATGATTAAAAAAACTCAAATTCTAAGGCGTTTAAAAAATAGCACATTTTCCTAAAAATATCATAGATGTAGCGTCTTCCTCACCTTATCAGATGCGTAGCAATCTGATCACATTACGATATAATCGGACATAGTTTACGGCATACCCAGCTAGTTTGCTTAAGGGTTTCACTTCCCAATATGAGAATTGGATTCACCACTTTGAGTAAATAATTTTACGAAAGGTTTTAGTTACCATTTATGTACCAACAAAAAAAAAACTTGAAAACTGAATACTAATTTAGGAAATTTACGCTATGGTATATTATAACAAAGAAAGAAGCTCCAATGATCTAAAAGTTAAATTTACTAAACTCTGTTTATTGATTAATAAACATTTTGTGTATCGATTTTTAGGAGGAAAACTAGTGTCGATCATTTTCTAGAATAAGCTTTCAAATTTCGTAGCAGACAACACATATGGTTTTCTACAGTCTCAAACGTCCCAAGTGTTGTGGGTTTATTTTCACAGTGGAGGCTAGTATTTGTGTTAAAGACGGTCCTAATATGTTCGACATACAAAACGTTAGAAACTTGATATAATATGTATTACGCAGTGTAATCTTGCCAGGTCGCTGACTACTTTCGTATTCGACTAACTGTCGACTACTAGCTACCAACATCAACTGACCCACGTTCCTCTTACTACTTCTACTTAAATTAGGTGGGAGAGTCTATTCACTATAGAATAGGTGTGTTTTACCATAACACTAAGGGTGTTTGATATAACTTCGCTGATTGGTTAATAGACACGAGTTTTTGTCTATAATTTTGAGATGAGGTAGTATTTATATTATTTACATTGTTCGGACTGTTGTCTTCCTCTTTATTGTCACGTTTACAGCAAAGCCATTTGCTCATCACAAATACACATGACCCAGAACAGAAAACAGAGAGACGCTTGTGGCTTTAAAAATTACCCCTCGGCAAGATTGTTATAAGCAAAATAAAACCATGAAACAAAGCAGGAGAAACAAGTTTATGGCTAGCGGAGTGTAGCTCAGATCAGATATCATTATGTTTATGTCTAGGTTGAAATTTCTTCCAGTCAAACGCTTGTGGCTGAAAAAATTACCCTTCGGCCAGATCCTTATCCACGAGGGAAGAAAGAAACAGTAAACTAGATTTTATTCTTGGGTTGTAACCGACTGCGATAAACGAGTGAACTAGAGATGAGGCTTAGGTAAGTTGTGAGATGCACAGATCAACGGCAGTCTGGTCCTGGGCAAGACGTTAAACTGCATCCTGCAGCAAGGCCTCCGATTGGGAGGTTGTGAGGAGCATAGAACCACCTCTTAATTGGTGTTGTTCCCAGGTCCACCCTGACCCAGAGTGGTAGCACTTGTTAGGGTCCCAGCTATGGGCAAATAGTTAACCCCCAAACTGGGGTCAAAACACTATGAAAGGATAAAAATACACTTTTATAGAAATATATCCATAAAAATAGATTTTTATGGGAAAATATACATTTTTGAAGGAAAAATTATTCTCGGCAAAACATTTTTGAATACAAAACTAGAAGACATTTTCAGTTTTCTAAAATAAAAAAGAATAAAAACAAAAAACTTTCATTAAAATCTGATTAAATCAACCTTCTCACTATAACCGAACATTTAAAAAAAACCCTTAAAACCCCACCTTTTTGGCATTAAATAACCCACAGAGGTGTTGATATGCCGTGTAACTCAAACTCAACCGCAGTCTTCCCTGTCCATTCCTCGCTTCGTCTCTCCGTGTGTCCCTTTTCGCGGGATGGTTAGTTTTATAGATAAAACTAACAGTATAGCCCGGCGTAACTCGGGTGTAGAGCTCAAATAACTAAAATAAAAAGGCTGAGAAAATACGGACATACAGGCAGATAAACAGACACACACACAAACATCTTGCTTAATATATATATATATATATATATATATATATATATATATATTATCGATTTTCTGCACTATTGTATGAACTGCAACCTTGAAACTTCTGAATATCGTTTCTTATGTCTTTGTCTATGAGTGTATCAAATTTGATTAAAATCGGATCACTCCTTCTATAACCCGATTTTTCTGATTATCGATTTTCGATATTTATCGGGGATACCTCGACACAAAACCTAGCTAAGAACACTCGCAGACGCTTATAGTACAACTGTGTAAATTTTCAAGAAAATGATTGGTTACGTCCTGAAGAGACACAACACATAGAAGAAGAAGAAGAAGAAGAAGAAGAAGAAGAAGAAGAAGAAGAAGAAGAAGAAGAAGAAGAATTTTCATAAAACAAAAACGTAGAGCAAGTTAAGCTATAAAATCTGACGAAACCATTATTCAGACGTTTCAAGGTTGCAGTTCTTATAGTAGTGCAATAAATCGATAATATATATATATAAAAGGCAAGATGTTTGCGTGTGTGTCTGTTTATCTGTCTGTATGTCTGTACTTTTTCAGCCCTTTTATTTTAGTTTTTGCATCGGGTTTGGCTTTAAGTAGGTATAATTGTAGTTCTTAGTCTCAGCCATGATACCATTTACTCAGGAGACTTATTTAGCCTTCAAAATTCAGTTTACGACGAAAACAACTTATTTGATATCGATACCAGGAAATCAAAATTTGACTTACATCCATTCATTTTTCTTTCAGTCTATGGTTTCGCTTTAACTGGAAACAACTATTGCTTTTTAGTCTTTCGTGCCAACGTCCAAAGAGCCTGAGCTCCAGGACCATGGATTAGTTTTAAAGCTTTCATTACACCTGAGCAACACCTGGCTAGTGTTATTATAGATATATAAATTGAACATTTTCTGTATCTTCCCTTCTTTCTCTCTCTCTCCCTCATACTCTCTCCTCTCTCTCTCTTATTATTGCTCCCTTTTTCTCACTCCATTTCTCTTAATTTTTTTTACTCTCTCTCTCTCTTTCTGTCTCTCTCTTTTCTCTGTTTCGTCTGTACATCTCACCCTCCCCCTCTCTCTCTCTCATATCGGTTTTTCTAATTTTTTTAATCTATCAGTTTTTTTTTAATTTAAAACTATTACGTATTCACTTTCTTACAACCTCACGTAAATTTCATTAAAATTCTGATAACGACTCTTTGATTCTTAGACAGTTAGAAAAATTACTTTTTAAACGTTCAGTGTCGTCGTCCATTCTCAGGACAACGGCTTGAATTATGCGTCGTGAATCTTATGTTTCAAAATGGCAGTTTCTTAATCAGTCCATTAATCTAGTCATTCCAAGTCGTTAATAGCATCTATCGGTCTTCTTTTATCGATTCCTAACACCAACCAAAATGTTGCTCAGCGAGACGCAAAGGTGAATTTATAAACGAGACATTTAAACCGAATGGAATGAATTGAAGATGTGAACGATGCGCCTGGGGTCGCGTTGTCAATACTGAAGTCCAAAACATCTGAGTTCCCAGAAGGCAGAAGAAAGATTGAAGTGGTCTCTATAGAAATTCCACACAAATGTACATATTCCATGCAAATATATTTTTGCCTTCATTCTTATACAACATTTCTTCATCTTTCTTGTTTATATCCCAGCCTGTCGATTACGATAACCCATGGCTTTCATACATTGTCTCTTACATTCAGTAATATTTTCCTTTTGCTAATATTTACCTGGATGTGCATTGCGGTGCAGTGGATATCGGCACTGAACGAGAAATCGGAGAACGGTGTTCGAATTCCGGTTGAGTTCCTTGCTTTCACTTACGCGCAAATACGCTTGGGAAAGGTATCAATCCGTTTCTTCCCTTCAGTTATGGGTTAAATAAAAGTACAGATTGGGTTCTATAGCCTTGGCTGGCAACCAGTCAACCGCGGAAAGTAATGGCAACCTACTCTGGTATAATCTTCTGCCGAGTCAGTCATGTCTCTTTCATGACATGATCGTCCCAGCGTGAATTATGTATGGCACTCAACTGACTGAACTGAATATTCACCCAAGACTAGTACCAGTCAAAGTAGATTTTATTGGATTATGCTGGGATGTGCGTTGTGGAGCAGTGGATATCGGCTCGGAACGAGAAATCGGGGAACCGTGTTCGAATTCCAGTTGAATTCGTTGGTTTCATTAACGCGTAAATACGCTTGGGAATGGTATCAATCCGTCTCTTCTGTTCAGTTATGGGTTAAATATCAGGACAGATTGGGTTCTATAGCCATGGCTGGCAACCAGTAACCAGCGGAAAGTAATGGCAACCCACTGTTGGATAATCCTCTACTCAGTCAGTCATGTCTCTTTCGAGACATGATCGACCAAGCGTATATCACGTATGGAACTTAACTGAATGACTGAATATAATAGTTGAAAACATGATAAAGGCTTCTACTGGGAATAAAATTGGGATCAGTTTATTACTTCATAACAATATAAAACTGATCCCCCACAAATTACTATTCAATAATATAATACATCTATTCCCCCTCTATCTATGAGGCAAATACGAGGACTGATTGGGTTCTATAGCCATAAACACACACATTTACACACAGGCACACATTTACGAATATACATCATCCGAATCCAACATATTTAATAGATTCGTTACTACGATATTTGCACTAAATATTTGCACTAAACAGTTTTGCCATTAAGTTTATTTGCACTAAATATTTGCACTAAACAGTTTGCCATGAAGTTTATTTGCACTAAATATTTGCACTAAACAGTTTGCCATGAAGTTTATTTGCACTAAATATTTGCACTAAACAGTTTGCCATGAAGTTTATTTGCACTAAATATTTACACTAAACTGTTTGCCATGAAGTTTATTTGCACTAAATATTTGCACTAAACAGTTTGCCATGAAGTTTATTTGCACTAAACAACGCAGAAGTTGTTGCAAGATTTGGAAAAATAGGTATTGTTTAAAATGTCAAATAGATGCAAAAAATACACGTGTGGATTTAGATCTTTGTTATGTCTAGCGGGGTTAGGAAGAGTCAGGCACCAGACAAAATTGCAGTGGAAGGCAGCTGTCAGAAGAGCGGAAGTAACGTTAAGCTGACAGTTGGGAAGAATTGAATTTTAATACTAATCTTAGTTTGATTTCAACAGTCGAAGAGGACAGTTGGTCTAAGTCGGGCTTAACCGACGAGTTTCCCCGATGTGGCGTTGCTGACAACTCAGACAGCAATGTCACCGACTTGTTAAAAATAACTAACATATAATGGTTATATTTTATTTACATTTTGAAGTGTTGATGTCAGTCATATTGAAGTGCTGAAGTTTTAATTATCCGATATTTGTGAGAGACGAGATTCTGAGTCCAGCGACAAAAACGAAATTTGAGATACAAACCATTATTTTCGACGAAAATCTACCATCCGCCCGTGTATTGAATAATGCTGCCACATCTGGTCGCGTACCTCTGCTATTCACCTCGGGGTTCTTGACAAAATCCAACGAAAAATCTGCAATGTGATCGATATCGACTTGGCAGCTAGTCGTTCTCTCACTGGCATGATGTGGCTACCCTGTGTCTCTTCTATAAATATTTTCACAGCTTCTGCTCCGATGAACTTAGCTCACTGTTGCCCACTAGGTATGAATTTACTCGAACTACTAGACTAGCAACTAGGTCTCACCCTTTTACAGTGAAACCGATAAAATGTAACTGCAATTTCTACTCTAACAGCTGCTTTTCTCGCACTTCCCGCCTGTGGAAGTTCCTTCCGTATACTTGCTTCCCCGACAGCTACAATCTCCAGGAAATTGAATGTAAGGTCAATAGACATCTCCTATCTCATTAACTTGCATCCTTTCTCTCAAGCACTTTTCTCTATTCACCCCACCCGAATCGCACCAGTATTCTCATCCTTCTATTACCCTCCTCCTGACACCCTCTATAACCTACCCTTCTTTCTCATAACTTCCGCCTATGTAACCTTCTGCGCAATAGTGGCAGTAAAACTGCCTTGCTTGGGATGAAATGATTAAAAATGTTATTTGATTCAGATTATTATTGTCGCTGAAAAAAGAAAAGAAGTTTTTCGGTGAAATTCCAAAAGAAAAAGATTGTGAAATTGTCCCTCTTGAAAGTCGGGTTGAGTGTTAACCTCGACGATATAAAATTCGAGTTGATAATTATCGTCGTCGTTGCGGAAGTTTTAATAATCGTCGTCGCAGTCATGGTGATAGACCCCGAGTGGATAGCAGTCCGACATTTTGGTCTCGTCGTTGGTTATATCATTGTTTTTGCCGAGATTTAATACCCAAAGAGTATGTAACACAGACAACCAAGAATTATTACACACTTATATAAATTCTAGCAGTATAGCCCGGCGTTGCTTGGGTGTAAAGAAAGCTTTAAAACTAATCCATGGTCCTGGAGCTCAGACTCTTTGGACGTTGGCACGAAAGACTAAAAAGCAATAGTTGTTTCCAGTTAAAGCGAAACCGTAGACTGAAAGAAAAATGAATGGATGTAAGTCAAATTTTGATTTCCTGGTATCGATATCAAATAAGATTTTTTTCGTCGTAAACTGAATTTTGAAGGCTAAATAAGTCCTCTGAGTAAATGGTATCATAGCTGAGACTAAGAACTACAATTATACCTACTTAGAGCCAAACCCGAAGCAAAAACTAAAATAAAAGGGCTGAAAAAAAAAATACAGACATAGAGGCAGATAAACAGACACACACACAAACATCTTGCCTTTTATATATATATATATATATATATATTATCGATTTTCTGCACTATTGTAAGAACTGCAACCTTGAAACTTCTGAATATCGTTTCTTAAGTCTTTGTCTATGAGTGTATCAAATTTGATTAAAATCGGACCACTCCTTCTACAACCCGATTTTTTCGATTATCGATTTTCTCTATTTATCGGGGGTACCTCGACACAAAATCTAGCTAAGAACACTTGCAGACGCTTATCGTACAACTGTGTAATTTTTCAAGAAAATCAGTTCAGCCGTTTCAGAGTCTATAGGTAACGGACACACACATACACAGACAGACAAATTTCCATTTATAAATAAATTTAGATTTTTTTTTTTTTAATCATTTCACCCCGAGCAAGGTAGAAACGCCACTGATGTGCAGGGGGTTACATAAATGTAGAAAGATTAATTAGAAAAGAGTGAGGGAGTACAAGCTAGTTAGAAAGGAACAATAGAAAGCTGAGAAAGCAGGTGCAATGACAGATACATGGGCGGAGAGAAAGTGAAGATTATACAGGGGAGGGGAGAGAGCTAGAGTCCAGTGGTTAGTAGGTGAGTCTTAACTTTGCACTTAAATTTCTGGAGGTCGTAGCCGTCAGGAAAGCAAGAATACGGGAGTGAGTTCCACAGGCGGGAAGTGCGAGAGAGAAAGCTGCAGGAGTAGAATTGTCGTCTGCATTTGGCTAACCTGACTGTGAATGGGTGGGACCCAGTTGCCAGTCTGGTTGCACGAGTAAACACCTGTTGAGGAGGCATCAGTGACTTAAGCTCATCCGAGCAGAAGCCATGAAAGTATTTATAGAAGAGACAGAAGGAGGCCACATTTCGACGATGGGAAAGTGGCTGCAGTCGAGTCGCCAGATCAGTACCTATCACATTACAGACTCTCCTTTGGAGCCTGTCAAGAACACTGAGGAGAACGGCAGGGGCACCTGACCATAAATGGCAGCAGTACTCTATGCACGGACGGATGGTTGACTTGTATATATGCAGGATGGATTCAGGTGGAAAAAACATCCTGGATCGACATAGTGACCCAATCTTCTTAGCAGTAGATTTTGCTATGGATTCAATATAGTGGTTCCATTTGAGGTCTGAGGACAGGGTAAGTCCGAGGAGGCGTAGTGTATTACTCTCCGGGAGAATCATCTGGTCCATGCTTATGGGAGGCAGAAGAGGTTGCCTGTAATGGTTGACAGACAACAGCTTGGTCTTAGAGGAATTGAAGTTGACAAACCACTTCTTGCCCCAGTTCACCACAGAGTGTAGATCCCGCTCAAGGTCAGCAGCGAGATTATGTCTGTCCGCCACGACAGGTTTCTTACTGGAGCGGGAGTATATTGTAGTGTCATCTGCGTAGATGCCTACTTGGGACTTGATCTCATCTGGGAGGTCATTGATGAAAATAAGGAAGAGCGTCGGGCCCAGGATAGAGCCTTGTGGGACACCAGCATTCGTGCTGTAGGACGAAGAGGCACGCCCATTCAGAACGACCTTCATTTTGCGGTTATTTAAGAAAGATTGGATTAGGTCAAGCAGGCGACCGGTAATACCATAACCGCGTAGTTTGCATAGGAGGCCAGGGTGCCAAACCCTGTCGAAAGCCTTGGAGATGTCCAGAGCAACCGCGCGAGCCTCGTCAGACTCATCAAGGGCCTGTAGCATGTACTCCGTTACAGTTGTTAGCAGGTCGGCCGTGGACCTGTCAAATCGGAATCCATATTGCCTGTCGGAGAACAGTTTGTGGGCGGTGAGATGATGAACTATTTCAGCATTGATTATAGCCTCGAATACTTTCCCGAATATCGGTAGAAGACTGATAGGGCGATAGTTGGATGGGTCCGAGGGTTCACCACAGTTCTTAAAGACAGGAACGACTGAGGAGAATTTCCAGCATGCAGGAAAGCAGGAAGCAGAAAGGCAGTAGTTAAACAGTTTAGAGAGGACAGGGGAAAGTTCAGGGGCACACCTCTTAAGGACTATCACCGGGATTCCATCGTCTCCACACGCCTTATGGGGGTCGAGTTTTGAAATTGAATAGCAATATTTACGGTTTCTCAGTTAGGCTAGAGATCTGTTAATTTGAATAGACAGTATATCTTGCAAATTAGACTAACATTTGTTTAAGAAGTCGAATGAACATGAAACCTGATTAACTAATGAAAATCAAACAACACAAAAGTAAAAATACCAGAATGTCAAAAGTAAAAATACCAGAATGTCTTTCTTCGTTTTCTCCTTATCTCATGCTCCGATGAAGTTCTCATCTTGGCTTCCCCGTCTCAACAGACCAGCTACAAAGATTGGGTCACAGTGTCGAGCTAGTAAATTTTTCTCGGTAAAATCCACATTTATAAATCTAATATTCGTCTTTCTCAAAGACACGTTTTCTTTATTTTCACTCGTATACGTGACACATTTTTTGGCTTTTATAAAAAAATAAAAAATTTGTCGAAAAAGATTTATTACTTCAGCTCCAGTGGTTTCATTCCTTGGGAATGAAAACAAAAAAAAAGGAATTGCTTCAATGCGTCTCGCTTTTTGTTCCCATTCTTGTCACATCTGTTCTCCTTCGTTGGGGACATCGAAATGAATTTTCTTTGCAACACGTTCCCCTGTTTGTTCGTTTTTAACTTAAACCGCAAGCCACGCGACAATGACGCTAGAAAATGAAAATAAAAACGAAAATGGGGAGAATGGAGGAACACATCAAAAGGAAAACTGTTAAAAACGGACTTTTTTTTTTTTAATTATATCACCCCGAGCAAGGCGGTAACGCCACTAATGTGCAGGGGGCTACATAGGAGTGAAAAGATTGGAAAAGAGAAAACCGGAAACCGCATCCTAAACAGGAAACAAGGGATGAGCCTCTTCACCTGTTCAATAGACGTGGGTGGAGTGTGAACCGGGCGATAGTTTGGTCTATCTACTCAAATTGAAAAAAAAGTGAGAAGTTTGGAAAAGAGAAAACCGGAAACCGTATCCTAAACAGGAAACAAGGGATGAGCCTCTTCACCTGCTCAACAGACGTGGATGGAGTGTGAACCGGGCGATAGTTTATTCTATCTACTCTAATTGGGAGGGATTTTCAAAGGCAAGAAAGGAAAATATTAGAATATGATTACATCTAGGCAAATTCAACAGTAAAACAAAGAGACCTAATTGCCAATCTAGTAGTATGCTTAAATCCATACAGTCGGGAGAGATTTTCATTGGCAAGAAAAAAAAAAACAGTTAGAATAGAACTTATGGTTACATCTAGCCTAGTTCAACAGTGAAACAATGAAACCTAATTGCCAATCTAGTAATATGCTTAAATTCATACAGCCAGAAGAGATTTTCACAGGCAAGAAAAGAAACTATTAGAATAGAACTGATGGTGACATCTAGGCAAGTTCAACAATGAGACCTAGTTGCCAATCTAGTCAGTCAGTTAGTTAGTGAAGTACCATATGTGATACACGCTTGGGCGATCATGTCTCGAAAGAGACATGACTGACTGGGCAGAAGATTATCCCGCAGTAGGTTGCCATTGCTTTCTGCGGTAGACTGGTTGCCGACCAAGGCTATAGAACCCAATCTGTCCTGCTATTTAACCCATAACTGGAAGGAAGAAACGGATTAATACCTTTCCCAAGGGTATTTACGCGTAAGTGAATACAATGGATTCAAGTGGAATTTGAACTCGGCTTCTCGTTCCGAGCCGATATCCACTGTACCACAACGCACGCCAATCTAATAGTATGCTTAAATTTATACAGTCAAGAGAAATTTTCACAGGCAAGAAAATAAACTATTAAAATAGAACTGATGGTGACATCTAGGCAAGTTCAACAGTAAATGAATGAGACCTAGTTGACAATTTAGTAGCACACATAAATTCATGCAGTTGAAAACGCTCATCACAGTAGTTGACATGAAAATATTTGTTGATAAGACAGATGTAAGTCACATCATGTCGTTGAGAAAGTGACTGAAGTCGACTGCATTACAGATCCTTTGTGGATTATGTCGACAATCTCTCAATACAAAGCAGGAGCACCCGACCTGGCAAGGCAACAGTATTCAATACACTGACGGTAGATTTATAAACGTGCAAGACGGCTTCTGACAATAAATTTTTCCGGGCATGTTACAGTGAACCACGTTTTCTTGTAGTAGATGAAGCTATTTATTCAATATAGTCGGTCCACTTCATGTCAGTGGGGAACGTAAGACCAAAAGGATATATTGTGTTGCTCTCCCGTGTTGCTTTTCTGTGGTTTAGCATCATCCATGCTAATAGCGTAGAAAAAAAATGTTCTTTGTGTTGATTAAATGAAAGCAGGTTAGTTTTGGAAGCGTTAAAATTTGCAAGCTATTTCTTGCCCCATTTAACCACTGATTGGAGGTCCTTTTCAAGAGCAGCTGTCTTGTTTGCTTTTCCAGATCTGTCTGATTTGCTACTAAGTCTGGATTAAATAGTAGTGTCGTCTGCATTAATAGCTAGTTGGGAACTGATGACATCGGGTGTGAAGTGTGAATCATAGATGAAAATCAAAAGCAGCTTTTGTCCAAAGATAGGTGACCCTGTGACCCTCTGCGTTAGTATGAAGAGATCTGGAAGCGATCTAGTCCAACACTATCTTCATTATTCAATTAGTTAAGAATTAAGGTGAAGGTGGAACTGTAGCATTTGTGCTTGCATAGAAAGCCAGCATGCCAAATCTTGTCAAGGGTCTGGATATATATGAGCTACCGTCCAAGTTTCTTACCTAGAGCTTGATAGACAAATTCAGAGGCGACCGTTAATACGTCGATGGTAGACCTGCCCAAACGGAAGTTATATTCTTTGTCTGACAGGAGTTCGTGTGAAGTGAGATGCTCAACCAATTCGGTATTGATCAGTGTCTCAAGTACTTTGCCGATAAGATGAAAGAGATCAATAAGACGATAATGAGGGGTCAGAGAGTTCGCCAATGTTCTTAAAAACGAAAGCTACAGAAGAGGATTTCTAACAAGCTGTAAAGCCGAAAGCAGTGAGGAATTTACCTTATTTATACTGTTCTGATCATTATTGCCCTGTTTACAACGTTTCTGCCATTGTATGCTCCGGTCAACGGAATTTCGAACTGAACCATTTATTTTGGTCACTGAGTATATCATTCTCATTTCATGTACCATGCCACTACCAGATGGGACGTAGTTATCTCCCTTTTAACTCAACTCTAAGTTATTTGTTCATCACTGCTCTAGCCATGTATTGAACTCACAACTCTTAGGGTCATGTCAATTTTTGTTTGTATTTTCAGTTGAAATTAAAGCCAAAATACGATGTTTAAAATAGTTCAGGATTAAACATTAGTCATTCATCGTCTGTTATATTTAACGGCATTTGTTTAAATATATATATATACAGTACAGTGCAAAAGTATTAGGACAATAACTATTTTATCTTTTATGAGGCATCAAAATAAAATTTAAAATCACCCCTGCCCTAACACTTTTGGACAATTATCTACCATGGTGTCCCATCTGGGATACGTTTAACAGAACAAGGATTTATTTATCAACAAGACAATGACCCTAAACTTACTTCAAACCTTTGTAAAAAATATTTAACTAGAAAGAGAGAGGAAGGAAAGCTTCGGAATTAAGCTGATCTTAATCCTATTGAATATCTATGGGATATTTTGAAGAAAAAAATTGATAAACCTAATGTTACTTCGCAAGACACACATTGGGAACAAATACAAGCTGCTTGGCAGGAGATACCATTAGATACATTGAAGAAGCTTGTAATGTCAATGCTTGACAGAATGAAGACTTTGATCAAAGCAAAAGGCTATTATACTCAATATTAAATTTATTTTGTAACAAGTAATTTTCCTGTTAAAGCATTTGTTGAGTAAATCAAATAAAATTACTTTAATTAAATTGTTTATTTTCTGTCAATATGCCTCATAAAAGATTGAAAATTCTTGGTCTAATACTTTTGCACAGTGCTCTATATATATATATATATATATTCTCTCGTGGCCGGGTGGTTAGAAGGTTCGCTTTCTGACGAATTAAGTCCGGGTTCAGATTTCGCCATAGTCAATTTGTCAGGAAGGTGGCTTCTTGATATTATCGATTTTATGCACTATTGTAAGAACAGCAACCTTGAAACTTCTGAATATCGTTTCTTATGTCTTTGTCTATGAGTGTATTAAATTTGATTAAAATCGGACCACTCTTTCTATAACCCGATTTTTTCGATAATCGATTTTCGATATTTATCGGGGGCACCTCGACGCAAAATCTAGCTAATAACACTCATATAGTACAACTGTGGAAATTTTCAAGAAAATTGGTTCAGCCGTTTCGGAGTCTATAGGTAACGGACACACATACACACACACATACACACACACACACACACACACACACACACATAGACAAAGTTCCATTTAGAAATAAGTTTAGATTTTAATACATTCATTTATTTCATTGAAAGATTCTAACCGTCAACAACTTACTGTCAATTGTTATATCGCGGGAACGATAAAAATAACGAGGGAAACTCCAAGTGGAAAGATTTAGACCACAGGTGAGTGGCAAAAAAATAACAGTTTATTGTACGGAAAAGTACAAGTAACAGAGAGTTCATAAAATGGTAAGTCAAGACAAATGGAATAGATAGACTAAACTATCGCCCGGTTCACACTCCACCAATGTCTTTTGAACAGGTGAAGAGGCTCATCCCTTGTTCCCTGTTTAGGATGTGGTTTCCGGCTTTCTCTTTTCCAATCTTTTCACTCTTTTCTTTTTTTTTTTTTCAATTTGAGTAGATAGACTAAACTATCGCCCAGTTCGCACTCCACCAACGTCTTTTGAACAGGTGAAGAGGCTCATCCCATGTTCCCTGTTTAGGATGTGGTTTCCGGCTTTTTTTCAATCTTTTTACTCTTAAGTAGCCCCCTGCGCATCAGTGGCGTTACCGCCTTGCTTGGGGTCATATGATAAAAAAAAAAAAAAAAGACGGAATGAGAGCGGGAGTCGAATTGTCTCCTACTTTCTTACTTCGATACTTCTTAATCTCTTCGGCGAATCAACTGTCGGGGAAGTTAAGATGTTCCATTATATCAAAAAATTATTTATTTATTCATAACAAGTTCACTTATTACTTGTATACATTATTTCACTACAATTTTGAACGGAAATGTATTTCGTTTTGTCATTAACGCACATACTAACGTTACCGACATACAAAGCCACTTAATTCGTGTATGTTTTTAAAACGCATTTTTTATATAATCATATCGCCCCAAGCAAGGCAGTTTATTGCCACTGTTTTGCAGGGGGTTACATCAGAGGAAAGTTATGAGAAAGAGTGACAGGTTATAAGAGGTGTCAGGTAGAGGGTAAGAGAAGTGTGAGAATACAGATGAGAGTGGAGTGGATGGAGAAAGGTGCATGAGAGAGAGGATGCAGGTTAGTGCGATAGGAGAAGACTGTTGACTTTACATTTAAATTCTTGGAGATTGTAGCTGTCGGGAAAGCAAGTAAATGGAAGGGAATTTCACGGGCGGGAAGTGCGAGAAAAGAAGCTGTTGGAGTAGACTTTGCTTGACACATGCATTATTTTCGTATACATACAATTACATTTACTATAAGCATCTATTTCAATTATTACATGTGGAACACACATACACATATAAACAGGATCATCTATTGATTCTTTACACGTGACACGTACTTGACCAATGAAATCAAACCTGAATCAAAATACTTCTTCGTTGGGTTTAAAAAATAATGTTTTAATTCATTCGTCTTAACAAATCTCTGATGAAGCTTGTTAAAGTGAAACATGTTAAATTAAGACACTTTTTTCCTACCTGTTAGTTACTTATTCTATTCATTCTATCTATCTATCTATCTATCTATCTATCTTCACTGTTAATGTTTATCTATCCCCGTCTGTGCATATCTATCTATCTATCTATCTATCTATCTATCTATCTATCTATCTATCTATCTATCTATCTATCTATCTCAGTCTGTTCTTTACCTATCTATCTATCTATCTATCTATCTATCTATCTATCTATCTATCTATCTCAGTCTGTTCTTTACCTATCTATCTATCTATCTATCTATCTATCTATCTATCTATCTCAGTCTGTTCTTTACCTCTCTATCTATCTATCTATCTATCTATCTATCTATCTATCTATCTATCTATCTATCTCAGTCTGTTCATATCTATCTATCTATCTATCTATCTATCTATCTATCTATCTATCTATCTATCTATCTATCTATCTATCTTCACTGTTAATGTTTATCTATCCCCGTCTGTGCATATCTATCTATCTATCTATCTATCTATCTATCTATCTATCTATCTATCTATCTATCTATCTATCTATCTCAGTCTGTTCTTTACCTATCTATCTATCTATCTATCTATCTATCTATCTTCACTGTTAATGTTTATCTATCTATCCCCGTCTGTGCATATCTATCTATCTATCTATCTATCTATCTATCTATCTATCTATCTATCTTCACTGTTAATGTTTATCTATCTATCCCCGTCTGTGCATATCTATCTATCTATCTATCTATCTATCTATCTATCTATCTATCTATCTATCTAGCTTCACTGTTAATGTTTATCTATCCCCGTCTGTGCATATCTATCTATCTATCTATCTATCTATCTATCTATCTATCTATCTATCTTCACTGTTAATGTTTATCTATCCCCGTCTGTGCATATCTATCTATCTATCTATCTATATATATATATATATATATATACATATATATATATATATATATATATATAATAAAAGATTTTAGATTATTACAATGGGTAATACATATTCCACTGCTTCCTGATGTTATTTTTTTGTGGGGGGGGGATATTTTGAGGAGCAATTGTTGTACCATTTGGGTCTGACGAGCCGCGATAATAACATCAGGACGCAGTGAAATATGTATTACCCATTTTAATAATCTAAAATCTTTTATAAATCATATATATATATATATATATATATATATATATAGAGAGAGAGAGAGAGAGAGAGAGAGAGAGAAAGAGAGATAAGCATTTACTATAGAAATGCATTGCAAATGAAGAAAAGGTTATTGACACTTCAAGTTCGCATTCCAAATTATATTCGTTGTATTTTCTTAAACGCAAGTACCCGAATCTCTTCCTTTCTACCTATGGGTTTAATAACAGGGAAGACTGAGTTCTATACTTTGGTTAGCAAACAGCCTACCGCAGTAAGTAATGACAACTTACAGCGGGAAAATCTTTTGCCCAGTCAGTCATGTCTCCGTTTTTAAAGGTAAAAAGGAAATGTTACGTGAGGTTGGGGTCCCGCTCTTGTAACTCAACAAACTATCTAAAAAGGTACGAAAAACAGACGAGAAATTTCTCATATTAACGTAAAAAATGTTCTTATTTCGTTACGATGACTTTTATAAGAATTCGGGTGATCGATGCCCGCCTTTCATTTTTCAAAGCCGTATATGTGCGCATAGCGACAAGGCTTCGTTCGGACGCTAAATTGACACAAATTTTAATTTGAAACTATCGATCAGGCAAGAGATTCAATTATCTTTATATGCATGGATAAATAGGAATTCGTGAGATTATTTTGGGAGGTGTTACCTTTAATGAAAAGTAGTTTCATTTTTTAAGCATGGAACCTTAATAAATAAGCTTAAGCAAAACATTTCTTTTAATCATTTCATCTTAAATAAGGAAATAAAGTCACTAAGCCCGAAGAGATCATTAATTGTGAAAGGATAAATAAAAAGGAGAAAGAAATAATAAAACAGGAATTGAGAATAATCATATTATAATTCCGCCAGTTCCTTCCTTAGTTAGTTTGTTCCTCCGCCCGTTACGCCACTTACTCTCTACATGAGCTTTTCCTCACCCCCTCTATCTCACCTCAGCTTTTCTCTGCCAAACGGAAGAGTAGTAAACAGTGAGAGAGTAGGAGGAGAGAGCCTATAGCATTACCGTATCAGTAGCAACTTAAGCTGGTAGTTGTAGCAGTAAGTGTGTGTGTGTGTGTGTGTGTGTGTGTGTGTGTGTGTGCTGTACAATATAGTAAAAATAGGTAGGTTTGTTGTCGTATCCCGCGAGCTAATATCGAATTTTCTGGCCTCTTCACTGTTGGCCATTACTCAGTTGGTCTTTTCTGTTTACAGTGGACACAGGAGCCATGAGTTTTTAGTAATAAAAAAAAAAATTTTCTCTTTCAAAATCTCTCACAAAACAGCTTACAGTATTTTGGTTATGGTCTGTGCATACGCTGCTTAATATAATATAAGATTACAGTAAAGTAGCTTCTATGGACATTACTTTTATAGATATTTTGATAAAATTACACTCTGTGTTATCGTTATTTTATTATCCAATACCTTTATGTTTGAAGACGTTACTATCATTTGTAGTATGACAAAGTAAAATTTTTCCAGGAAATCATAATTATCCTTCTGTGGAAATTCCATGGGTTCAGCTAGTTAATAATAATGAACGCATTTTATGGGTATAAGTAAAGTTTAACGACGACGCAATAATAATAATAATAATTATTATTATTATTATTATTATTATTATTATGTCATTTTTCATCATATTTCGATTTCTGCTTTGGTCTCACTACCAACCAAGTCTGCGGGGAGACCTAAGGCAGGTAGTGGCGTGTTGTTATGGCTCCATTTCATGTTTTTCTATCTTCCTATCATCTCCAGCATTACATAGATAAAGTTTTCCTTAGTGTGTGGGCTGTACTTAATAAGATAATTTTTTGTATATCTCTTAAGCTGGGGTTTCCAGGGATTCTTTCAATGTGTTGTTTTGTTCCATTTTTTATCATTCCAAGTGCACCTACTATCACTGGCACAACTCTTGTTTTCAATTTCCACATTTTTTCTATTTCAATTTCCAGGTTTTTATATTTTGACAGTTTTTCAAATTCCTTGATTGCTATGTTACAATCCGCTGGACAAGCCATATCAATTAATAAACAAGTTTTCTCCTTCTGGTTTTTAACAATAATGTCTGGCCTGTTTGCTTCAATTTTTCTGTCTGTGTAGATGGTGTAATCCCATAGAATGGTTACATCTTCTATTTCTGTAACCGGTGCTGGGTGATGTTCATACCAGTGTTTGCCTACAGCTTTTCCATAATGTTTGCATATTGCCCAATGTAAATATTGCCCAACTCTATCGTGGCGATTTTTATATTCATTTGGGGCAAGCACAGAACAGCCTGAGATTAGGTGGTCTATTGTTTCTTGGTGTTTATCACAAAACCTGCATTTTGGATCCATATTATTATGCATAATATTTGCCTGAAAGTTTCTCGTGAAAAGACTTTGGTCTTGTGCTGCAAGAATAAAGCCTTCAGTTTCAGACTTTAATCCAGATGCACGTAACCATCGATGAGTATTAACTTTGTCAACATTGGATTTATTGTCACGTACTGGATATTGGCCATGCAGAGGTTTGTCTTGCCAGCGCTGTTTCATCTGTTCAAGAGCTTTATCTTTGGCTTTCATTTTCATATTCTTTGCCGCAATAGCCGGCTCTTGGCTTCCGTTCTGCTTTTCTACAGAATCTACTAACTGTAAATCTTGTTTGAATTTACTGCCTTCTTTTATTATTGAATATTTTTCTTTCTTTCTTCATGTTGCCTTACTAATTGTATCATCCAATCCTTTGTTGTTTCTATGTATGTTAGTAAGCCAATAGTTGTTGTCTTGTATGACAATTCCAGCTGAATAAGACCTCTTCCACCTTCTTTACGGGGTATGTATAGACGGTCTACATCAGCCTTTGGATGATGCATCTTATGCTTAGAAAGAAGCTTTCTTGTTTTAGCATCCATTCGCCTGATGTCGTTTAGAGTCCAGTTTAAGATGTTAAAGCTATATTGGACAACTGGGATTGCAAGGCTATTAATGGCCATAACTCTGTTCTGTGAATTTAATTCAGTTTTTAATATCATTCGTAGCCTTCTATAGTACTCTTTACGCACTATTCTTTCATTTTTTTATGGTGAATGTTTTCACTCTCATTTACACCTAGGTATTTATAAGCTTCTTCTGGTTTCAATTCTTTTATTGTTACAGCAGGGTCTAGGCTAATTGAGGATGTTTCTTGTATTGATCCACGTAAAACTGTAGCTTTAGCACATTTATTCAAATTAAATTTCATTCCAATGTCTTCGCTCAAGCATTTTACAGTTTGCAGAAGACCTTCCAGCTCATTATTATTCTTAGCATATAACTTCAAGTCATCCAAGTAAAATAGATGGCTTATTTTCTTTTGTCCTATTTTATAACCACATTCTGTCTTATTAAGTTGACTGGTTAGTGCTATTAATGATATGCAGAATAGTAAGGGAGATAAAGAATCACCTTGAAATATACCTCTTTTGATGTTTATTTCATCAGACTTATAGGTTCCATTTATATGATTGAGGTAAAGGGTTGTTTTCCATATAGACATGCACTGTTTGATGAAATTGATGATGACGGGCGATATCTTGTATATATTTAAAGTCTTTAAAATCCAGTCATGTGGCACACTATCGAATGCTTTTCGATAGTCTATCCAGGCTGTACTAAGATTTTTCTTTGTACTGTAGCAGTTTTCCAGGATCATTTTGTTAATCAGCAATTGGTCTTTACAACCATAACAGCCACGTTTGCACCCTTTTTGTTCAAGCGGTATCATGTCATTTCTTTCTAAGAATAAATATGTCTGTTTTGTTAAAATAGATGTTAATAGTTTATATGTTGTCAGAAGACATGTAATTGGTCTGTAGTTTTTCGGGTTGTTTGTGTCACCATTCTTGGGTAGAAGAAATGTAATTCCTTTGGTCATCCATGCAGGAATTTTAGTGGGATCGTCAACCATTTCTTGAAGTTCTTTGGCTAGTTTTTTATGTGCTGTATTTAAATAATATAGCCAAAAGTTAGGAATTTTATCTATACCTGGGAATTTCCAATTGTGTGCTTTTTTTAGTGCATATTTAACATCATCTTCTGTAATTCCAGACCATGTCTGTTCGGGTTTATTTTTCATTCGTTCTATCTCTTGCGTAATCCAATGTACTTCCTTGCTAAGTTCTTTAGGGCAAGCCCATATCTTTTCCCAGAACTGTGTGACTTCTTCCATTCTGGGGGGTACTGTCACTTCAATTCTTTTTTTACCTATTTCCCTGTAAAATCTCTTTGTATCAGTCTGAAAAATCTTGTTTTGTCTGTAAAATCTTGCTCTTTTCTCATAGCGTCTTATTCTTTGAGCCTTCAGTTGGATTTTTTGCTTTATTTTTTCTTTATTTGATAAGACTTCATTTTCATTCTTGATGTTATATTTTTTTACGGCTCTTCTGCTTTTCCTAGTTCTTACATTTATTCCTCTACTCAGTTCATCCAGTATTGATAATTCACTTCTAAGTTGTTCGATTTCTTTTTCTATTTTTCTTTTCCAAGGTGGATCTTCACGTCTACGAGACTGCCTTGTTTTTATTTTGATATTCAATTTTTTATTATTATTATTATTATTATTATTATTATTATTATTATTATTATTATTATTATTATTATTACCTTTGATTTCTGTTGTATACTCATTTTCTTTGGAGTCCCACAAGTAAAAAAGTTACTATAGAAATTTTACATGAACGTTTCATGGCTATTTTAACACCTTATGGCAGACATTGGAGTGGGATTTTTTATATGAAAATTGTGGTCAGTCTTGTTACGGTGAGCAACCAATGCGTTTAATGTGTTGTTCGTGTTCATATAAATTCTTTAATCTTTAAAAGAAAGCAACATAATAACAAGGAATAAAAAACAATTAACCACCTGTAAATTCATCATGCAAAAAAATCACTCCACATACAAAGATATAAAAATGCACAAAACTTCATAGAAATACGAAAAGAATCCGGAAACAACAACAGCAGAAACAAAACCCTGAAGAATGCAGATATAACAATAAAAGCTTTCACGAAAGAAATAACCGTGCTAAACTAAGTGACAAAATTCTCAGTAATTCTTTTATTTTTTTTAATCATATCACCCCCAGCAAGGCGGTAACGCCACTGACGCGCAGGGGGCTACGTAAGAGTGAAAAGATTGGAAAAGAGAGAGCCGGAAACCACATCCTAAATAAAAGAGTGAATAAATTGGAAAAGAGAAAGCCGGAAACCACATCCTAAGCAGGAAACAAGGGATGAGCCTCTTCACCTGTTCAATAGACGTGGGTGGAGTGTGAACCGGGCGATAGTTTAGTCTATCTACTCCAATTGAAGTAAAGAAAAATAAATAAAAGAGTGAAAAGATTGGAAAACAGAAAGCCGGAAACCACATCCTAAGCCAGAAACAAGGGCTGAGCCTCTTCAACTGTTCAATAGACGTGGGTGGAGTGTGAACCGGGCGATAGTTTAGTCTATCTACTCCAATTGAAGTAAAGAAAAAAAAATAAAAGAGTGAAAAGATTGGAAAACAGAAAGCCGGAAACCACATCCTAAACAAGCGACAAGGGATGAGCCTCTTCAACTGTTCAATAGACGTGGGTGGAGTGTGAACCGGGCGATAGTTTAGTCTATCTACTCCAATTGAAGTCAAGAAAAAATAAATAAAAGAGTGAAAAGATTGGAAAAGAGAAAGCCGGAAACCACATCCTAAACAGGGAACAAGGGATGAGCCTCTTCACCTGTTCAATAGACGTGGGTGGAGTGTGAACCGGGCGATAGTTTAGTCTATCTACTCCAATTGAAGTCAAGAAAAAAATAAATAAAAGAGTGAAAAGATTGGAAAACAGAAAGCCGGAAACCACATCCTAAACAAGGAATAAGGGATGAGCCTCTTCACCTGTTCAATAGACGTGGGTGGAGTGTGAACCGGGCGATAGTTTAGTCTATCTACTCCAATTGAAGTAAAGAAAAAAATAAATAAAAGAGTGAATAAATTGGAAAAGAGAAAGCCGGAAACCACATCCTAAACAAGGAATAAGGGATGAGCCTCTTCACCTGCTCAATAGACGTAAGTGGGGTGTAAATCGGGCGATAGTTTAGTCTATCTACTCCAATTCTATTAACGGTCTATTTCTATCTCGATATCGAGCACTTTATGACAAAAAACCTGCTTGCCTAAAATGTTTTTCTACCAGTAAGCTACTAAAAAACATTAATTTTGGCACTAAACATCATCACAATTTTACTCTACAAAAACACACACACACACATTAATATAAGACTGAAATACGCTAAAAGCTTAAAATTTGAGATAAACTGCGGGTTCAGTGTTAAATTCAGTGAAGCATAAATATAATATGATATATTACGAAATCTTACGATATATTACGAAATCTTACGATATATTACGAAATCTTACGGAAATTTTACGAAATGGTATTAACCGACATATTTATTTAAATTTATTTCTTTGAACATTATTTTTAATTTATACCGCATTTTAGAAGTTTTTTTTTTTTAATAGTCTAAGTTATTTTAATCACTCTATTGTAAATATTTCGTTAAGTGTAGTTAAAGAAAATAAGAATAGAGATATAAAAGAGAAACACCAAATAAATAGGATATAATAAAGAAGTTAAAAGGGGGAAGAAGAGAAAGAAAAGTCGTAAGACGAGCCAATATGATAAAACGTTTTATTAATGTGTATATATATATATATATATATACACATTAATAAAACTTTAGTATTTACGCTCTTATACCCTGATTGAGCACTCTGGAAGAGTGGGAAACTTTGAAAACAGTAGCTACTCCGTCATATACGCAGCGTTCATTCAATAATGAATTAGAGCACTCTAGCTATTGGGCGGGTGTAATGATATACGCTAAAAGGTCTGCCTTCTTCTACTGGACGCTCGTGGCCCAGAGGTAGAATCACCGACTGACGCCAATTCGGTCGGGTTTCAATCCTGGGTTAGGAAGCGATCGGAATCTAAACGTACTGATGTAAACAGATCTGTCTGCGGATGACTATAGTATATATATATATTGGTTTGTTTTCTTCTCTTCCTCCAAAAATACCCTGTCTTGAATGTAGGAAGTTCAGTACAACCGAGCATACCCGATCTATAACATCGAATAGCCCAAGTGAAGTCTTGATTGGTTGCTGTTTTCCAGGGGAACTTATATCATGCACGTCCTAAAGCTAGTAGCCAAGTTTTAGTCTGGGTGCGGGCCGAATACTGATCATATTCGGTCGGGTCGCCTATAGAAGAAGTCTGTTGTTTACTTAGACCCGAAACTTCTAGTGACATAGGAAAATAACACGCACCTACATTCGGCACATAAAGGTGTATTTTTAATACTTAATGGATACTCATAATTGAATGGACAGTCTGATTTTCTATAATTAAACTTATTTATATAAATGTACTGTTTAATTCTAGAAAAAGAGAATATCCACTCAAATATGAGTATCCATTAAAAATCATTTTCAAAAATAAATTTAATTAATCTATATATATAAAAGGCAATCTGTGAGTCTGTGTGTGACTGTTCCCTATGCACGCCTACATTTTTTAAGCTACGCCATTCAAACTTTCTAGGGACACATATCTACAGGGAAGCCAGGTCGACACATACTTTTTGAGTTTAAGTTCAGCAATTTTCCCTTTCGCAATTTTTGGTGAATGGTGCAGATTGTTTACATTTGCTCCGTAAAACATCTCAGATCTAAGATGGTTGCTAGATTACGTCACAGAAATCAAATCACACGTGTCAAACGCAACTAAAGAAAAATGAGCCTTTATATTTAATTTTTATTCCGATGTTTTAAAAATTCATTTGGTCAACAAAAAAAAATGTGAATATTTTCCCCCGTAATTTTGAAACAAAAGAAATATTTAAAAATCATTTCTGAACTGAGAGCGTAATAGTTTTTATATTTCTACATTTTAAATATTATTAGGAAATTTCTGAACTGAGAGCGTAATAGATTTTAAATTTCCAATTTCAGTGAAACAAAATAAATAATTTTTATTTTTATGTTAAATTCATTTAGTCAACAAAAAATGTAAATATTTTTCCCCGGAATTTTGAAACAAAAACAAACGCAATGTTGTTTACAATGTCACATAAACATCAAGTCACGTTTACGTAAAACAAAAGAAAATTTTATTAATAGATTTTTTAACAATTTTTAAACAACAATTTTTATATAATTATTTTTTTTTTATATAACCTAGTTCGACAACTAAAATGTTCTGAGTTGCACGAGCAACGCCGGGCTATGATGCTCGTATAATATATTTTCATTATTAATAAATAATGTTAAAATGATAATGAAAACCCGCTACTCAGAGTCCCATTCGGTACCATAATTGTCAGGCAGATAAAATAGGAAACCAATATATTTAATGCGTCTTATCAAATGCAAGAGTGAGTACTTCGGCATGGTGTGATTATTAGCAAGCTTGTCTTGCAAGATGTCACAATCGAAAGCCGATTCGCCCTGGGAGCACCATACTATCGTTCTTGTGCTACATGTAAGCTATGCTTAGTAAATCACTATAATGGAAGGGTGGCACATATCTACCACCCCGAATGTAGGATTTAATTAATTTAATTTTTTATTTCTGCATACGAGCATAATTTCTTTTCACCTATTCGCTGGGGAATTAGCAATATTTCACTGAGCTACAAAATACAACCATCTCCGTATATATATATATATATATATATATATATATATATATATATATATATATATATATATACGGCAGGCGCATTTCTTCTTACACAAAGAAGAAAAACCAAAAGAACATGATACATATGGGTTTAAAAGCAAAAAGACAGCTCCATGCATTGAAAAGTTATGCGCCTTCGAAAATGACTTACTAGATATAATAAGTAGCACAACATTTCAAAAGAGGGAAAACGATTTCGAAAAACATCTTGGACAAGTAGTGAGTGATATAAAAACATCAGACAAAGTGTCAATGAAAGCAGATAAAACGGCTAATTTCTATAAAATAACGCCGGAAAAATACAACATGCTAATCATGAAAAACCTAACAAAGAACTATAAAAAAGTTGATAAGAATAAAGTGGACTTAGTAGATAAAATTAATACAGATAGAAAAAAATCACGGATAGATGAAAAATTAGCGACAGAGTAGCAAAACTCAACACAAGGGAGTGCTATATAACAGTAAAAGACCATAAAGAAAACTTTAACATGAATCCCACCACTAGGATGATAAATCCAACCAGACCAGAAATATGAAAAATTAGCAAGAGGATTCTAGAAAGAATCAAAGAACAAATCAAGGATTCGCTGGAATTGAAATTATGGAAAGACACCACAGACGTAACAGGGTGGTTCTATAATATAAAAGAAAAGAGCAATTGCTCTTTTATCCAATTTGATATCGAAGAATACGATCCATCGATATCAAAGAAACTATTTGTTACGGCTCTGGAATTCGCCACTCTTTACTCGGATATAACGGAGGAGGAGAAAACAATAATAATGAATGCCAAGACATCTGTGCTCATCCACAAAGAAGAACAGTGGAAAAAAATCAATTCCAACGAGAACAATTTTGATATTACGATGGGTTCGATGGATTCTGCAGAATCTTCAATGCGAAATATCGACGAAAGAAAACCCAAACAATATAAAAGTCTATATAGGGAGCACTAAAAACACTCTAAAGCAGAGAATTTACCAGTACACCTCTTCATTTAATAATAGCAAATACAGAAATAGAACATCCCTATCGAGATATCATTGGTACCTAAAGGAAACAAAAATGACAACCAAAATAAAGTGGAAAATCCTAAAAGAAGCGAAAACAAGTAAGTCCTTAAATGAACGATGTTCATTATGCTTATATGAAAAACTATTTATTATTAGATCCTTTAAAAATAAAAAAATTATTAAATAAACGAAACGAAATTAATGTCATATGTAGACATTGTAAATTATTCACATTAGAAAATGAATAAAACCTAAATTAAATGCTCACCGACGAATTAGGTAAAAATAAAAATAAAAATAAAGCCAAAAATAGAATAAGTTAGTTTTCCTTTTTCTTTTTTTTTAAATAATTCCCCCCTTTGTATCAGGATAATAAACTTTACAGCAAATTGATAGATGGAGCGAAAAAATAGCAGTTCGAGGTTTCTTTGGAAAAAATCTTTTCTTCAACAAATAGACTAAGGGGGACGAGAAAGGACATTGGTACTACTAAAAAGGAATATCACATCAAATGTAATAAAACTGAAGGGAAAATGATAAGATCAGATAAATGCGAAGGAAAATAGACAAGAGAAGAATAGAGTCAAGGAAAATGAAAAAAAGAGGGGGAAAAAGTTGGTTAGCACAGAAATTCTTCGGGGTCAAACCCCAAAGTGAATCTCCATTCTGATTATCCACAGACACACACACAAAAAAAAAACACCCACATACATTCACAGTAAACCGAAAGTATTTGTCATTTAAATGTAAATCATCTGCACAACCACACCAACATTTCCTGATGATGAGAATTCATCTCGAAACATAGAAATTTCCATGTCGCAATGTAAAATTGATATGACCATATAATTATATATATATATATATATATATGAAATGATTTATTTGAACATCATATTTGATCGATACTCGTATTGAAAGAGATACTCTGTTATAATCAAACAGTGTTATATATTTATTTCTACCGGCCTGATTATTAACGATAAATTTTTGATTTCGATTAGACTGATCGTCATTCGTGGTCGAGAGGTCAAAGACGCGCTAGATCACATGGTGGCTTCCCCTATGTGAATAGGGGTCGCAAGTTCGAATCCGGGCGAATGTGTATATATATATAGTTCGGATGTGCGTTGTGGCGCAGTGGATATCGACTCGGAACGACAAATCGTTGAATTCCAGTTGAATTCCTTGCATTTAACTTACGCTCAAATACCCTTGGGAAAGGTATTAATCCGTCTTTTCCCTCCAGTTATGATTTAAATAACAGGACAGATTGGGTTCTATAGCCTTGGCTGGCAACCAGTCTAGCGCAGAAAACAATGGCAACCTACTGGGGAATAATCGAAAGAGACATGGCCTAGACAGACATGTCTCTTTCGAGACATTATCGCCCAATCGTGTATCACGTATGACATTTAACTGACTGACTGACTGACTGACTGATAGTTCGCCCAATACAAATATTATGAAGATATATGGAATACATAAAAGGTATGTACACGGGTTTGATGATAGCCGCATAAGCTCGTGTGATCGTATAATGTAATGGATCGTGTGTGTGTGTGTGTGTGTGTGTGTGTGTGTGTGTGTGTGTGTGTGTGTGTGTGTGTGTGTGAAAAAGTTAAGACAGAATATATCTGTGAAAAGACAAGATAAATAGAAAATAAGAATTATCTTAGCCGATGGTCTTCGTTCCCTGAAGGAATTTATCAAGACAAAGTAAGGATTTTATTTTGTGACGAGCATTTAGATACAAGAGCAATGTTGTTATTGGTTTTAAAATTTTATGAATATATACCAGAATAACAGGAATGACAGATTATATTCCTGAGCAGAGGATGAAAAACATCGGATAAGATGAGTTTTCCTTTTGTCTATGTTCATATATATATAAACTTATTTATAAATGGAACTGTGTGTGTGTGTGTGTGTGTGTGTGTGTGTGTGTGTGTGTGTGTGTGTGTCTGTGTCTGTGTGCCTGTGTCTGTGTGTCGGTGTGTCCGTTACCTATAGACTCCGAAACGGCTGAACCGATTTTCTTGAAAATTTCCACAGTTGTACTATAAGCGTCTGCGAGTGTTCTTAGCTAGGTTTTGTGTCGAGGTACACCCGATAAATATCGAAAATCGATAATCGAAAAAATCGGGTTATAGAAGGAGTGGTCCGATTTTAATCAAATTTGATACATTCATAGACAAAGATATAAGAAACGATATTCAGAAGTTTCAAGGTTGCAGTTATTACAATAGTACAGAAAATCGATAATATATATATATATATATATATATATATATATATATATAAGGAAAGATGTTTGTGTGTGTGTCTGTTTATCTGCTTGTATGTCTGTATTTTTTCAGCCCTTTTATTTTAGTTTTTGCTTCGGGTTTGGCTCTAAGTAGGTATAATTGTAGTTCTTAGTCTCAACCATGATACCATTTACTCAGAGAACTTATTTAGCCTTCAAGATTCAGTTTCCGACTAAAGAACTTATTTGATATCGACAGCAGGAAATCAAAATTTGACTTACATCCATTCATTTTTCTTTCAGTCTACGGTTTCGCTTTAACTGGAAACAACTATTGCTTTTTAGTCTTTCGTGCCAACGTCCAAAGAGTCTGAGCTCCTGGACCATGGATTAGTTTTAAAGCTTTCTTTGCACCCGAGCAACGCCGGGCTATACTGCTAGTATATATATATATGTAAATTTATTCTTGTCATCTTTCCATCTTGCACATTTGAAAATCTACCATTCGTCTTCGCATTGAATATTGTTCCCATATCTGGACGGATGCTCCTGTTATACATCACGATATTCTCGAAAAATTCTAAAGGTGTATCTGCAATGTAATCGGTCCTGACATGGCATCTGGATTTCAGTTACTTTCTAACCAGTGTGACGTGGCCTCCCTCTGTCTTTTCCACAAATATATTCAGGCCAACTACTCTGGCGAGCTTGTTCCCCCTGATTGCCCGTCCATGTAAATTTAAGTGGTCTACTAAATTGGCATCAAGGTCCCACCCTTTTACCGTTGAAATAGTTAAAAGTGACCATCACTTCTACTCGAACAGTTTCTTTTCTCGCACTTTCCGCTTGTAGAACTCTCTTACGTTGTTTACTTGTTTCTCTAATAGCTACGATCTCTAAAAATGTAAAAACAACGACAATTGCCATCTTTTATCTTCTTGAATACCATCCATCTTTTATTATTTCTTCAATACTCCCAGTAACGAGTCTTTTATCTAACTAGAGCCCCTTGCGCATTAGTGGCAGTCCCGTTTTACTTTGAGTGAAATGATCATATATATATATATATATATGATTTAAGATTTCACTCACCCGATCGACCCAGTCGATTAAAAACTTTATTGGGCGATTAAAGTGTATTGCTTTACTCCCCCGCGGTCAATTAAAAATCTCGCAATGAAAAGGAAATCTGATTCCTTGTACAACCCAAAAGCATGCCATTGAAGATTCACAAGTTACTTAGAATAACCTACAATGACCTTTTATCGTCCCGGTCATTCGTTAATTAACGCTTCGAGAGTGGAGCCAAAATGCCTCTGTCGCCCGGATTAAAGATGCTCACAGATATTTAGAAACACATTTTGAAAAATATTATCTTTGTCTGAACATCTATATTTTGAAAAGTAAACACTAACATTTGAAAGAAAGAAAAAAATACGCATACTTCTTTCAATCACGCATCGAAAATCAAAGTATACAAGTAAGTAATTTTTTATAGAAAATCTTGAGAAAATCAGATTTGTTATTTTTTATAATCTATGAAATGGAAGTTGTAGTCAAACAGAAGAAAGAAACTACGAATTTAGGTACCTCCACTCAATTGCTAAAAAAAACATCATATCCTTAAACTTAATAAAAAGAAAGTTTAATCATCAAAATGTTTATGCTATAATTAAGAGGAAAGATCAAATTTTGTTCTTATTATTTTCTTAAAAAATTTAAAATCCTTTCTAACACGTTCGAAATTTTAATTAAAATTTCATTTTTTTGTTTTGTTTTTCATCAGCGATTTACGCTATGTTTACGTGAGGCGACTATTAAGAAAATGGAGTCCGTCGAGTAAGATGATTTTGGGGCTAGTAAGTTTTCCCTCGCTCTCGACCGCCGGCCGAGTTATTTCTTTATATATATATATATATATATATATATATATATATATATATATATACACCAGCGGTATATCCCGACGTTGCTCGGGTGTAATGAAAGCTTTAAAACTAATCCATGGTCCTGGAGCTCAGACTGTTTGGACGTTGACACGAAAGACTAAAAAGCAATAGTTGTTTCCAGTTAAAGCGAAACTGTAGACTGAAAGACAAATGAATGGATGTAAGTCAAATTTTGATTTCCTGGTATCGATATCAAAGACAAAGTTCCATTTATAAATACGTTTAGATTACATATATATAATGAAGTCTTTATTTTAATAGGGTATATGCCTCGTCACTCCACTGACACATGATGTGACACAAGGCCGGGTTTAATGTCGAGAACCCGAAGGTTTATGTTCGGGTCATAACTAAATATTGCCCAGCCCTTGCGACTGTCGGTTGCGCTGGCCTCATTGGCGACCACTGACCAAACCTTCCATTGCAATGGGATGATTCAGTCTCAGTACACCGTTTCCTGAGATCTCGCACCCGAAAGTATTTATTTTTCTCAGGCGCCCATTTGCTCTCGAACAGAGAAATAACTGAGCCGCACTCTACACTCGGACGGAGACACAACTGAGGAATCATGATCCCTAGCCGCCACAAAAGAAGGTTTATTTACTCAGCCTCAATTGGACGCCTAGCCGACGACCACTCGCCGTCGTGTTCGGACGATCAACTGCCGGATATATATATATATATATATATTCGTTGCTGCAAGAGCTAAATTTATAAAATGTTTATTGTCTTTTTTCTATTTTGTGTTTAAATATTTGTCTTCTTGTCAGCACTAATATTATTCAATAAAAACCACACATTTATCTAAATGCAAGACTGACCACATTACGATGGAGTTAGAAAAAATATTTCAGGGGGATCTCCGATTTTAAATTTGTGGAGAGCCAAAATCGATAACGTACTAGAAGGACATGTCCTTCAAACAAAGTTTGGTTTTCAGGGAAAGGTCAGGTGACAACAAAGTTTCCAACGTTCTTTTCCATGCCTTTTAATTGTACTTGTTGCATTTTCTCAGTCTGTCAGTTGAGTGCCGTACGTAATACACGATTGGGCAATCATGTCTCGAAAATTACATGACTGACTGGGAAGAAGATTTTCCCATACTTGATTGCCATTACTTTCTGCGGTGGACTAGTTTCCAACTAAGGCTACAGAACCCAATCTCTTCTACTATTTAATCCATAGCTGGAGATAAAAGAGATGGATTCATACTTTTCCCAAGGGTATTTGCGCGTAAATGAATACAACGAATTCAACTGGAATTCGAACTCGGCTCTCCGATTTCTCGTTCTGAGTCGATATTCACTGCATCACACATTTTCTCAGAATCAGTTAAATGCCATACGTGATACACGCAATGGGCGATCATGTCTAGAAAGAGACATGACTGAGTGGGCAGAAGATTATCCCGCAGTAGGTTGCCATTGCTTTCTGCGGTAGACTGGTTGCCAGCCAAGGCTATAGAACCCAAACTGTCCTGTTATTTGACTCATAGTTAGAGGAGAAAGAGAGGTATTATATTATTAAGTAGTAATTAGTGGGTGATCAGTTTATTACTTCATAATAATATAAAACCAATCCCCCACTTTATGTCCAGTAAAAGCCTTAATCATGTTTCCGACTATTATATTCAGTCAGTCAGTTAAGTGCCATTCGTGATACACGCTTTGGGCAATTATGTCTCGAAAGAGACATGACTGACTGGGCAGAAGATTATTCCGCAGTAGGTTGTCATTACTTTCTGCTGTAGACTGGTTGCCAACCAAGGCTATAAAAACCCAATCTGTTCTATTATTTAACCCATAATTGGAGGCAAGAAAGAGATTAATATCTTTCCCAAGGGTATTTGTGCGTTCGAGTCGATATCTACTGCACCCCAACGCACATCCTTTCTCAGAATAAGCAACAAAAAAAATTTCAACAGACGATAGAAACTGTGGCCCCGAAATCCGAAGGCACATTGTTATAACAAAAGGTGCCTTCCAAAAGCTAAGCAAAGTATTAAGAAACAGGTAAATCATTCCTCCAATATGGCAGTGAATGCTAGGAAATCACCTCACCTATCAAGAGAAAACTAGATGCAATAGGAATGTGGATGATGAGAATACTATCGAGGGAGCGTGGAAGTAACAAAGTTTTAAGGAAAATAGAAACAAAAGCAACCCCTTTCTGTGACACGTAATCAGGAAGGACGGCTTGGAGAATCTGAGACTCGCAAGGTGAATAGAGGGAAAGCAAGACAGGGGAAAACTGCGCGTGACATGATTTATGGGCTTAAAAAATGGATGGCAGAGCAGGGTTAACAAGACAAAAGGTATTATCAACTACAAACTATATGAAGATGTGGAGGGCCATGATCACCTCCGTCCTGAAGGGACACGGCAAATAAAAAAGAAGATATGTGTATCAATCCGACTTTTAAAATTTCCACTTTTCTGCCCCGGTCTGAGATTACAGGACAAGTAATTATCCTTACATCATTTACATTGGGACGAATATCCTTATCTTTGTTATTATTAAAATATTTCGGCCGCTGTGCTCTTTAGCCTTCTTCACGGATAATAAAGAAAGAGAATATGTAATTTATCATGACTTCTTGAGAAATATAGCCAGTCAATTAAGTGCCACACGTGATACACGCTTGCGCGATCATGTCTCGAAAGAGACATGACTGACTGGGTAGAAGATTATCCCGTAGTACGTTGCCATTGCTTTCTGCGGTAGACTGCTTGCCGACGAAGGCCATAGAATCCAATCTGTCCTGTTATTTAACCCATAACTGGAGGGAAGAGACGGATTAATACCTTTCCCAAGGGTATTTGCGCGTAAGAAAATATAGTACTGTGCCTAAATGTGACATGTCATAAGGAAGTAGCCGGTAATGGACATCGACAGTTTCCAATTTTTTTTTTTTTTTTATAAGCGTTTCACCCCGAGCAAGGCATGTCACTGCCACTACTGCGCAGGGGGCTACATAGAGTGGAGAAAGGATGATTAAATATAGGAAATGTCAGAGGGTGGGTGATAGGCGGGTAAGGATACCGAGAATGAGGGTTGGGTAGATGAGAGTGTTTTTAGAATAATTGGGAATTAGTGTGATAGGAGGTGTCTATTGACCCTACATTTAAACACCTGGAGATTGTAACTGTCGGGAAAGCAGACTTGTGGAAGGGAGTTCCACAGGCGGGAAGTGCGAGAAAAGAAGCTGTTGGAGTAGAATTTACGGTTACATCTTATCTGTTTAATTGTAAAAAAGTGGGACCTAGTTGCTAATCTAGTATCTCGTGTAAATTCATGCTTAGGCGGCACCAGTGATCCAAGCTCATCGGAGCAGAAGCCATGAAAGTACTTGTAGAAGAGGCACAGGGAAGCCACATCACGCTGGTGAGGGAGTGGTTGCAGCCGGTCTGCCAAGTCAGTATCAACCACGTTACAGATCCTCCTTTGTATTTTGTCAAGAAGCCCAAGGAGAGCAGCAGGGGCACCCGACCAGATATGGCAGCAATATTCAATACACGGGCGGATGGTAGATTTGAATATGTGCAGAATAGTTTCAGGTGGGAAAAATTTCCGGGCCCTGCACAGGGAGCCCACTTTCATAGCAGCAGATTTGGCAATGGATTCAATATAATCATTCCATTTGAGGTCCGCCGAGAGTGTAAGGCCAAGGAGGCGTAGTATTTTACTCTCTGGGAGGCTAGCCTGTCCCATGCTAATGGGAGGTAGATGCGATTGTCTATGGTGGTTAGTTGATAACAGCTTTGTTTTGGAGGCATTGAAATTTACCAACCATTTCCTACCCCAGGTCACTACGGATTGGAGGTCCCTTTCAAGTACGGTAGCGAGGTTCACTTTGTCGTCCAGACCTGGTTTCTGATCGATGCGGGAGTAGATTGTTGTGTCGTCGGCATACATGCCAACTTGGGATCTAATGGTGTCGGGGAGATCATTAATGTAGATCAGAAAGAGCGTGGGACCTAGGATAGAACCTTGAGGGACGCCCGCGTTCGTCTGGTAGTTTTGGGAGGCATGCCCATTTAATACCACACTGTAATCTTATATTATATTAAGCGGCGTATGCACAGACCATAACCAAAATACTGTACGCCATTTTGTGAGAGATTTTGAAAGAGAAAATGTTCTTTTTATTACTGAAAAATCATGGTTCCTGTGTCCATTGTAAACAGAAAAGACCAACTGAGTAATGGTCAAGGGTGTAGAGGCCAGAAATTTTGTTATTAGGTCGTGGGATACACCAACAAACCCACCTATTTTACTATATTGTACAGTATACACAATTGTACAGTACACACACGCAATTACTACTACAACCACTAGCTTAAGCTGCTACTGATACGGTAATGCTATAGGCTCTCTCACCGCCTACTCTCTCACTCTTTACTACCCTTCCATTTGGCAAAGGTGAGAGAGAGGCTGAGGAGAGTAAAAAAAGAAGAGGGGAAGGAAAAGCTTGTGTAGAGAGTGTGGCGTAACGGACGGAGGAACTAAGTAGCTAAGGAAGGAACAAGCAGAATTATTATATGATATTTTACACAAAGATAGCGGAGTGGTTAAATGCATGTCCTTATGAGGTGTAAATATTCATGTCTCTCCACATTTTTCTTTTTCTTTTTTATTTGAAAGAGTGTGGAGTGGCTAAATGACATGTCCCTATAGTATGTAAATACTCATGGCTCTCCACAGCTTTCTTTATTATTATTTGAATTAGTATAATATCTTGCAGAAAGATAGCAGATTCATTAAATGCCACGTCGCTATAAGATGTAAGCATTCATGGCTCTTCACAGTTTCCTTATTCTTTAAAATTTGAATTACTATATCTTTCAGAAAGATATCGGAGTGATTACATGACATGTCCCTATGATATGTAAGCATTCATGGCTCTCCACAGCTTTCCTCTTTTATTGTTTGAATTAGTATGACATTTTGCAGAAAGATAGTGGAGTCGTTGAATGCCATGGCGCTATAAGATGTAAGCATCCATGGCTCTTTACAGCTTCCTTTTACTGTCAGATAGATTGCGGAGTGATTGAGTGATGTGTTTCTATAAAATGTAAGATACATGGCTTTTCTTTTTATTTATTATTTACATTACTATGACATCTCGCGGAAAGATAGCGAAGTAGTGAAATATTATATTCGGAAGTGAACTAGACAGATATGGCCCTCGACATATCTCTTTTGGAAATTACTTATGAATTGCTATCACTGCTTGGGAAAAATTGTGGTATGATTGACTGTCTCTCCGGGACGTTGGCTAATATCGCTCTCCACAGATTATCTTTCTCTCGTATCTGTAAAGAAGGCCGGAGAGTACACCGACCGAAATGTTGTGATAACAGGAACAAACATAAGTCAGTCAGTTAAGTGCCATACGTGATACACGCTTGGGCGATCATGTCTCGAAAGAGATATGACTGACTGGACAGAAGATTATCCCGCAGTAGGTTGCCATTGCTTTCTGCGGTAGACTGGTTGCCGACCAAGGCTATAGAACCCAATCTGTCCTGTTATTTAACCCATAACTGGAAGGAAGAGACGGATTAATACCTTTCCCAAGGGTATTTGCGCGTAAGTGAATGCAAAGAATTCAGATGGAATTCGAACTCGGCTTCCCGATTTCTTGTTCCGAGCCGATATCCAATGCACCACAACGCACATCCTCAAACATAAGTACATTAGTTTAAATGAAAATATTGCAAATAATTCATAGTGCATATGTGTAATTTTATTTATTCATTCATTTTTGGATATAAATAGGGAAGTGATTTACTGGGTATGAAAGAGAATAGGGGTGAGAGAGGGGACATCAAGTTGAAAAAAAATAAAGAAGTATTAGAATCAAGTTTATAATTGATACAAAGAACAAGTTTCGAAACATCGTCAATATGACTATAAAGATGAGAACAACAATCCGAAAAATGTAAAAACACTGTAAGTAGTTACAATACCTAATCACAAAAATATAGTCGGATCCTGAAGAAAGCCGAAGCATGCAACGCCCGAAACATCGTGAATAGGATTATAAATAGCAAGACTACAGTCAGAACAATGTAAATACTGTAAGTACTTACAATACCTCATCACAAAAATATAGACGGATCCTGAAGAAAGCCGAAGCATGCAACGTCCGAAACATCGTAAATATGACTATAAAGAGCGGGACTACAGTCAGAAAAATGTAAATAAAGTAAGTACTTACAATACCTCGTCACAAAAATACAGACGGATCCTGAAGAAAGCCGAAGCATGCAACGCCCGAAACATCGTGAATAGGATTATAAATAGCGAGACTACAGTCAGAACAATGTAAATACTGTAATTCATTACAATACCTCATCACAAAAATATAGGCGGATCCTGAAGAAAACCGAAGCATGCAACGTCCGAAACATCGTGAATATGATTATAAAAATCGGGACTACAGTCAGAACAATGTAAATACTGTAAGTACTTACAATACCTCGTCTCAGAAATATAGATAGATAAAGATCACGCGAGCTGTCAAAATATTAAATATAGTTGAGTAAGGATGGGTATAAAATGCAGAATATATTTTTAAAATGCAGTAGAAATCAAACACAAATGAGGCGATCACACATACATTCATTCTTATTTAGGACAGAGAGTTACTTATATCGTACGGATAGAAAATCATTTCTAAGTATAAACAAATACTACAAAGACCCGCACACACAATAAAAGATTTATCTATCTGTCAGTCTGTAATATACGAAACAAAAGCAACTAACAAACATTAAAGGTTCTGTTAAAATATCTATTGAGACACATGCATTATTAGCATTACTACACAGGGATTTGGTTAGAAACAAAAAAAAGTGTACGGAACTGTTATATGATATCAGATTTTCTATATACTAGTGAATGCTGGACAATTTTCTCATAGATGAAGAAGAGACTTCAAGCAAGAGAAACAAAGAAAAGAGTAATGAACTGTTATGTAATATCAATCCTCCTATATGGCAGTGAATGCTGGACAATCTCTTCACGGATGAAGAAGAGACTTGAAGCAACAGAAACAAAGAAAAGAGTAATGAACTGTTATGTAATATCAATCCTCCTATATGGCAGTGAATGCTGGACAATCTCCTCACAGATGAAGAAGAGACTTGAAGCAACAGAAACAAAGAAAAGAGTAATGAACTGTTATGTAATATCAGTCCTCCTATATGGCAGTGAATGATGGACAATCTCATCACAGATGAAGAAGAGACTTGAAGCAACAGAAACAAAGAAAAGAGTAATGAACTGTTATGTAATATCAGTCCTCCTATATGGCAGTGAATGCTGGACAATCTCTTCACGGATGAAGAAGAGACTTGAAGCAACAGAAACAAAGAAAAAAGTAATGAACTGTTATGTAATATCAATCCTCCTATATTGCAGTGAATGCTGGACAATCTCCTCACAGATGAAGAAGAGACTTGAAGCAACAGAAACAAAGAAAAGAGTAATGAACTGTTATATAATATCAGTCCTCCTATATGGCAGTGAATGCTGGACAATCTCCTCACAGATGAAGAAGAGACTTGAAGCAACAGAAACAAAGAAAAGAGTAATGAACTGTTATGTAATATCAGTCCTCCTATATGGCAGTGAATGATGGACAATCTCCTCACAGATGAAGAAGAGACTTGAAGCAACAGAAACAAAGAAAAGAGTAATGAACTGTTATGTAATATCAGTCCTCCTATATGGCAGTGAATGCTGGATAATCTCTTCACAGATGAAGAAGAGACTTGAAGCAAGAGAAACAAAGAAAAGCGTAATGAACTGTTATGTAATATCAGTCCTCCTATATGGCAGTGAATGCTGGACAATCTCTTCACAGATGAAGAAGAGACTTGAAGCAACAGAAACAAAGAAAAGAGTAATGAACTGTTATGTAATATCAGTCCTCCTATATGGCAGTATATCCTGGATAATCGCTTCATAGATGAAGAAGAATCTTCAAGCAATAGAAATGTGGTTCTACAGAAGGATGCTGAGAAACAACGAAGAGACAGCTGAAATATCTAAGGCACATAAAGAGACAAGAGGGCTTGGAAAAACTAATACTCACAGGGAAGATTGGCGGAAAGAGGAGCCGAGGAAAACCACGCATAACCTATCTAGCTTGGGTAAATGAATGGCGGAACAAGATTTAGGAGAGATGGCACAAAGATAAAAGTTATTAAGATCGACAAAGGACGAAAAATCTGTAGAAAGCCAATATCGCCAAAGTTATAAAAGTACACGGCACATAGAAGAATTTGTCATTTGGGTTTTTAGTTAAAATAGTTCGGCTGTTGCACTCTACAGCCTTCTTCAACGATATCTGTTATATTTGGCAACCTTTTGAGTATTTCGAACAGAGCTTTTCACGCAATTCACAAGGACAGATTTTTCTTATTCCACGATTCATGCTAAAAGGCATTTTGCCTTTTCCCACTTATCAGTGTATTTAATTTTCATTGCCTTACGCAGGGGGTGAACGACGACATAATTACATGCACGACCAACGCTTAAAACAGTCTAATTAACCCACGATCGACGCCTATATACATTATCAAATATCGAGACTCGAAACTAAGGCTTAAAAGATTCAGATGACTACCTTTGCATTTGTTTTCACCTGCTTTATAAGCAAGGGATACAGTAATTATATACACACTCCACCCACATCTATTGAACAGGTGAAGAGGCTCATCCCTTGTTTCCTGTTTAGGATGAGGTTTCCGGTTTTCTCTTTTCCAATCTTCTCACTTTTTTTTTCAATTGGAGTAGATAGACTAAACTATCACCCGGTTCACACTCCACCCACGTCTATTGAACAGGTGAAGAGGCTCACCCCTTGTTCCCTGTTTAGGATGTGGTTTCCGGCTTTCTCTTTTCCAACCTTTTTATTTTTTTTTTCAATTGGAGTAGATAGACTAAACTATCGCCCGGTTCACACTCCACCCACGTCTATTGAACAGGTTAAGAGGCTCATCCCTTGTTCCCTGTTTAGGATGTGGTTTCCGGCTTTCTCTTTTCCAATCTTTTCACTCTTACATAGCCCCCTGCGCATCAGTAGCGTTACCGCCTTGCTCGGGGTGATACGATTTTTAAAAAAAACACTTACACATGGATTGAACCACGGTCATTATATACTTTTATATCAATCAATCATCCGTTACACCCAATGGTGCGTGGGACAGCAACTTTTTAATACTGTTTCCGTAACAAACTTTATTTTATGGGACAGGGTTGTTGCCCTTGCGCCTAACCCCCAAACCTGGAGAACCGGTGAACCATTTTTGGTCCTTACGTTTACAGCACCTGGTATTCTCAAATGGTCACCCGTCTAAGTACTGACCAGTTGCTTAACTGCGGTGATTGGACGGGAACCGCTGTATTCAACAGGATATAGCCGTAGACATGCTTTTTGTATAGCCAACCAAACTTTAAAGCCAGTATAGCTAGAAATTTTAAACCAATGTTTATATACAGTATGTCTAATATCAAAAGCCTGAAACATCGATTAGCATTTTATAACGGCTACAAGGGCATTTAAAATTCACTGCCTTACACGAGAATTGAACTCAAGTCACAAGATCAATACACAGGGCCGCTGAAAGTATCTTGTCTCCCATCCACTGAATCTAGCATAAGGGTCCTTCACTCTGCTACATCTCAATTTTTATAAGGTAGTATTCATATAAATCCCCATCTTTTATCCACTTAACTTCAGCCTTTTCTACATCACCCCGTATATATATATATATATATATATTTTATAATCATCTCGCCCCAAACAAGGCAGTTTACTGCTACTGGGGCAAAGGAGGTTACATAGGAGGAAAGTTATGAGAAAAAGTGACAGGTTATAGGGGGTGTTAGGAAGTGGGTAAGAGAAGGATGAGAATACTGATGAGAGTGGAGTGGACGGTGAAAGGAACATGAGAGAAAGTTATGAGAAAGAGTGACAAGTTATAGGGGGTGTCAGGAAGTGGGTAAGAGAAGGATGAGAATACTGATGAGGGTGGAGTGGACGGAGAAAGGAGCATGAGAGAGAGGATGCAGGTTAGTGAGACAGGAGATGACTATTAATATCTTGTTCTCCTTTCTCTCTACCTGTCTTCACACCCCTGTTCCCATCCTTCTCTTGCCCTTTCTCTGACAACCACTGTAACTGATTCGTCTTTTTCACTCTCCTCCTGCTTAAACTTTTACTCTTATGTAGCCCCCTACGCATCAGTGGCGATACCGCCTTGCTTGGAGTGAAACGATTTAAAATATATATATATATAAATACGAAAATTGAAAAAACAAAACAAAAAGAAACACTGTATCTAAATACAAATTAGAGACCTGTCAAAAATAGATTGTTCCATCTTAAATAAATCAACAGTTTTGAAACTTGAAACTAAAAAACTGAAGAATTTCAACACATTGAACATTATGGATAAAAAATAATGAGTTTTAATCGTGTTTTTGTTTTAGACTCAGCGTGAACAAACCAATTCATGGACTTTGACAAAAAATTATAAGACCCCAGAATGACATCAATATCTGAAAACGTGTCATTCTCTTAACAATCAGGTGTGTTTAGTTTAATTTATTTAATTTATAATGTCTATAAATGCAGGTAGAGAAAAGAAAATATTGATGAGTTAGTAAGGGTCACTAAACACAATCAACTCTCCACAGATCAAAGGGTCTGGGGTAGAATCCGCCAGGCCTGTCCCAAACATTAAAACCAAGGAACTATATTTGTGGGACAGCATAAATTACAGTTAAATATAATATAATGGAAGACTGTCAAGGGAACTGTTATGGGTTGTCTTGATAATACGCTGGTCTTGTTTGAATGTAATTCTCTCTTTTTATATATATGTAATTTTCTTTGGGGGTTAAAAAGATGTCATCAGTCCCCACAACAGAAATATATAAATATTTTTCCACCATTTTTGACAGAATGGGTCCACTCGTCATGTAATATTCGTATAAAATACAAATTTTATTGTAACCTAATTATGTACACTAATCGATCAAATACAATATAAGTCAACAATTCAACTGGAAAAATTAAAAATAAATACTATGTATTTAAATGCAAATTAGTAATATGTCATAATTAAATAGATCATTTAATCTTAAATAAATCAACATTCTTTTTAATATCAACTTGATATTAAAAAAAAATTGAAGAATTTTAACACATTGAACATTATGGATAAAAAATAGTAAATTTTATATCGTGCTTAGCACGAGTAAAATTAACTCACGGATTTGGACAAAAAAAAATAATAAATAGAATGAAGTTAAAATTCGCGAAAATGTTTCACTCTTTAATAGTCAGTTGAGCTTCGTTTAGATTGTAGCATATATAAAGTAGGTAGAAAAAATATTGATAAGGTAACGAGGGCCACAAAGCACTGCCTAGGGCCCCCAAACAGGCTCTTCAGGTCGGGGGTTCGCACACACTTATCCTGCAAATACATACACTTAAACAACGCTTATAGACATTAGACAATCATCTAATATCTAGAGTAGGTTTTTATTTAGTTTTAAATATTAATAATACGACCAAGTATGATAAACATCTGAAGAAGCTGAAATTTACCAGGACCGAAACATCGTGACAATAACAGGCACAATAAGAACATTGGTTTAAATAAACACCTGTATAGTAGTCATGACATCGTCTTCAACACAAATGACAAATTCACAATAAATTAATTGTTTTTTGTTACTTACCTGTTTCATGATTGACTATATTTGTTATGCGGAGAACTTCGTCACACGCCTCGTCGTAAGAATTCCATGTTTGGTTTGTAAGTGTCAAAAAAGCAGCCGTGTCGTTAAAATCAGGATCCAGTTCGTTAAGATGAGAGAAAGTCTTGCTTATGTAACACAAGAAATTACTGGAACATAGCGCGATACTTGTCGGGGCCCAGAGTGTATATAACAAGTAATAAATAAGGACATATTTGCAGACTCGGTTTGCCATCTTCGTAACCGACACAAACTTAGCGCGTTACTTTTCCTTCTCTCTCTCTCTCTCTCTCTCTCTCTCTCTCTCTCGTTCTCTTTCTGTCTGTTTGTCTTTTTTTCTTTTTCTGTCACTCAAAACCACTGGCTCTTTGACTTCCAGAACGCCTCAGCGTAAAATAGAATCGGATTTAAAAAGTGAAGAGGTTAGATAATGAATGGAAGCCAACAGCCGATAAAAGTGTTTTGTTTTAATGTTATTTTGAATAACACATTAATTCTCTTTCATTTTTTTTTTTTTTTTTTTTTTTTTTTCCAATTTGGTCAAGAAACTAATCGAAGCAATGGAAATGAGAAAAACGCTTTCTCACTAAAGATATTAACTTGTGTTTCTTGAACCGCGTAATCGCGTAAGTTGTTTAACAAACAGTATTTCCCTTCGAGGCTGGTATTGTTCAAGTTATAAAATGTTTATAGCCTGATCTTTATTATGCCTTTATTGGATAGTTGATCTTCTCAATAAAAATCACACTTTTTTTTTTCCGAGTTGTTTGGGGGGGAGGATCATTGATTCAAGATCAACGCCCCTTTCTGAATATTGCGTTACGTTTTAGGGTTTCGTCTCCACGCAATTTATTCCAGATGAAATCTTGAATTCTTTTCTGATGCCAAAGTTAAGTCAGCATTGAACCTGATCAGTAAATGAATTGGTTATAGTTTCCGATAAAGTAGTGGAATACTTGAATGGCTAAGTTTTTCGAAAAGCCCCGGGGGTACGGTTCGCCGCCCGTGAGCTGATGTCAAAGAAAAGGGTTTCTATTAAAAAAAAACAAGCACTGGATCAGTTACATTTGTTGGTTGTTATTTTTATCCTTCTTTTTTGTTTTGTTTTGTTTTGTTTTGTTTTCCCCAAATTATCAATAAGAATTTTTTTTTTCTGAAATTGTACAACTGATTAGCGGTAAAAAGTGAGTTGAACCAAAGAGTCGTGAGTTCGATACCAGATCACAGCATTAGTGAACAAAAAGTTGGTGAGGTGAGTTACCAGTGGGAAATAACTAAAACTGAGATATCCGGAAGAGGTATGGCACGAGAAACTAGAACAATCCACTCTAAAGGGTTCGGTTCGAAATTTCAACGTATATCAGCTGAAGAAAGCCGGGGTGTACAGCGACTGAAACGTTGTGAATATGACACTAAAGATGATAACAGCAGTTTCCACGATGTAAATAATGTTAATAATTAGTGATAGTTGAAAAAATTCATCAATTATTATTAGTAGTAGTACTAGTAGTAGTACTACTAGTAGTAACAGTAATTATAGAAGACTTTTTTCTTATTTTCTTTTTTGCCTTCAAATTCTATAATTCTCTTAAAAAAGTTACTTTTTGGGGGTCTCGAAGTAAATTAATATATTTTTTCATCCAATAATTATTTTCAATTTTTTTACTGTAATTGATTGAAATATTCGTCATAAGTGTGGTCAATTTTACATACACTCTGGTTCTTTTCCCCTTTAATGAAAGGGTTTTTTTTTATTTTCTGTTGAAAGTGGTTTATTTCTTTCTCTTTATGGTATTTTAAAAGAATTTCAAACATATATATATATATGGCGCATGTATACACTGCTTATATAAAACACGTTAAAATTTCCCTTCTCTGATTCCATGCGAGTATGGCTTAGGAGGTAGCGACTCCGACTAACACCATATCGGTCGAGATTCGATCCCGGCCAGAAGCAAGTGGAGGTCTAGCCACACTGATGAGCTGCGAAACAGGTTTATATGTGAATGACTAATATATATATATGCAATCACCTTAAGTAAGGCGATAATGCCACTAAGACGTATGGGCCTGAAATGAGAATGAAAGAGAATTACAAGACTTTAGAAGGAAGTGGAAACTGAATCCAAAACAGGAAAAAAAAGGTATAAACGTCTGCATCTGTTAAAAACTTCTGAGAGAAGTGTGAACCGGGCGTTGAATCTTATACAAAACTGGAAAACTTGATTTTTAATGAACCGACAATTTTCATTAGATTGCAACATTTATGTGTTAGAAGATGTAAATTCATTCAGGCAGAATTTTCTATCAGTCCTTTTTACATATCTTCCTATCTGTATAATACAAAAGTCAATGATTTCTGTTAATTATATATATATATATAATTCCAGGTAAAAAGAACTCAAGGATTTATTATTTTGAGTGCCCCGGCATTTATTTTATTATGAACAGTGCTCAATACAATAAATATTATAGCGCTTAATATAATTATATAGTTATGAATAATTCATAACTATATATATATATATATATATATATATATATATATATATATATACTGCAAGGACAGTAATTTATAAGGCTGAATAATTAACGCCTATGAAATTAATATACAGTCGTTTTTGTTTTTTTGTTTTGTTTTTTTTTCTAATAAATTCTACTGCATGTAGAAATTCTGCATGTAGAAATTCTACTGCATGTAGAATTTCTAATGCATGAGAACAAGATATCTCTAGATAGGAACGAGAACAGTCTAACCCCGCAGATTAAATAAAGGGTTTTGTGTTGGTTATCCAGGTGGATATTCACCTGAGGAGGGCTGGAGAGCACAATGCCTAAAACGTTGTCATAACAACAACAAAGATGAGGACAATAGACTGAATATAAATAGTGTATATAGAGCAGTTTGTTTAAAATATCCGGGTTAATTCTCTTGTATAAGTAGATGCTTCTATTTTTCAAAGTAGCAAACAACACAATGCAAAGTACTTTTTTGTTTTAAAAAAGTTAACTAAAACAATTTTTTCTTTAAATAAATTACGAAAAACGGTTATTTTTTGCGTGAGGTGACGTGTATTGACTTGTGTAGAAAATATTAGGATAATTCTTTGTTATAAAAAATCTGGTTCTGCACCTGTATTTTATATATATTTTTTTTTTTTAATCATTTCACCCCAAGCAAGGCATTCCACTGCCAATATTGCGCATGGGGCTACATAGGGGAAGGTAAAGAGGAGGAGTGGTTAGATATAGGAAATATCAAAAGGAGCGTGAGAGATGGGTATGGATACCGAGGATGAGGGTTGGGTAGATGGGAAGAGTTGTTTGAAAGAATGGGAGCGAGTTAGTGTGTTAGGAGGTGTCTATTGACCTTACATTTAAACTCCTGGAGATTGTATCCGTCGGGGAAGTAATCATGTGGAAGGGAATTCCACAGTCGGGAAGTGCGAGAGAAGGAACTGTTATAATCTAATTTATTCTCTCTCTTTCTTTATCTCTCGCTCTCTCTCTCTCTGTCTCTCTGTCTCTCTCTCTCTCTCTCTCTCTCTATATATATATATATATATATATATATATATTCAATAAGACATTTAAAATCCTTTAGCCCGAAAAATGAACTTAATCTAAGCCTATAGAAAATGATAGAATCACAAATGTATAACGAGAAGCTAATATGATAAAGATGTATAATTATTATTTTCAGTAAAAATATGGATCTAAATATTTAAAAAAGAGCTATGATCACCCATGTCCTAAGGGGACGCGGCATAAATAATATGTCTAGCCTGATGAATCCATTGTAACTTGGATAAACGTTGATATTAAGGTGAACCACACAACGGTGTGTGAGTCTACGAAGAAACTGGGAAAGCAAAAGATAGATAGATAGATAGATAGATAGATAGATAGATAGATAGATAAAGAACAAAGACAGATGAGATAGATAGATAGATAGATAGATAGATAGATAGATAGATAGATAGATAGATAAAGAACAGGCTGAGATAGATAGATAGATAGATAGATAGATAGATAGATAGATAGATAGATAGATAGGTAAAGAACAGACTGAGATGAGATAGATAGATAGATAGATAGATAGATAGATAGATAGATAGATAGATAGATAGATAGATCAAGACCTAGCTTGAGGACTACGAAACCCACGGAAAATCGGATTATGTTTTCCCACTCAACCTGTCGTGGTAACTACTAGATATCCGGTGTGGCAAATACTTCAGACCAGAAAACCGCGTCTGGTCGTCGTTGTCGACAAAAAGAAAAAAAACGCATCCGTTTCAGCAGATAGCAAGGGTAGATATGGTGATTTTCTAAGGGTAGCTTAGGTGTAACAGAATCCTCAAAGTATGTGCACCTAGTGTGGATCGAATTCACAATTCAGTCGTGATTGATCTAGTGAGACAAGCTTGTTAACGGTTGCATGTCGACTGACTCTCCCAGTGGTAGATACGAATGAATGTGAAAAAAAAGATCCCTTGAATATTGTCAGTGAACTTTAGTGACAGTCGTGCCAGTAGTTATTGAAGCACTGTGAACGGTCTCCTCCCCAACCCCTCGTAAAAAGAAGCTTAGGAACAAACAAACAAAAATATAAGGAATGAAAATTATGGGTAGAGCTGGAACCTTCCAAATTGCAATTTTATTGAAAACAGCAAGAATAATAAAATAATGGAATACTTGCTGTCACTTGATCTCTAATTTTCGCAACAAGTTACTAATAATAATAATTATGATAATAATAATGTTAAAAAAAAACGTGGTCCCTTAAAACTGTTGTTATACCTACGAAAACTGTCGAGTTAGTTATTCAATTAAAAGGACATGACAATAGTATAAACTTGGATTCCCCTGCCTACAAGAAATTAAAATGGTGTACACTGTCAAACGGCTCATAGTCAGACGTACATTATTATTGTAAATAATGAATGTGTGCGTTACTATTTTTCCTTACTCTGGGTTCTGTTAACGAAAATGACAAAATAAATAACTATATACAGACTTTGAAAGGGAAACTTGAAAAAAAAGTTTTAAGGAGACATATGTTCTTTTTTTTTTCAAAAAATATACATTGTCTATTGATTTACAGGAATTGGTACCCTGGGTAAGGTAGAGTGTTTAAAACATTAACACCCTCGCCTTCTCCTGTTCATAATAGAGTTCAACATATCTGTGTGTGGAAATGCAGATCGACTCTGAAGGGATTGTTCACAAAATATAAACAATGTATATTTTATTTTAATAACGTATCACTTAACGTCACAATTTATACAAACAGACTACAGATATTTACGACTAGCTTGGACGGAATGTCAGATAACAAAACAGGTAAGGAATTGCATTGCACAAAAAGCAAAAGATAGATAGATAGATAGATAGATAGATAGATAGATAGATAGATTGAGATAGATAGATAGATAGATAGATAGATAGATAGATAGATAGATAGATAGAAAGAAAAGAACAGACTGAATTGATAGATAGATAGATAGATAGATAGATAGATAGATAGATAGATATGAACAGACTGGGCTAGATAGATAGATAGATAGATAGATAGATAGATAGATAGATATGAACAGACTGGGCTAGATAGATAGATAGATAGATAGATAGATAGATAGATAGATAGATAGATAGATAGATAGATAGATATGAACAGACTGGGCTAGATAGATAGATAGATAGATAGATAGATAGATAGATAGATAGATAGATAGATAGATAGATGGATGGATAGATAGATGCTCAATAAAAGGTTGAGACGATTGAGATCCTGTTGTGTTATAACTAAGAGAAAAGAAAAAGTCGTGATATTTGAGGCACACCTACAAAAACAAATATGTATTAAAGGACCCTTTAACGAGAAACCGCAAAAGAAAGTTCGAGACTTGTTCTCACCACCATCCGAAATTGATGGAAAAGCTGTTTCACTAGCAAATAAATAAACTTAGTTTTAAACCTGAACTCTTACAGGGTTACTTTTCTTCTTTTTCTTATAGAAAAGGAGATTTTTTTAAGCGCCGCTTAGATGTACGGCAAGGCCGAAATTATGGGCAACCAGTGAGGATTGAACTCACTACTCAGTCCTAAATGGCGAGACGATCTTGCTAACCATTACATCACGTCGAACTACCCCCCAAAAAAGGCGATTTTCTAAGCGCCGCTTAGTTGTGGCACAAGGCCGAAAGTATGGTGTACCCACTGAGGATCGAACTCACTCCTCGATTGTAAAGATTCTAGCGAGACAAGCTTACAATCCATTACACCACGTCGAGGCGCCCCAGCTTAGATATGGAACGAGGCCGGAAGGTGTGGGCACTCAGTGAGGATCGAACTCACTACTCAATTGTCATGATTCGAGCGAGACAAGCTTGTTGACCACTACACCAAAAACGAGATGCCGTTTTCCTTACAGAAGAGAGAAAATAAGATTCATGAAATGTGGACAGAAGAAACGTGTAACCCTTGCAAGTTGAATGGGGTACGCATCACACTGATGTTTTTTTTTGTTGTTGTGTTCTTTTGTTTTGTGTGTTTGTGTGTGTGTGTGTGTGTGTGTGTGTGTGTGTGTGTGTGTGTGTGTGGTTAAAAATTCGAATTTCTAATTACGATAATAGTTAATGATCCAGACTGTATTTTTTTTTCGTGACTCTCTCTTATTTGAGAAACTTCCTTTTGTTTTGCTCTCCCCTCTTTCGTCAGTTAAGTCATCAGAAACCGATCCTTTTTTTTAATGGAAGGTGCTTCAAAAAAGATCCAACAAGCGTGCACTCTGTGAATAGTAAATGTTTTTTTAAAAACATCCACTGGGAAAAGATATGCCATATTTAAATGGTGTTGATTGGGACATTCTCTTGGAAGAGACGATTCGGAAAGCGTAGAGAATGATTTAAATCTTTCATTTACCGTTTCCGTAACATGCATGCATATATAGACACTATTCTAGTAGCAGTAGTAGTAGTAAGTAGTAGTAGTAGTAGTAGTAGTAGTAGTAGTAGTAAGTAGTAGTAGCTGTACTAATTGCCGTGGTAGGCAATGATGTTGGGAGTAGAAGCAGTAGTAGAGTCGGAAGAAGATTGATAAGTGATGATAAAATTCGTTGGCACTTGATCTCCCGAAAAAGGAGCAGGTGCTGCTAGCATGATTATATTATCCCACAATGACAACAACAACAATAATAATAATAATAATAAGAAGAAGAAGAAGAAGAAGAAGAAGAAGAAGAAGAAGAAGAAGAAAGAGAGGGAAAAGAAGAAAGAAGAAGAAAAAGAAGAAAAAGTATAAGAAGAAGAAGAAGAAGAAGAAGAAGAAGAAGAAAGAGAGGGAAAAGAGAAAGAAGAAGAAAAAGAAGAAAAAGTATAAAAAGAAGAAGAAGAAGAAGAAGAAAGAGAGGGAAAAGAGAAAGAAGAAGAAAAAGAAGAAGAAAAAAGAAGAGGAATAAGAAGAAGAGGAAGAAGAAAAAAGAGGAAGAAGAAAAAGAAGAGGAAGAAGAAGAAAAAGAAGAAGAGGAAGAAGAAAAAGAAGAAGAGGAAGAAGAAGAAAAAGAATAAAAAGAAGAAGAAGAAGAAGAAGAAAAAGAAAAAAGAGGAAAAAGAAGAAGAAGTCCGGAAAGTACAACACTGGATAAATAACTAGATCTTGCCACAGAGCTCAGGGAATTGTAAAACACGAAAGTGGCTGTCGTTCTAGTTGTTATCGGAGCACCAAGAACAATTCCAAAGAGCTCGGAGTGGGTGGGAGAGTCTGTATATAAACTAGAGATGGGAGGATTACTTAAGACAATTCGGCGTTATTACATTTTTAACTTGAATACTGAGTAGAGTCCTTGCTGTTACCTGATACTACAGACAAACATATTTAACAATAATAATAATAATAATAATAATAATAATAATATTCCAAGAGAAGGCACCAATTTTTTTTCTAATGCAAAGATATAAACAATGCTCACTGAGAAAGGTTTTTTTCTGATACGACGAAACTTGTTGTCTCTTAGTCTCCATTTGTAATCACCTGGCAAAAACCGAACAACTACAAGTAATAATAATAATAATAATAATAATAATAATAATAAGTATTAAGTATTAAGTACAGCCCACACACTAAGGAAAACTTTATCTATGTAATGCTGGAGATGATAGGGAAGATAGAAAAACATGAAATGGAGCCATAACAACACGCCACTACCTGCCTTAGGTCTCCCCGCAGACTTGGTTGGTAGTGAGACCAAAGCAGAAATCGAAATATGATGAAAAATGACATAATAATAATAATACTAACAACAACAACAACGTACTGCTTAATATGACAAGACTTCTCAGGAAAATGCAACGAAGCGACTAGTAACTTGGTCTACTTATAGTATCCATCTGTCAGAAAAGAGCTAAACCGTGTTGGAAACTAAGTAAAATAAACTCTCTAATCAGAATGATGTGCATTGTGGCGCAGTGGATATCGGCTCGGAACGAGAAATCGGGGAACCGAGTTCGAATTCCAGTTGAATTCATTGCATTCACTTACGCGCAAATACCCTCCAGTTATGGGTTAAATAACAGGACAGATTGGGTTCTATAGCCTTGGTCGGCAACCAGTCTACCGCAGAAAGCAATGGCAACCTACTGCGGGATAATCTTCTGCCCAGTCAGTCATGTCTCTTTCGAGACATGATCGCCCAAGCGTGTATCGCGTATGGCACTTAACTGACTGACTGAATCAGAATGAAATTACTACTACAAAAAAATCTCCTCTCACACAACACAGTAGAGAAAATAAAATAACAAATATATTAAAAATGATCATTACCACAAAAATTACCCCTGCCCTTCATTTTGAAAATGTTTAAAAAGTAATTAACCAAAACTATAGCGAACGGAAAAAATAAGTACTACAAGCGTTTCTCCACACACTCAGTTCTCAGAAAAAAAAAATATATATCTTACAAAATGTTCTTTATCCTTCGTATTCAACAAAACATACTGAAAGAAAAATGCGACCTGAATATCCAACGTTATGTGACGCGAATTAAAAATGTAAACACGCGGGAAAAATTAAAATAAAATCAAATTGAAGTAGATAGACTAATTGGAGTAGATAGACTAAACTATCGCCCGGTTCACACTCCACCCACGTCTATTGAACAGGTGAAGAGGCTCATCCCTTGTTCCTTGTTTAGGATGCGGTTTCCGGTTTTCTCTTTTCCAATCTTCTCACCTTTTTTTTTTCAATTGGAGTAGATAGACTAAAACTATCGCCCGGTTCACACTCCACCCACGTCTATTGAACAGGTGAAAAGGCTCATCCCTTGTTTCCTGTTTAGGATGCGGTTTCCGGCTTTCTCTTTTCCATTCTTTTTACCCTTACGTAGCCCCCTGCGCATCAGTGGCGTTATCGCCTTGCTTGGGGTGATATGATTTTTTAAAAAAAGTGTTTCAGAAGCAAATTCAAACAAATGAAGAAAGGAAATTAAGAATTAATAACATCACTTAAGAAACAAAAGTTCCGGCAAACTGTGCCCATTTCATTTTTATAATTAAGACCGTCAAGAAATGTCTTCCATCTGTACACACAGTTGGGTTTCATCCTGTAAGCCCAGAGGGATAACTGTTTAATTTGACGTCTAGCAGTAAAGTTGATACGAATCCCATAACAGGTTTATCTTACATCTTGACTAGTCTGTGACTGCCTCTCGAAAGTTGTTGAACGATTGAAAATATGCAATGCCAACGAGACGACTAACTTGTTCCACCCGACTCAACGCGTCCTGATACCACTGAGATACGATTTGTGGTAAATATATCAGGAAGGACTCCACAGCTGACTGTTAATATATTGTTTATAGTTCACTGTTAGGGTTATAAAGAGGGTTAAGGTTAGGGTTTTAAATGGATGACACCTCGGTAAGACGAACAGATAAAATATGCGGGCGATTCGGTAAACTTATTCGGTAAACATAGTTTCCCCTTTTAGATGTATCTAATAGACACCGACGGGCTTAATATTCCAGACGCGGCAAACAGATCAAATGAACACAGTTTAATATTTGTCTATATTTCTGAGATGAGGTAGTATTTACAGTATTTACATTATTCGGACTATTGTCCTCATCTTTGTTGCCATTTGGACGACGTTTAATAATAGATCATTCTATTTGTCTATATTTCTGAGATGAGGTAGTATTTACAGTATTTACATTTATTCGGATTATTGTCCTCATCTTTGTTGCCATTTGTACGACATTTCGGCCGTTCTACGCCCAGGCATTCTTCAGGTGCTAGGAATTTCGAACCGAACCCTTTATTACAATCACTGGGGTATATCATTCTCATTCCTTGCGTAAAGCCTTTTCTAGTAGTCATGAGTTTTCTCCCTCTAATCCTGTAAGATAACACCTGTTCACCACTGCTGTAGCCTGGTATTGAACTCACACCGCTTTGTACATGTGCTAAACTATAATTTATAATATATATATATATATATATATATATATATATATATTCCTCATTTGTAAACGAGTTATCCTAGAGATATTTTTTATAATCATTTTGCCCCAAGCAAGGCATTTTATTGTCACTGTTTTGCAGGGGGTTACATAGGAGGAAAGTTATGAGAAAGAATGACAGTTTATAGGAGGTTTCAGGAAGTGGTAAGAGAAGGATGACTGTGGCCATAAAGTGAGGGATCAGTTTATATATTGATTGTGATGTACAATTGATCTCCTACTTTATATCCACATTATAATAGTATAGAAATCTTTTTTTTATAATCATATCGCCCCAAGCAAGACATTTTACTGCCACTGTTTTGCAGGGGGTTACATAGTAGGAAAGTTATGAGAAAGAGTGACAGGTTATTGGGGGTGTCAGGAAGTGGGTAAGAGAAGGATGAGAATACTGATGAGAGTGATATGGACGGAGAAAGGAGCATGAGAGAGAGGATGCAGGTTAGTGAGATAGGAAATGACTATTGACTTTACATTTAAATTCTTGGAGATTATAGCTGTTGGGGAAGCAAGTAAATGGAAGGGAATTCCACAGGCGGGAAGTGCGATAAAAGATGCTGTTGGAGTAGAACTTGCGTTTACAATTTATTGGTTTCACAGTAAAAGGGTGGGACCTAGTTGCTAATCTTGTGTGTGTGTGTGTGTGTGTGTGTGTGTGTGTGTGTACTATTTAAAACTACTTAAATACCCCTCAAACGAATTTACCTGTCCAGGAAACATTTTTTTCAGAATGTTGGTGATCATGGCTCTCCAAGATTTCAGGTCCTTCATAGCTCTCAATAAATGTTGCCTTCTTGCCATCTCTTCAAACCCGGCCCCATCATTCATTCTCCCAAACTAATCAGGTAGATTTACCTGTCTTTTTTTTTTTTGCCTTCGATCTGCGCTGTGAGTATCATATTTTCTCATCACTCTTTTTTCTCATTATGCGCTTAAGAAGTTTCAATCTTTGTCGTTGTTCACATGTTCGGTTCGTGGAATTCTAAGCAGTTTTTCCAGGAAACAGTAAAACCGATATTGCGCCTACACTTCTTCTTCTTGACAAAGAATAATGGTCATTTTACTATAAATGGTATTGTTGGTCATTTTACAATAAATAGTATTGTTGGTCATTTTACGATAAAATGTACTGTTGGTCATTTTACTATAAATTGTATTGTTAGTCATTTTACTATAAATTGTATTGTTGGTCATTTGTATTGTTGGTCATTTTGCTATAAAATGTATTGTTGGACATTTTGCGATAAAATGCATTGTTGGTCATTTTACTATAAATTGTATTATTTGGCATTAGTTAAATGACCAACAATATATTTTATAGTGAAATGACCAACAATACATTTTACAGAAAAAGGACCAACACTACATTTTATAGCAAAATAAGCAACAATACAATTGGTAGTAAAATGGCCAACAATATATTTTATAGCAAAATGACCAACAATATATTTTATAGCAAAATGACCAACAAAACATTTCATAGCAAAATGAACAACAGTACATTTTATGGCCAAATGACCAACAATACATTGTATAGCGAAGCGAAATGACCAACAATGCATTTTATAGCAAAATAACCAACAATACAATTTATACATTTTATAACGAAATGACCAACAATACATTTTATTTGTGATTGAAGACATAAAACTGTTTAAAATATTTTCTTTTCAGCATTAAATAACCCATAGATGTGTTGATAAGCCGATTAACAAAATCAACCAAAATATATTAGGATATACCAATCATATCATTTTATAGTAGAATTACCAACAATTTTTTTTTTTCATCAAAATGACTAACAATACTTTTTATCTGTCGGTAGGTTGCGGAATTAAATAATCCATAGAGGTATTGGTATGCCGCTAAATATAATCGACTAAACCAGCTCCTTTTCTCTAACTTTGCAAGAGTCAGCCCGGGCCGAAAATGGAAAAGTCAGCCCGGGCCGAAAATGGAAAAGTCAGCCCGGGCCGAAAATGGAAAAGTCAGCCCGGGCCGAAAATGGAGACCAGCAACTGTATTATTAATCTCTTTTTATACCTTTTTCAGTTAGATATTTTTTTGATTGGATGTGCGATGTGGTGCAGTAGAGTTCGAATTCAAGTTAAATTCCTTGCATTCACTTACGCGCAAAAACCCTTAGGAAAGGTATTAATCCGTCTCTTCCCTCCAGTTATGGGTTAAATAACAGGACAGATTGGGTTCTATAGCCTTGGCTGGCAACCAGTCTACCGCAGAAAGTAATGGCAACCTATTGCTGGATAATCATCTGCCCGGTCAGTCATGTCTCTTTCGAGACATGATCGCTCAAGCGTATGGCACTTAACTGACTGATCTTTTAGATTGGTAATCGTTTTACTGTTTTGCCGTCTTTGAGATTACGCATGCGTATTAAGATGAATGCGTATTCTCAGTGACAGGACAGCTGTCAAATATGGGCAGAAGCTTTCCACTCGCGATTAAAAGCGTCTTCACGTTTTCCACCCTGCAACCTCTTTCCCACAAACGAGACGTCGCTAGCTTCTCGACACTATATCACTACTTCCATTGTGAATGTTCCGATTAAGTTCTTCTTCTTCTTCTTCTTCTTCTTCTTCTTCTTCTTCTTCTTCTTCTTCTTCTTCTATTGGCCTTTCAGGACGTAGGCGATCATGACTTTCCACGTCTCCCTATCCCTGGTGGCTCTTAGCACACCTTCTCCTATCACACCACACAACCCCCGTTCTGTCATCCACCTGCTCAGGCCCTTCAAATATGTTATCCGCTGCTTTCCCCTGTCTCGTTTTCTCTCTATATGGCCTGTCAGTATCAGGTTCTCTAAGCCTTCCTTCCTCATTGCATGTCCCAGGAACTTTAGTTGTCTCTTCCTAATGCTCAATATTAATTTCCTTTTCGTTTCCACCTGCATTTTGTTATGGGATTCCATGTCCTTCTCAAATAATTCTAACTACCATTGGCGGGATTTAGACACTCTTCACAGATTTCATTAGTAACTGCCATAGCTGATCTCGTAAATTTACCTGTTCTAACCTTCACAACTAAGACAATGTACCCTAGAACGAATTATCTTCATTCCCTTTGAATTCTATTAGTCAAGAGAAAATTCCATCTGGAAAGCTTCTTCCAAAGAACTGCTACATTACGGAGCAGACTCCCAAGAGAGTGCTTCCCCAATCATTACAATCTTAGCCTCTTCAAGCCTAGGGCTAATAGTTATCTATCCTACATATCCTTATATTCTGCACTTCCCGCTCACTACCTCGAGTAGCTCTTGGGCCTTTTATTGGTAAATAACTAGTAAAAACAAATAAACAAAAGGCCGCTAAAACTGATAATCTTCTAAACTTACCAGTTTGGGCACAAGGACACATTTATGGGGCACTAATTTGTAGTTATGGTGAAGCAGAAGCGAACGCCATTTACAAGACGCACAACGAACATTAAACGTTTTAGTAACTCATGAATTAGTTCACATTGATATAATTCATATATTAAGTACAAGACTGACAGCAATGACCCATGAGGGTGGATGAAATAAGTCTATATCCGGATTCTTGACTTGACCAAAAGTTATCGGAAACATTCCTCGAATGACAGCGTGTGCATTTTTTATACCATCAGCAAGAATGCCCGTCTGTGCGTTAATTGTTGTGGTATTCGTTATGTCAAACAAAGGGAGATAGAAAGACTAGGCTGAGAGAAACGAGAGAGAGAGAGAGTGAGAAAGAGAGAAGGAAACTGAGATAGATAGATAGATAGATAGATAGATAGATAGATAGATATGAACAGACTGAGATAGATAGATAGATAGATAGATAGATAGATAGATAGATAGATAGATAGATAGAAAAAAAGAGTGAGGGAGACTGAGATAGAGAAAGAGACATCAAAAAAGGAGAAGGATTAAAATAAATAGAAGGTGCGAGAGAAAGACTGAAATAGATCGATAGATAGATGGCGTGAGTGGAAGAAAATGAGAGAGGGATGATATATATATATAATTTGTAAACGTTATTACGCGACCTAGGTTTCTACCATGTGATGTCTTCAGGTGATTTGCAATAACTGATTTTACTGGGATTTTTTAACGCTCACGTAACGGGGATTTTTAAAAAACGGTAAAATCAGTTTTTGCAAATCGCCTGAAGACACCACATGGTAGAAACCTAGGTCGCGTAATAACACGTTTACAAATAAAGACTATTAAAAAATTCTACAATATTATTGCATTGAAAACTTTTGAATACAACTGTGTACTGGTTTAATTTTATTATGACCAAAAATTAAGTCATTAAATAATCAATAGATAGATAGATAGATAGATTATTATCGTCTGATAATTTCTGATTTGCTCTGAAACACCGAGGTATAGTCATAGGTCATCGTCTGTCAATGTATTTGCATATATTCATATTTTAGATACATAGATGCTAACACTTTGAGAAAAAAAAAACTGATGAAGTGTTTAAGTGTGAAAAATATAGATACTTGGAGAGAGATAAAACGGGTGGGAGTAAGAGAGAGATTAATTAAGGTTACTTGAAGATGCCCGTCTCCTCTTCGAATAATCATACAACAGACTATGCTGGTTTCAGTCAACACGCTTTGGGCGATCATGTCTCGAAAGAGACATGACTGACTGAGTAGATGATTTTCCCGCAGTAGGTTGCCATTATATTCTGCAGTAGACTGGTTGCCAGCCATGGCTATAGAACCCAATACCTCTTGTTATTCAGTTCTTTTATACATATTAGTCAGTTAACTGCCATACGTGATACACGCTTGGGCGACGATGTCTTTTTCAAGACATGACTGACTGAGCAGATGATTTTCCGTGGTAGGTAACCATTTCTTTCTGCGGTAGACTGGTCGCCAACCAAGGCTACAGAGTTATAAACAACAGGTTTTTGTAAAGCTCTCAAGAAAATTAAATTTCGACATGAAATGACCCATAAAAGGTTGATAAGCCGTTAAACAAACAAACAAGCAAGCAAATAATCTCTAATAACCTGCATTTTGTTATGAGATTCCATGTCCTTCTCAAATAATTCTAACTACCATTGGCGGGATTTTCTCTTTGCAGATTTCATTAGCAACTGCCATAGATGATCTCGTGAATTTACCGTAAATTTATCAATCTGTCCTGGTATTTAACCCATAGCTAGAGAGATGAGAGATGGATTCATACCTTTCCCAAGGTATTTGCGTGTATGTGAATACAATGAAATAAACTTTAATTCGAAATCGGTTCTCCGATTTCTCCTTCCGAGCCGATACCCACTGCTCGACAGTGTACAATTACTGGTTTCTTCCTCTATGTACCTTGTCCTTTCAGGACGTAGGCGATCATGGCCTTCCACGTCTCTCTATCCCGGTGGATCTTAGCACACTTTCTCCAGTAACGTCTCGCAGCCCCCGTTGTGTCAGCCACCTGCTCAGGCCCTTCAAATATGTTATCCGCTGCTTTCCTTTGTCTCTTTTTGGCCTGTTAGTATCAAGTTTTCCAAGTCCCCCTTCCTCACTGGGTGTCCCACGAACTTCAGTTGTCTCTTCCTGATGCTCACCATTAATTACCCTTTCGTCTCCATCTTTTCCAACACCTCGTCATTGCTCGCATGCTCGGTCCACGATATCCGCAGCATCCTTCTGTAGAATCACATTTCAGTTGCTTCAAGTCTTTTTCTGATGCTCTGTATTAATTACCTTTTTGTTTCCATCCTTTCCAAAACCTCATCATTGCTCACATGCTCGGTCCACGATATCCGCACCATCCTTCTGTAGAACCACATTTCAGTTGCTTCAAGTCTTTTTCTGATGCTCTGTATTAATTACCTTTTTGTTTCCATCCTTTCCAAAACCTCATCATTGCTCACATGCTCGGTCCACGATATCCGCACCATCCTTCTGTAGAACCACATTTCAGTTGCTTCAAGTCTTTTCTGATGCTCTGTATTAATTTCCTTTTGTTTCCATCCTTTCCAAAACCTCATCATTGCTCACATGCTCGGTCCACGATATCCGCAGCATCCTTCTGTAGAACCACATTTCAGTTGCTTCAAGTCTTTTTCTGATGCTCTGTATTAATCTTTCCTTTTTGTTTCCACCCTTTCCAAAACCTCATCATTGCTCACATGCTCGGTCCACGATATCCGCAGCATCCTTCTGTAGAACCACATTTCAGTTGCTTCAAGTCTTTTTTCTGATGCTCTGTATTAATTTCCTTTTTGTTTCCACACTTTCCAAAACCTCATCATTGCTCACATGCTCGGTCCACGATATCCGCAGCATCCTTCTGTAGAACCACATTTCAGTTGCTTCAAGTCTTTTTCGATGCTCTGTATTAATTTCCTTTTTGTTTCCACCCTTTCCAAACCTCATCATTGCTCACATGCTCGGTCCACTATATCCGCACCATCCTTCTGTAGAACCACATTTCAGTTGCTTCAAGTCTTTTTCTGATGCTCTGTATTAATTTTTGTTTCCACCCTTTCCAAAACCTCATCATTGCTCACATGCTCGGTCCACCAGGCATCTGCACCATCCTTCTGTAGAACCACATTTCAGTTGCTTCAAGTCTTTTTCAGATGCTCTGTATTAATTTCCTTTTTGTTTCCACCCTTTCCAAACCTCATCATTGCTCACATGCTCGGTCCACTATATCCGCACCATCCTTCTGTAGAACCACATTTCAGTTAAGCCTCCAAGTCTTTTTCTGATGCTCTGTATTAATTACCTTTTTGTTTCCACCCTTTCCAAAACCTCATCATTGCTCACATGCTCGGTTCCACGGATATCCACCATCCTTCTGTAGAACCACATTTCAGTTGCTTCAAGGTCTTTTTCTGATGCTCTGTATTAATTTCCTTTTTGTTTCAATTCCTTCCAAAACCTCATCATTGCTCACATGCTCGGTCCATCATATCCGCAGCATCCTTCTCAGAACCACATTTCAGTTACTTCAAGTCTTTTCTGATGCTCTGTATTAATTTCTTTTGTTTCCATCCTTTCCAAACCTCATCATTGCTCACATGCTCGGTCCACTATATCCGGCATCCTTCTGTAGAACCACATTTCAGTTGCTTCAAGCTCTTTCGATGCTCTGTATTAATTTCCTCTTTGTTTCCATCCTTTCCAAAACCTCATCATTGCTCACATGCTCGGTCCACGATATCCGCAGCATCCTTCTGTAGAACCACATTTCAGTTGCTTCAAGTCTTTTTCTGATGCTCATTAATTTCCTTTTGTTTCCACCCTTTCCAAAACCTCATCATTGCTCATGTATGCTCGGTCCACGATATCCGCACCATCCTTCTCTAGAACCACATTTCAGTTGCTTCAAGTCTTTTTCGATGCTCTGTATTAATTTCTTTTGTTTCCACCCTTTCCAAAACCTCATCATTGCTCACATGCTCGGTCTTAATTATCCGCAGCATCCTTCTGTAGAACCACATTTCAGTTGCTTCAAGTCTTTTTCTGATGCTCTGTATTAATTTCCTTTTTGTTTCCACCCTTTCCAAAACCTCATCATTGCTCACATGCTCGGTCCGCGATATCCGCACCATCCATTTCTAGAACCACATTTCAGTTGCTTCAAGTCTTTTTCTGATGCTCTGTATTAATTTCTTTTGTTTCCATCCTTTCCAAAACTCCTCATCATTGCTCACATGCTCGTCCATCATATCCGCACCATCCTTCTGTAGAACCACATTTCAGTTGCTTCAAGTCTTTTTCTGATGCTCTGTATTAATTTCCTTTTGTTTCCACCCTTTCCAAAACCTCATCATTGCTCACATGCTCGGTCCACTATATGCGCAGCATCCTTCTGTAGAACCACATTTCAGTTGCTTCAAGTCTTTTTCTAATGCTCTGTATTAATTTCCTTTTTGTTTCCATCCTTTCCAAAACCTCATCATTGCTCACATGCTCGGTCCACTATATCCGCAGCATCCTACTGTAGAACCACATATCAGTTGCTTCAAGTCTTTTTCTGATGCTCTGTATTAATTTCCTTTTGTTTCCACCTTCCAAAACCTCATCATTGTCACATGCTCGGTCCACTATATCCGCAGTATCCTTCTGTAGAACCACATTTCAGTTGCTTCAAGTCTTTTTCTGATGCTCTGTATTAATTTTTGTTTCCACTTTCCAAAACCTCATCATTGTTCACATGCTCGGTCCACTATATCCGCAGCATCCTTTTCTAGAACCACATTTCAGTTGCTTCAAGTCTTTTTCTGATGCTCTGTATTAATTTCCTTTTTGTTTCCATCCTTTCCAAAAACCTCATCATTGTTCACATGCTCGGTCCACTATATCCGCACCATCCTTCTGTAGAACCACATTTCAGTTGTCGCAAGTCTTTTTCTGATGCTCTGTATTAATTTCCTTTTTGTTTCCACCCTTTCCAAAACCTCATCATTGCTCACATGCTCGGTCCACTACATCTGCACCATCCTTCTCTAGAACCACATTTCAGTTGCTTCAAGTCTTTTTCTTGATGCTCTGTATTAATTTCCTTCCTGTTTCCATCCTTTCCAAAAACCTCATCATTGCTCACATGCTCGTCCACGATATCCGTAGCATCCTTCTGTAGAACCACATTTCAGTTGCTTCAAGTCTTTTTTTCTGATGCTCTATATTAATTTCCTTTTGTTTCCAATTCTTTCCAAAAACCTCATCATTGCTCACATGCTCGGTCCACGATATCCGCACCATCCTTCTCTAGAACCACATTTGGCTAAGCTCAAGTCTTTTTCTCGATGCTCTGTATTAATTTCCTTTTTGTTTCCACCCTTCCAAAACCTCATCATTGCTCACATGCTCGGTCCACTATGTCCGCAGCATCCTTCTGTAGAACCACATTTCAGTTGCTTCAAGTCTTTTTCTGATGCTCTGTATTAATTTCCTTTTTGTTTCCATCCTTTCCAAAACCCCATCATTGCTCACATGCTCGGTCCACGATATCCGCAGCATCCTTCTGTAGAACCACATTTCAGTTGCTTCAAGTCTTTTTCTGATGCTCTGTATTAATTTCCTTTTTTGTTTCCACTCCTTCAAAACCTCATCATTGCTCACATGCTCGGTCCACGATATCCGCACCATCCTTCTCTAGAACCACATTTCAGTTGCTTCAAGTCTTTTTCTTCGATGCTCTGTATTAATTTCCTTTTTGTTTCCACCCTTTCCAAAACCTCATCATTGCTCACATGCTCGGTCCACTATATCCGCAGCATCCTTCTGTAGAACCACATTTCAGTTGCTTCAAGTCTTTTTCTGATGCTCTGTATTAATTTCCTTTTTGTTTCCATCCTTTCCAAAACCTCATCATTGCTCACATGCTCGGTCCAATACATCCGCATCCTTCTGTAGAACCACATTTGGGTTGCTTCAAGTCTTTTTCTGATGCTCTGTATTAATTTCCTTTTTGTTTCCACCCTTTCCAAACCTCATCATTGCTCACATGCTCGTCCACGATATCTGCACCATCCTTCTCTAGAACCACATTTCAGTTGCTTTCCAAGTCTTTTCTTGATGCTCTGTATTAATTTTTGTTTCCACCCTTTTCCAAAACCTCATCATTGCTCACATGCTCGGTCCACTATATCCGCAGCATCCTTCTGTAGAACCACATTTCAGTTGCTTCAAGTCTTTTTCGATGCTCTGTATTAATTTCCTTGTTTCCACCTTTCCAAAACCTCATCATTGCTCACATGCTCGGTCCGCGATATCCGCACCATCCATCTCTAGAACCACATTTCAGTTGCTTCAAGTCTTTTTCTGATGCTCTGTATTAATTTCCTTTTTGTTTCCACCTTTCCAAAACCTCATCATTGCTCACATGCTCGGTCCACGATATCCGCAGCATCCTTCTGTAGAACCACATTTCAGTTGCTTCAAGTCTTTTTCTGATGCTCTGTATTAATTTCCTTTTTGTTTCCACTCCTTCAAAACCTCATCATTGCTCACATGTTCGGTCCACGATATCTGCACCATCCTTCTCTAGAACCACATTTCAGTTGCTTCAAGTCTTTTTCGATGCTCTGTATTAATTTCCTTTTTGTTTCCACCTCTTTCCAAAACCTCATCATTGCTCACATGTTTCCTCGGTCCACGATATCCGCACCATCCTTCTCTAGAACCACATTTCAGTTGCTTCAAGTCTTTTTCTGATGCTCTGTATTAATTTCCTTTTGTTTCCACCCTTTCCAAAACCTCATCATTGCTCACATGCTCGGTCCACTATATCCGCACCATCCTTCTGTAGAACCACATTTCAGTTGCTTCAAGTCTTTTTCTGATGCTCTGTATTAATTACCTTTTTGTTTGCACCCTTTCCAAAACCTCATCATTGCTCACATGCTCGGTCCACGATATCCGCACCATCCTTCTGTAGAACCACATTTCAGTTGCTTCAAGTCTTTTTCTGATGCTCTGTATTAATTTCCTTTTTGTTTCCACCCTTTCCAAAACCTCATCATTGCTCACATGCTCGGTCCACTATATCCGCAGCATCCTTCTGTAGAACCACATTTCAGTTGCTTCAAGTCTTTTTCTGATGCTCTGTATTAGCCTCTTTGTTTCCACCCTTTCCAAAACCTCATCATTGCTCACACATGCTCGGTCCACGATATCCGCACCATCCTTCTCTAGAACCACATTTCAGTTGTTCCAAGTCTTTTTCTATGCTCTGTATTAATTTTCGTTTCCACCCTTTCCAAAACCTCATCATTGCTCACATGCTCGGTCCACTATATCCGCACCATCCTTCTCTAGAACCACATTTCAGTTACTTCAAGTCTTTTTTCTGATGCTCTGTATTAATTTCCTTTTTGTTTCCATCCTTTCCAAAATCCTATCATTGCTCACATGCTCGGTCCACTATATCCAGCATCCTTCTGTAGAACCACATTTCAGTTGCTTCTCAAGTCTTTTTCTGATGCTCTGTATTAATTTCTCCTTTTGTTTCCATCCTTTTCCAAAACCTCATCATTGGTTTTTGGCATGCTCGGTCCACGATATCCGCAGCATCCTTCTGTAGAACCACATTTCAGTTGCTTCAAGTCTTTTTCTGATGCTCTGTATTAATTTCCTTTTTGTTTCAATTTCTTTCCAAAACCTCATCATTGCTCACATGCTCGGTCCACGATATCCGCACCATCCTTCTCTAGAACCACATTTCAGTTGTCAAGTCTTTTTCGATGCTCTGTATTAATTTCCTTTTTGTTTCCACCCTTTCCAAAACCTCATCATTGCTCACATGCTCGGTCCACTATATCCGCAGCATCCTTCTGTAGAACCACCAGTTAGTCAAGTCTTTTTCTGATGCTCTGTATTAATTTCCTTTTGTTTCCACCTCTTTCCAAAACCTCATCATTGCTCAAGTGCTCGGTCCGCGATATCTGCACCATCCATTTCTAGAACCACATTTCAGTTGTCGTGCCTTTTTCTGATGCTCTGTATTAATTTCCTTTTTGTTTCCATCCTTTCCAAAACCTCATCATTGCTCACATGCTCGGTCCACTATATCCGCACCATCCTTCTGTAGAACCACATTTGAAGCTAAGCCCAAGTCTTTTTTTCTGATGCTCTGTATTAATTTCCTTTTTGTTTCCACCCTTTCCAAAACCTCATCATTGCTCACATGCTCGGTCCACTATATGCGCAGCATCCTTCTGTAGAACCACATTTCAGTTGCTTCAAGTCTTTTTCTAATGCTCTGTATTAATTTCCTTTTTGTTTCCATCCTTTCCAAAACCTCATCATTGCTCACATGCTCGGTCCACTAATATCCGCAGCATCCCACTGTAGAACCACATATCAGTTGCTTCAAGTCTTTTTCTGATGTGCTCTGTATTAATTTCCTTTTTGTTTCCACCTTCCAAACCTCATCATTGCTCACATGCTCGGTCCACTACATCTCACATCCTTCTGTAGAACCACATTTCAGTTGCTTCAAGTCTTTTTCTGATGCTCTGTATTAATTTCCTTTTTGTTTCCACCCTTTCCAAAACCTCATCATTGTTCACAGCATGCTCGGTCCACTATATCCGCAGCATCCTTTTCTAGAACCACATTTCAGTTGCTTCAAGTCTTTTTCTGATGCTCTGTATTAATTTCCTTTTTGTTTCCATCCTTTCCAAAAACCTCATCATTGTTCACATGCTCGGTCCACTATATCCGCACCATCCTTCTGTAGAACCACATTTCAGTTGCTTCAAGTCTTTTTCTGATTCTCTGTATTAATTTCCTTTTGTTTCCACCCTTTCCAAAACCTCATCATTGCTCACATGCTCGGTCCACTCGGCATCTGCACCATCCTTCTCTAGAACCACATTTCAGTTGCTTCAAGTCTTTTTCTGATGCTCTGTATTAATTTCTTCCTGTTTCCATCCTTTCCAAAACCTCATCATTGCTCACATGCTCATCCAACATATCCGCAGCATCCTTCTGTAGAACCACATTTCAGTTGCTTCAAGTCTTTTTCTGATGCTCTGTATTAATTTCCTTTGTTTCCACCCTTTCCAAAAAACCTCATCATTGCTCACACATGCTCGGTCCACGATATCCTAACCATCCTTCTCTAGAACCACAGCCTCAGTTGCTTCAAGTCTTTTTCTGATGCTCTGTATTAATTTCCCTTTTTGTTTCCACCCTTTCCAAAACCTCATCATTGCTCACATGCTCGGTCCACTATATCCGCAGCATCCTTCTGTAGAACCACATTTCAAAGCCAAGCTTCCAAGTCTTTTTTTCGATGCTCTGTATTAATTTCCTTTTTGTTTCCATCCTTTCCAAAACCTCATCATTGCTCACATGCTCGGTCCACGATATCCGCAGCATCCTCTGTAGAACCACATTTCAGTTGCTTCAAGTCTTTTTCTGATGCTCTTGCATACCCTTTTTGTTTCCACCCTTTCCAAAACCTCATCATTGCTCACATGCTCGGTCCACGATATCCGCACCATCCTTCTCTAGAACCACATTTCATTTGCTTCAAGTCTTTTTTCGATGCTCTGTATTAATTTCCTTTTTGTTTCCCACCCTTTCCAAAACCTCATCATTGCTCACATGCTCGGTCCACTATATCCGCAGCATCCTTCTGTAGAACCACATTTCAGCTACACTTAAGTCTTTTCGATGCTCTGTATTAATTTCCTTTTTGTTTCCATCTTCCAAAACCTCATCATTGCTCACATGCTCGGTCCACGATATCCGCAGCATCCTTCTGTAGAACCACATTTCAGTTGCTTCAAGTCTTTTTCTGATGCTCTGTATTAATTTCCTTTTGTTTCCACCCTTTCCAAAACCTCATCATTGCTCACATGCTCGGTCCACGATATCCGCACCATCCTTCTCTAGAACCACATTTCAGTTGCTTCAAGTCTTTTTCGATGCTCTGTATTAATTTCTTTTTGTTTCCACCCTTTCCAAAACCTCATCATTGCTCACATGCTCGGTCCACTATATCCGCAGCATCCTCTGTAGAACCACATTTCAGTTGCTTCAAGTCTTTTTCTGATGCTCTGTATTAATTTCCTTTTGTTTCCACCCTTTCCAAAAACCTCATCATTGCTCACATGCTCGGTCTGCTACATCTGCACCATCCATCTCTAGAACCACATTTCAGTTGCTTCAAGTCTTTTTCTGATGCTCTGCATTAATTTCCTTTGTTTCCACCCTTTCCAAAACCTCATCATTGCTCACATGCTCGGTCCACGATATCCGCAGCATCCTTCTGTAGAACCACATTTCAGTTGCTTCAAGTCTTTTTTCTGATGCTCTGTATTAATTTCCTTTTTGTTTCCACCCTTTCCAAAAACCTCATCATTGCTCACATGCTCGGTCCACGATATCCGCACCATCCTTCTCTAGAACCACATTTCAGTTGCTTCAAGTCTTTTTCTGATGCTCTGTATTAATTTCCTTTTTGTTTCCACCCCTTTTCCAAAACCTTCATCATTGCTCACATGCTCGGTCCACGACATCTCGGCACCATCCTTCTCTAGAACCACATTTCAGTTGCTTCAAGTCTTTTTCTTGATGCTCTGTATTAATTTCCTTTTGTTTCCACCCTTTCCAAAACCTCATCATTGCTCACATGCTCGGTCCACTATATCCGCACCATCCTTCTGTAGAACCACATTTCAGTTGCTTCAAGTCTTTTTCTGATGCTCTGTATTAATTTCCTTCCTGTTTCCATCCTTTCCAAAACCTCATCATTGCTCACATGATTTGTCCACGATATCTGCAGCATCCTTCAGAACCAATATTTCAGTTGCTTCAAGTCTTTTTCTGATGCTCTGTATTAATTTCTTTGTTTTCAATTCTTTCCAAAACCTCATCATTGCTCACATGCTCGGTCCACTATGGTCTGCAGCATCCTTCTAGAACTCACATTTCAGTTGCTTCAAGTCTTTTCTGATGCTCTGTATTAATTTCCTTTTTGTTTCCATCCTTTCCAAAACCTCATCATTGCTCACATGCTCGGTCCACGATATCCGCAGCATCCTTCTGTAGAACCACATTTCAGTTGCTTCAAGTCTTTTTCTGATGCTCTGTATTAATTTCCTTTTGTTTCCACCCTTTCCAAAACCTCATCATTGCTCACATGCTCGGTCCACGATATCCGCACCATCCTTCTCTAGAACCACATTTCAGTTGCTTCAAGTCTTTTTCTGATGCTCTGTATTAATTCTCTTTTTGTTTCCAATTCCCTTTCCAAAACCTCATCATTGCTCACATGCTCGGTCCACTATATCCGCAGCATCCTTCTGTAGAACCACATTTCAGTTGCTTCAAGTCTTTTTCTGATGCTCTGTATTAATTTCCTTTTTGTTTCTATCCTTTCCAAAACCTCATCATTGCTCACATGCTCGGTCCACGATATCCGCAGCATCCTTCTGTAGAACCACATTTCAGTTGCTTCAAGTCTTTTTCTGATGCTCTGTATTAATTTCCCTTGTTTCCACCTCTTTCCAAAAACCTCATCATTGCTCACATGCTCGGTCCACGATATCCGGGCAGCATCCTTCTGTAGAACCACATTTCAGTTGCTTCAAGTCTTTTTCTGATGCTCTGTATTAATTTCCTTTTTGTTTCCACCCTTTCCAAAACCTCATCATTGCTCACATGCTCGGTCTCATCATATCCGCACCATCCTTCTCTAGAACCACATTTCAGTTGCTTCAAGTCTTTTTCTGATGCTCTGTATTAATTTCCTTTTTGTTTCCACCCTTTCCAAAACCTCATCATTGCTCACATGCTCGGTCCACTATATCCGCAGCATCCTTCTGTAGAACCACATTTCAGTTGCTTCAAGTCTTTTTCTGATGCTCTGTATTAATTTCCTTTTTGTTTCCACCTCTTCCAAAACCTCATCATTGCTCATACGTTCGGTCCGACATATCCGCACCATCCTTCTCTAGAACCACATTTCAGCTGCTTCAAGTCTTTTTCTGATGCTCTGTATTAATTTCCTTTTTGTTTCCAATTCTTTCCAAAAACCTCATCATTGCTCACATGCTCGGTCCACGATATCCGCAGCATCCTTCTGTAGAACCACATTTCAGTTGCTTCAAGTCTTTTTCTGATGCTCTGTATTAATTTCCTTTTTGTTTCCAGTTCCTTTCCAAAACCTCATCATTGCTCACATGCTCGGTCCACGATATCCGCACCATCCTTCTCTAGAACCACATTTCAGTTGCTTCAAGTCTTTTTCTGATGCTCTGTATTACTCTTTTTTTGTTTCCACCCTTTCCAAAACCTCATCATTGCTCACATGCTCGGTCCACTATATCCGCAGCATCCTTCTGTAGAACCACATTTCAGTTGCTTCAAGTCTTTTTCGATGCTCTGTAGCCAATTTCCTTTTTGTTTCCATCCTTTCCAAAACCTCATCATTGCTCACATGCTCGGTCTACATTGACATCCGCAGCATCCTTCGTAGAACCACATTTCACTTGCTTCAAGTCTTTTTCTGATGCTCTGTATTAATTTCCTTTTTGTTTCTAATTCTTTCCAAAACCTCATCATTGCTCACATGCTCTCTGTCCACGATGATTCCAGCATCCTTTCTGTAGAACCACATTTCAGTTGCTTCAAGTCTTTTTCTGATGCTCTGTATTAATTTCCTTTTTGTTTCCACCTTCAAAACCCTCATCATTGCTCACATGCTCGGTCCACTATATCCGCACCATCCTTCTCTAGAACCACATTTCAGTTGCTTCAAGTCTTTTTCTGATGCTCTGTATTAATTTCCTTTTTGTTTCCACCCTTTCCAAAACCTCATCATTGCTCACATGCTCGGTCCACTATATCCGCAGCATCCTTCTGTAGAACCACATTTCAGTTGCTTCAAGTCTTTTTTCTGATGCTCTGTATTAATTTCCTTTTTGTTTCCACCCTTTCCAAAAACCTCATCATTGCTCACATGCTCGGTCCGCGATATCCGCACCATCCTTCTCTAGAACCACATTTCCAGTTGCTTCAAGTCTTTTTCGATGCTCTGTATTAACTTCTTGTTTCCACCTTCCAAAACCTCATCATTGCTCTACATGCTCGGTCCACGGATATCCGCAGCATCCTCTCTGTAGAACCACATTTCAGTTGCTTTCAAGTCTTTTTCGATGCTCTGTATTAATTTCCTTTTTGTTTCCACCTTTCCAAAACCTCATCATTGTCATATGCTCGGTCCACGATATCCGCACCATCCTTCTAGAACCACATTTCAGTTGCTTCAAGTCTTTTTCGATGCTCTGTATTAATTTCTTTTGTTTCCACCCTTTTCCAAAACCTCATCATTGCTCACATGCTCGTCCACGATATCCGCACCATCCTTCTCTAGAACCACATTTCAGTTGCTTCAAGTCTTTTTCTGATGCTCTGTATTAATTTCCTTTTTCTTTCCACCCTTTCCAAAAACCTCATCATTGCTCACATGCTCGGTCCACTATATCCGCACCATCCTTCTGTAGAACCACATTTCAGTTGCTTCAAGTCTTTTTTCTGATGCTCTGTATTAATTTCCTTCCTGTTTCCATCCTTTCCAAAACCTCATCATTGCTCACATGCTCGGTCCACGATATCCGCAGCATCCTTCTGTAGAACCACATTTCAGTTGCTTCAAGTCTTTTTCTGATGCTCTGTATTAATTTCCTTTTTGTTTCCAATTCTTTCCAAAACCTCATCATTGCTCACATGCTCGGTCCACGATATCCGCACCATCCTTCTCTAGAACCACATTTCAGTTGCTTCAAGTCTTTTCTGATGCTCTGTATTAATTTCCTTTTGTTTCCACCCTTTCCGCAACCTCATCATTGCTCATGCGCTCGGTCCATCACATCCCAGCATCCTTCTGTAGAACCACATTTCAGTTGCTTCAAGTCTTTTTCTGATGCTCTGTATTAATTTCCTTTTTGTTTCCATCCTTTCCAAAACCTCATCATTGCTCAAGTATGTTTTGTCCACGATATCCGCAGCATCCTTCTGTAGAACCACATTTCAGTTGCTTCAAGTCTTTTTCTGATGCTCTGTATTAATTTCCTTTTTTGTTTCACCCTTCAAAACCTCATCATTGCTCACATGCTCGGTCCGCGATATCCGCACCATCCTTCTGTAGAACCACATTTCAGTTGCTTCAAGTCTTTTTCTGATTCTCTGTATTAATTTCCTTTTTGTTTCCACCTTCCAAAACCTCATCATTGCTCACATGCTCGGTCCACTATATCCGCACCATCCTTCTCTAGAACCACATTTCAGTTGCTTCAAGTCTTTTTCTGATGCTCTGTATTAATTTCCTTTTTGTTTCCACCTCTTTCCAAACCTCATCATTGCTCACATGCTCGGTCCACGATATCCGCACCATCCTTCTCTAGAACCACATTTCAGTTGTTTCAAGTCTTTTTTCTGATGCTCTTGTATTAATTTCCTTTTTGTTTCCACCCTTTCCAAAACCTCATCATTGCTCACATGTCGTCCACTATATCCGCAGCATCCTTCTGTAGAACCACATTTCAGTTGCTTCAAGTCTTTTTCTGATGCTCTGTATTAATTTCTTGTTTCCACCCTTTCCAAAACCTCATCATTGCTCACATGCTCGGTCCACCATATGCGCAGCATCCTTCTGTAGAACCACATTTAAAGTTGCTTCAAGTCTTTTTTCTAATGCTCTGTATTAATTTCCTTTTTGTTTCCATCCTTTCCAAAACCTCATCATTGCTCACATGCTCGGTCCACTATATCCGCAGCATCCTACTGTAGAACCACATATCAGTTGCTTCAAGTCTTTTTCTGATGCTCTGTGTATTAATTTCCTTTTTGTTTCCACCCTTTCCAAAACCTCATCATTGCTCACATGCTCGGTCCACTATATCCGCAGCATCCTTCTGTAGAACCACATTTCAGTTGCTTCAAGTCTTTTTCTGATGCTCTGTATTAATTTCTTGTTTCCACTCCTTTTCCAAAACCTCATCATTGTTCATATGCTCGGTCCACTATATCCGCAGCATCCTTTTCTAGAACCACATTTCAGTTGCTTCAAGTCTTTTTCTGATGCTCTGTATTAATTTCCCTTTGTTTCCATCCTTTCCAAAACCTCATCATTGTTCACATGCTCGGTCCACTATATCCGCACCATCCTTCTGTAGAACCACATTTCAGTTGCTTCAAGTCTTTTTTCTGATGCTCTGTATTAATTTCCTTTTGTTTCCACCCTTTCCAAAACCTCATCATTGCTCACATGCTCGGTCCACTATATCCGCACCATCCTTCTCTAGAACCACATTTCAGTTGCTTCAAGTCTTTTTCTGATGCTCTGTATTAATTTCCTTCCTGTTTCCATCCTTTCCAAAACCTCATCATTGCTCACATGCTCGGTCTCACGATATCCGCAGCATCCTTCTGTAGAACCACATTTCAGTTGCTTCAAGTCTTTTTTCTGATGCTCTGTATTAATTTCCTTGTTTCCACCCCCTTTCTAAAACCTCATCATTGCTCACATGCTCGGTCCACGATATCCGCACCATCCTTCTCTAGAACCATTTCAGTTGCTTCAAGTCTTTTTCTGATGCTCTGTATTAATTTCCCTTTTTGTTTCCACCCTTCAAAACCTCATCATTGCTCACATGCTCGGTCCACTATATCCGCAGCATCCTTCTGTAGAACCACATTTCAGTTGCTTCAAGTCTTTTTCTTGATGCTCTGTATTAATTTCCTTTTTGTTTCCATCCTTTCCAAAACCTCATCATTGCTCACATGCTCGGTCCACGATATCTGCAGCATCCTTCTGTAGAACCACATTTCAGTTGCTTCAAGTCTTTTTCTGATGCTCTGTATTAATTTCCTTTTTGTTTCCACCCTTTCCAAAACCTCATCATTGCTCACATGTCGGTCCACGATATCCGCACCATCCTTCTCTAGAACCATACTTCAGTTGCTTCAAGTCTTTTCGATGCTCTGTATTAATTTCCTTTTGTTTCCACCCTTTCCAAAACCTCATCATTGCTCACATGCTCGGTCCACCATATCCGCAGCATCCTTCTGTAGAACCACATTTCAGTTGCTTCAAGTCTTTTCTGATGCTCTGTATTAATTTCTTGTTTCCATCCTTTCCAAACCTCATCATTGCTCACATGTTGGTCCACGACATCTCAGCATCCTTCTTCTGTAGAACCACATTTCAGTTGCTTCAAGTTCTTCATGCTCTGTATTAATTTCCTTTTTTGTTTCCACCTCTTTCCAAAACCTCATCATTGCTCACATGCTCGGTCCACGATATCCGCACCATCCTTCTCTAGAACCACATTTCAGTTGCTTCAAGTTTTTTCGATGCTCTGTATTAATTTCCTTTTTGTTTCCACTCCTTTCCAAAACTCATCATTGCTCACATGCTCGGTCCACTATATCCGCAGCATCCTTCTGTAGAACCAATATTTCAGTTGCTTCAAGTCTTTTTCTGATGCTCTGTATTAATTTCCTTTTTTGTTTCCACCCTTTCCAAAACCTCATCATTGCTCACATGCTCGGTCCGCGATATCCGCACCATCCATCTCTAGAACCACTTCAGTTGCTTCAAGTCTTTTTCTGATGCTCTGTATTAATTTCCTTTTGTTTCCACCCTTTCCAAAACCTCATCATTGCTCACATGCTCGGTCCACGATATCCGCAGCATCCTTCTGTAGAACCACATTTCAGTTGCTTCAAGTCTTTTCTGATGCTCTGTATTAATTTCCTTTTGTTTCCACCCTTTCCAAAACCTCATCATTGCTCACATGCTCGGTCCACGATATCCGCACCATCCTTCTCTAGAACCACATTTCAGTTGCTTCAAGTCTTTTTCTGATGCTCTGTATTAATTTCCTTTTTGCTTCACCCTTTCCAAAACCTCATCATTGCTCACATGCTCGGTCCACGATATCCGCACCATCCTTCTCATAGAACCACATTTCAGTTGCTTCAAGTCTTTTTCTGATGCTCTGTATTAATTTCCTTTTTGTTTCCACCCTTTCCAAAACCTCATCATTGCTCACATGCTCGGTCCACCATATCCGCACCATCCTTCTGTAGAACCACATTTCAGTTGCTTCAAGTCTTTTTCCATGCCTGTATTAATTTCCTTCCCGTTTCCATCCTTTCCAAAACCTCATCATTGCTCACACGTTCGGTCCACGATATCCGCAGCATCCTCTCTGTAGAACCACATTTCAGTTGCTTCAAGTCTTTTTCTGATGCTCTGTATTAATTTCCTTTTTGTTTCCACCCTTTCCAAAACCTCATCATTGCTCACATGCTCGGTCCACTATATCCGCAGCATCCTCTAGAACCACATTTCGAAGTTGCTTCAAGTCTTTTTCGATGCTCTGTATTAATTTCCTTTTTGTTTCCATCCTTTCCAAAACCTCATCATTGCTCACATGCTCGGTCCACGATATCCGCAGCATCCTTCTCTAGATCCACATTTCAGTTGCTTCAAGTCTTTTTCTGATGCTCTGTATTAATTTTCTTTTGTTTCCACCCTTTCCAAAACCTCATCATTGCTCACATGCTCGTCCACGATATCCGCACCATCCTTCTCAGAACCACATTTCAGTTGCTTCAAGTCTTTTCGATGCTCTGTATTAATTTCCTTTTGTTTCCACCCTTTCCAAACCTCATCATTGCTCACATGCTCGGTCCACTATATCCGCAGCATCTCTGTAGAACCACATTTCAGTTGCTTCAAGTCTTTTTTCTGATGCTCTGTATTAATTCTCTTTTGTTTCCATCTCTTTCCAAAACCTCATCATTGCTCAGATGCTCGGTCCACGATATCCGCAGCATCCTCTGTAGAACCACATTTCAGTTGCTTCAAGTCTTTTCGATGCTCTGTATTAATTTCCTTTTTGTTTCCACCCTTTCCAAAACCTCATCATTGCTCACATGCTCGGTCCACGATATCCGCAGCATCCTTCTGTAGAACCATATTTCAGTTGCTTCAAGTCTTTTTCTGATGCTCTGTATTAATTTCCTTTTTGTTTCCACCTTTCCAAAACCTCATCATTGCTCACACGTTTCAAGTCCATCACATCCGCAATTCATCCTTCTCTAGAACCACATTTCAGTTGCTTCAAGTCTTTTTCTGATGCTCTGTATTAATTTCTTGTTTCCACCCTTCAAAACCTCATCATTGCTCACATGCTCGGTCCACTATATCCGCAGCATCCTTCTGTAGAACCACATTTTCAGTTGCTTCAAGTCTTTTTCTGATGTCGGTATTAATTTCTTGTTTCCACCCTTTCCAAAACCTCATCATTGCTCACATGCTCGGAGTCCGCGATATCCGCACCATCCTTCTCTAGAACCACATTTCAATTGCTTCAAGTCTTTTTCTGATGCTCTGTATTAATTTCTTTGTTTCCACCCTTTCCAAAACCTCATCATTGCTCACATGCTCGGTCCACGATATCCGCAGCATCCTTCTGTAGAACCACATTTCAGTTGCTTCTCAAGTCTTTTTCTGATGCTCTGTATTAATTTCCTTTTGTTTCCACCCTTTCCAAAACCTCATCATTGCTCACATGCTCGGTCGACGATATCCGCACCATCCTTCTCTAGAACCACATTTCAGTTGCTTCAAGTCTTTTCCTTGATGCTCTGTATTAATTTCCTTTTTTGTTTCCACCCTTTCCAAAACCTCATCATTGCTCACATGCTCGGTCCACTATATCCGCAGCATCCTTCTTGTAGAACCACATTTCAGTTGCTTCAAGTCTTTTTCTGATGCTCTGTATTAATTTCCCCCTTTTTTGTTTCCATCCTTTCCAAAAACCTCATCATTGCTCACATGCTCGGTCCACGATATCCGCAGCATCCTTCTGTAGAACCACATTTCAGTTGCTTCAAGTCTTTTTCTGATGCTCTGTATTAATTTCCTTTTTTGTTTCCACCCTTTCCAAAACCTCATCATTGCTCACATGCTCGGTCCACGATATCTGCAGTATCCTTCTGTAGAACCACATTTCAGCGTTTTCAAGTCTTTTTCGATGCTCTGTACACTCTTTAAATTTTCCAAAACCTCATCATTGCTCACATGCTCGGTCCACTATATCCGCACCATCCTTCTCTAGAACCACATTTCAGTTGCTTCAAGTCTTTTTCGATGCTCTGTATTAATTTCCTTTTTGTTTCCACCCTTTCCAAAACCTCATCATTGTCACATGCTCGGTCCACTATATCCGCAGCATCCTTCTGTAGAACCACATTTCAGTTGCTTCAAATCTTTTCTGATGCTCTGTATTAATTTCCTTTGTTTCCACCCTTTCCAAAACCTCATCATTGCTCACATGCTCGGTCTGGCGATATCCGCACCATCCTTCTCTAGAACCACATTTCAGTTGCTTCAAGTCTTTTTCGATGCTCTATTAATTTCCTTTTTGTTTCACCCTTTCCAAAACCTCATCATTGCTCACATGCTCGGTCCACTATATCCGCAGCATCCTTCTGTAGAACCACATTTCAGTTGCTTCAAGTCTTTTTCTGATGCTCTGTATTAATTTCCTTTTTGTTTCCATCCTTTCCAAAACCTCATCATTGCTCAGATGCTCGGTCCACGACATCCGCAGCATCCTTCTGTAGAACCATTTCAGTTGCTTCAAGTCTTTTTCTGATGCCTGTATTAATTTCTTGTTTCCACCCTTTCCAAAAAAACCTCATCATTGCCTACATGCTCGGTCCACGACATCCGCAGCATCCTTCTGTAGAACCACATTTCAGTTGCTTCAAGTCTTTTTCTGATGCTCTGTATTAATTTCCTTTTTTGTTTCCACCCTTTCCAAAACCCTCATCATTGCTCACATGCTCGGTCCACTATATCCGCACCATCCTTCTCTAGAACCACATTTCAGTTGCTTCAAGTCTTTTTCTGATGCTCTGTATTAATTTTTGTTTCCACCCCTTTCCAAAACCTCATCATTGCTCACATGCTCGGTCCACTATATCCGCAGCATCCTTCTGTAGAACCACATTTCAGTTGTTTGAAGTCTTTTTCGATGCTCTGTATTAATTTCCTTTTGTTTCCACCCTTTCCAAAACCTCATCATTGCTCACATGCTCGGTCCGCGATATCCGCACCATCCTTCTCTAGAACCACATTTCAATTGCTTCAAGTCTTTTTCTTGATGCTCTGTATTAATTTCCTTTTTGTTTCCACCCTTTCCAAAACCTCATCATTGCTCACATGCTCGGTCCACGACATCCGCAGCATCCTTCTGTAGAACCACATTTCAGTTGCTTCAAGTCTTTTTCTGATGCTCTGTATTAATTTCCTTTTTTGTTTCCACCCTTTCCAAAACCTCATCATTGCTCACATGCTCGGTCGACGACATCTGCACCATCCTTCTCTAGAACCACATTTCAGTTGCTTCAAGTCTTTTTCTGATGCTCTGTATTAATTTTTGTTTCAATTCTTTCCAAAACCTCATCATTGCTCACATGCTCGGTCCACTATATCCGCAGCATCCTTCTGTAGAACCACATTTCAGTTGCTTCAAGTCTTTTTCTGATGCTCTGTATTAATTTCCTTTTTGTTTCCATCCTTTCCAAAACCCTCATCATTGCTCACATGCTCGGTCCACGATATCCGCAGCATCCTTCTGTAGAACCACATTTCAGTTGCTTCAAGTCTTTTTCTGATGCTCTGTATTAATTTCCTTTTTGTTTCCACCCTTTCCAAAACCTCATCATTGCTCACATGCTCGGTCCACATATCCGCAGCATCCTTCTGTAGAACCACATTTCAGTTGCTTCAAGTCTTTTTCGATGCTCTGTATTAATTTCCTTTTTGTTTTACCCTTTCCAAAACCTCATCATTGCTCACACATGCTCGGTCCACTATATCCGCACCATCCTTCTCTAGAACCACATTTCAGTTGCTTCAAGTCTTTTTCTGATGCTCTCATTAATTTCCTTTTGTTTCTAATTTTCCAAAACCTCATCATTGCTCACATGCTCGGTCCACTATATCCGCAGCATCCTTCTGTAGAACCACATTTCAGTTGCTTCAAGTCTTTTTCTGATGCTCTGTATTAATTTCTTTGTTTCCACCCTTTCCAAAACCTCATCATTGCTCACATGCTCGGTCCGCGATATCCGCACCATCCTTCTCTAGAACCACATTTCAGTTGCTTCTCAAGTCTTTTTCTGATGCTCTGTATTAATTTCCTTTTGTTTCCACCCCTTTCAAAACCTCATCATTGCTCACATGCTCGGTCCACGATATCCGCAGCATCCTTCTGTAGAACCACATTTCAGTTGCTTCAAGTCTTTTTCTGATGCTCTGTATTAGCCCCCTTTGTTTCCACCCTTTCCAAAACCTCATCATTGCTCACATGCTCGGTCCACGATATCCGCACCATCCTTCTCTAGAACCACATTTCAGTTGCTTCAAGTCTTTTTCTGATGCTCTGTATTAATTTCCTTTTTTGTTTCCACCCTTTCCAAAAACCTCATCATTGCTCACATGCTCGGTCCACGATATCCGCACCATCCTTCTCTAGAACCACATTTCAGTTGCTTCAAGTCTTTTTCTGATGCTCTGTATTAATTTCCTTTTTTGTTTCTGACTCTCTTTCCAAAACCTCATCATTGCTCACATGCTCGGTCCATCATATCCGCACCATCCTTCTGTAGAACCACATTTCAGTTGCTTCAAGTCTTTTTCTGATGCCTTGCATTAATTTCCTTCCTGTTTCCATCCTTTCCAAAACCTCATCATTGCTCACATGCTCGGTCCACGATATCCGCAGCATCCTTCTGTAGAACCACATTTCAGTTGCTTCAAATCTTTTTCTGATGCTCTGTATTAATTTCTTTGTTTCCACCCTTTCCAAAACCTCATCATTGCTCACATGCTCGAAGTCCACGATATCCGCACCATCCTTCTCTAGAACCACATTTCAGTTGCTTCAAGTCTTTTTTCGATGCTCTGTATTAATTTTTTGTTTCCACCCTTTCCAAAACCCTCATCATTGCTCACATGCTCGGTCCACTATATCCGCAGTATCCTTCTTCTGTAGAACCACATTTCAGTTGCTTCAAGTCTTTTTCTGATGCTCTGTATTAATTTCCTTTTTGTTTCCATCCTTCAAAACCTCATCATTGCTCACATGCTCGGTCCACGATATCCGCAGCATCCTTCTGTAGAACCACATTTCAGTTGCTTCAAGTCTTTTTCTGATGCTCTGTATTAATTTCCTTTTTGTTTCCAATTCCTTCCAAAACCTCATCATTGCTCACATGTGCTCGGTCCGCGATATCCGCACCATCCTTCTGTAGAACCACATTTCAGTTGCTTCAAGTCTTTTTCTGATTCTCTGTATTAATTTCCCTTTTGTTTCCACCCTTTCCAAAACCTCATCATTGCTCACATGCTCGGTCCACTATATCTGCACTATCCTTCTCTAGAACCACATTTCAGTTGCTTCAAGTCTTTTTCGATGCTCTGTATTAATTTCCTTTTTTGCTCTACCCTTTCCAAAACCTCATCATTGCTCACATGCTCGGTCTGATCATATCCGCACCATCCTTCTCTAGAACCACATTTCAGTTGCTTCAAGTCTTTTTCGATGCTCTGTATTAATTTCCTTTTTGTTTCCACCTTCCAAAACCTCATCATTGCTCACATGCTCGGTCCACTATATCCGCAGCATCCTTCTGTAGAACCACATTTCAGTTGCTTCAAGTCTTTTTCTGATGCTCTGTATTAATTTCCTTTTTGTTTCCACCCTTTCCAAAACCTCATCATTGCTCACATGCTCGGTCCGCGATATCCGCACCATCCATTTCTAGAACCACATTTCAGTTGCTTCAAGTCTTTTTCTGATGCTCTGTATTAATTTCCTTTTTGTTTCCATCCTTTCCAAAACCTCATCATTGCTCACATGCTCGGTCCACTATATCCGCACCATCCTTCTGTAGAACCACATTTCAGTTGCTTCAAGTCTTTTTCTGATGCTCTGTATTAATTTCCTTTTTGTTTCCACCCTTTCCAAAACCTCATCATTGCTCACATGCTCGGTCCACTATATGCGCAGCATCCTTCTGTAGAACCACATTTCAGTTGCTTCAAGTCTTTTTCTAATGCTCTGTATTAATTTCCTTTTTTGTTTCCATCCTTTCCAAAACCTCATCATTGCTCACATGCTCGGTCCACTATATCCGCAGCATCCTACTGTAGAACCACATATCAGTTGCTTCAAGTCTTTTTCTGATGCTCTGTATTAATTTCCTTTTTGTTTCCACCCTTTCCAAAAACCTCATCATTGCTCACATGCTCGGTCCACTATATCCGCAGCATCCTTCTGTAGAACCACATTTCAGTTGCTTCAAGTCTTTTTCTGATGCTCTGTATTAATTTCCTTTTTGTTTCCACCTCTTTCCAAAACCTCATCATTGTTCACATGCTCGGTCCACTATATCCGCAGCATCCTTTTCTAGAACCACATTTCAGTTGCTTCAAGTCTTTTTCTGATGCTCTGTATTAATTTCCTTTTTGTTTCCATCCTTTCCAAAACCTCATCATTGTTCACATGCTCGGTCCACTATATCCGCACCATCCTTCTGTAGAACCACATTTCAGTTGCTTCAAGTCTTTTTCTGATTCTCTGTATTAATTTCCTTTTTGTTTCCACCCTTTCCAAAACCTCATCGTACATACATGCTCGGTCCACTATATCACACCATCCTTCTCTGAACCACATTTCAGTTGCTTCAAGTCTTTTTCTGATGCTCTGTATTAATTTCCTTCCTGTTTCCATCCTTTCCAAAACCTCATCATTGCTCACATGCTCGGTCCGATATCCGCAGCATCCTTCTGTAGAACCACATTTCAGTTGCTTCAAGTCTTTTTCTGATGCTCTGTATTAATTTCCTTTTGTTTCCACCGCATTATTTTTATTTCAGTTGCTTCAAGTCTTTTTCTGATGCTCTGTATTAATTTCCTTTTTGTTTCCATCCTTTTAGGCTCTCATCATTGCTCACATGCTCGGTCCACGATATCCGCAGCATCCTTCTGTAGAACCACATTTCAGTTGCTTCAAGTCTTTTTCTGATGCTCTGTATTAATTTCCTTTTGTTTCCACCCTTTCCAAAACCTCATCATTGCTCACATGCTCGGTCCACGATATCCGCACCATCCTTCTCTAGAACCACATTTCATTTGCTTCAAGTCTTTTTCTGATGCTCTGTATTAATTTCCTTTTTTGTTTCCACCCTTTCCAAAACCTCATCATTGCTCACATGCTCGGTCACTATATCCGCAGCATCCTTCTGTAGAACCACATTTCAGTTGCATCCAAGTCTTTTTCTGATGCTCTGTATTAATTTCCTTTTTGTTTCCATCCCTTTCCAAAACCTCATCATTGCTCACATGCTCGGTCAAATATCCACCCATCCTTCTGTAGAATACATTTCAGTTGCTTCAAGTCTTTTTCTGATGCTCTGTATTAATTTCCTTTTTGTTTCCACCCTTTCCAAAACCTCATCATTGCTCACATGCTCGGTCCACGATATCCGCACCATCCTTCTCTAGAACCACATTCCAGTTGCTTCAAGTCTTTTTCTGATGCTCTGTATTAATTTCCTTTTGTTTCCACCCTTTCCAAAACCTCATCATTGCTCACATGCTCGGTCCACTATATCCGCAGCATCCTTCTGTAGAACCACATTTCAGTTGCTTCAAGTCTTTTTCTGATGCTCTGTATTAATTTCCTTTGTTTCCACCCTTTTCAAAAACCTCATCATTGCTCACATGCTCGGTCCGCGATATCCGCACCATCCATCTCTAGAACCACATTTCAGTTGCTTCAAGTCTTTTTCTGATGCTCTGTATTAATTTCCTTTGTTTCACCCTTTCCAAAACCTCATCATTGCTCACATGCTCGGTCCACGATATCCGCAGCATCCTTCTGTAGAACCACATTTCAGTTGCTTCAAGTCTTTTTCTGATGCTCTGTATTAATTTCCTTTTTGTTTCCACCCTTTCCAAAACCTCATCATTGCTCATACTCAGTCCACGATATCCGCACCATCCTTCTCTAGAACCACATTTCAGTTGCTTCAAGTCTTTTTCTGATGCTCTGTATTAATTTCCTTTTTGTTTCCACCCTTTCCAAAACCTCATCATTGCTCACATGCTCGGTCCACGATATCCGCACCATCCTTCTCTAGAACCACATTTCCGAGTTGCTTCAAGTCTTTTTCTGATGCTCTGTATTAATTTCCTTTTTGTTTCCACCTTTCCAAAACCTCATCATTGCTCACATGCTCGGTCCACTATATCCGCACCATCCTTCTGTAGAACCACATTTCAGTTGCTTCAAGTCTTTTTTTCTGATGCTCTGTATTAATTTCCTTCCTGTTTCCATCCTTTCCAAAACCTCATCATTGCTCACATGATCGGTCCGATATCCATAGCATATTCTGTGAAACCACATTTCAGTTGCTTCTGATCTTTCTGATGCTCTTCTTAATTTCCTTTTGTTTCACCACTTTCCAAAACCTCATCATTGCTCGCATGTCAGTCCTATGTCCGCAGCGTCCTTCTCTAGAACCACGTTTCAGTTGCTTCAAGTCTTTTCTGATGCTCTGTATTAATTTCCTTTTGTTTCCATCGCGCCAAAACCTCATCATTGCTCACATGCTCGGTCACGATATCCGCAGCATCCTTCTGTAGAACCATTTCAGTTGCTTCAAGTCTTTTCTGATGCTCTGTATTAATTTCCTTTTTGTTTCCACCCTTTCCAAAACCTCATCATTGCTCACATGCTCGGTCCACGATATCCGCACCATCCTTCTCTAGAACCACATTTCAGTTGCTTCAATATTTTCTGATGCTCTGCTTGTTAATTTCCCCTTTTTGTTTCCACACCCTTTCCAAAACCTCATCATTGCCATATGCTCGATTACTATATCCGCAGCATCCTTCTGTAGAACCATTCGGTTGGCTTCAAGTCTTTTCTGATGCTCTGTATTAATTTCCTTTTGTTTCCATCCTTTCCAAAACCTCATCATTGCTCACATGTCAGTCCACGATATCCGCAGCATCCTTCTGTAGAACCACATTTCAGTTTGCTTCAAGTCTTTTTCAAAGGTGTCTGTATTAATTTCCTTTTGTTTCCACCCTTTTCTGAAAACCTCATCATTGTCCATGTAGAATAAATATGCGCATCCTTCTGTAGAACCATTTCAGTTGCTTCAAGTCTTTTTCTGATGCTCTGCTGTTAATTTCCTTTTTGTTTCACCCTTTCCAAAACCTCATCATTGCTCACATGCTCGGTCCACTATCCACACCATCCTTCTCACAGAACCACATTTCAGTTGACAGTGTTTTCATTCTTGTTAATTTCCTTTGTTTCCACCCTTTCCAAAAACCTCATCATTGCTCACATGCTCAGTCCCGCTATCCGCAGCATCCTTCTGTAGAACCACATTTCAGTTGCTTCAAGTCTTTTTCTGATGTCTGTGTTAATTTCCTTTTTGTTCCACCCTTTCAAAAACCTCATCATGCTCACATGTCAGTTACGTCCATCCTTCTCTAGAACCACATTTCAGTTGCTTAGAGTCTTTCTGATGCTCTGTTAATTTCCTTTGTTTCCACCCTTTCAAAACCTCATCATTGTCCATGCTCAGTCCACGATATCCACCAGCATCCTTCTGTGAACACATTTCAGTTGCTTCCAAGTCTTTTCTGGTATACTACATATTAATTTCCTTTTTATTTCCTGTAAAACCTCATCATTGCTCACATGTCGGTCCACGATATCCGCACCATCCTTCTCTAGAACCACATTTCAGTTGCTTTAGAGTCTTTTTCCCTGATGCTCTGTATTAATTTCCTTTTGTTTCACGCCCTTTCCAAAACCTCATCATTGTCATGTCTGAGTCCTATATCTGCAGCATCCTTCTGTAGAACCATTCAGTTGCTTTGATCTTTCTGATGCTCTGCTGTTAATTTCCTTTTGTTTCCATCCTTTCCAAGCCTCATCATTGCTCACATGCTCCCGGTCCACGATATCACCAGCATCCTTCTGTGGGAACACATTTCACTTGCTTCAAGTCTTTTTCTGATGCTCTGTATTAATTTCCTTTTTGTTTCAATTCTTTCCAAAACCTCATCACGTTTCACATGTTTCCGGTCCACGATATCCGCAGCATCCTCTGTGGTCTCATACATTTCAGTTGTTTTGCTTCTTTCGATGCTCTGTATTAATTTCCTTTGTTTCCACCTTTCCAAAACTCTCATCATTGCCTACATGTTCGGTCCACTATATCCGCACCATCTCTAGAACCACATTTCCAGTTGCTTCAAGTCTTTTTCTGATGCTCTGTATTAATTTCCTTTGTTTCAATTCCTTTCCAAAACCTCATCATTGCTCACATGCTCGGTCCACTATATCCGGCAGCATCCTTTCTGTAGAACCACATTTCAGTTGCTTCAAGTCTTTTTCTGATGCTCTGTATTAATTTCCTTTTGTTTCCACTCCTTTCCAAACCTCATCATTGCTCACATGTTGACCAAGGATATCCGTACCATCCTCTTCTAGAACCACATTTGTGCCATTTCAAGTCTTTTTCTGATGCTCTGTATTAATTTCCTTTTTGTTTCCACTTTCCAAACCTTCATCATTGCTCACATGCTCGGTCCACGATATCCGCATCCTTCTGTAGAACCATTTCAGTTGCTTCAAGTCTTTTTCTGATGCTCTGTATTAATTTCCTTTTTGTTTCCACCCTTTCCAAAACCTCATCATTGCTCACATGCTCGGTCCACGATATCCGCACAATGATCCTTCTATAGGAACCATTTCAGTTGTTGCCCTTTCGGAGGCTCTATTAATTTCCTTTTTGTTTCAATTCTTTCAAAACCTCATCATTGCTCACATGCTCGGTCTAATGATATCCGCACCATCCTTCTCAACCACATTTCCATGTTTCAAGTCTTTTTTCTGATGCTCTGTATTAATTTCCTTTTTCTTTCCACCTTTCCAAAACCTCATCATTGCTCACATGCTCGTATCCACTATATCCGCACCATCCTTCTTGTAGAACCACATTTCAGTTGCTTCTCAAGTCTTTTCTGATGCTCTGTATTAATTTCCTTCCTCTGTTTCCATCCTTTTCCAAAACCTTCATCATTGCTCACATGCTCGGGTCCAACATCCACATCCTTCTGTAGAACCACATTTCAGTTGCTTCCAAGTCTTTTTCGATGCTCATTAATTTCCTTTTTACTCTTGAATTCTTCCAAAACCTCATCATTGTTTCCATGTTCGGTCCACGATATCCGCACGGTTCTTCTAGAACCACATTTCAGTTGCTTCAAGTCTTTTTTCTGATGCTCTGTGGCCACTTTCGAGCCACCTCTTTCCAAAACCTCATCATTGCTCACATGCTCGGTCCACTATATCCGCAGCATCCTTCAGAACCACACATTTCAGTTGCTTCTCCAAGTCTTTTTCTGATGCTCTGTATTAATTCTCCTTTTTGTTTCCATCCTTTCCAAACTCTCATCATTGCTCACATGCTCGGTCCACGATATCCGCAGCATCCTTCTGTAGAAACTGTTGGCTTCGTTGTTTCAAGTCTTTTCTGGATGCTCTGTATTAATTTCCTTTTTGTTTCACCCTTTCCAAAACCTCATCATTGCTCACATGCTCGGTCCGCGATATCCGTACCATCCTTCTGTAGAACCATTTCAGTTGCTTCAAGTCTTTTTCTGATTCTCTGTATTAATTTCCTTCTCGCTCCCAATTCTTTCCAAAACTCTCATCATTGCTCACATGCTCGGTCCACTTATAATCTGTACCATCCTTCTCTAGAACCATGATTTCCAGTTGCTTCAAGTCTTTTTCTGATGCTCGCATTAATTTCCTTTTGTTTCACCCTTTCCAAAACCTCATCATTGCTCACATGTTCGGTCTAATGATATCCGCACCATCCTTCTCTAGAACCACATTTCAGTTGTTTCAAGTCTTTTTCTGATGCTCTGTATTAATTTCCTTTTTGTTTTAATTCCTTTCCAAAACCTCATCATTGCTCACATGCTCGGTCCACTTACATCCAGCATCCTTCTAGAACCATTTCAGTTGTTTCAAGTCTTTTTTCGAAAGTTTCATTAATTTCCTTGTTTCTGACTCTTTCCAAAACCTCATCATTGCTCACATGCTCGGTCCACTATATGCGCAGCATCCTTCTGTAGAACCACATTTCAGTTGTTTCCAAGTCTTTTCTAATGCTCTGTATTAATTTCCTTTTTGTTTCCGATCCTTTCCAAAACCTCATCATTGCTCACATGCTCGGTCCATACTATATCTGCAGACCCTATCAGAACCACATATCAGTTGTTTCCAAGTCTTTTTCTGATGCTCTGTATTAATTTCCTTTTTGTTTCCACCTTTCCAAACCCTCATCATTGTTCTCATACATGTTCGGTCCACTATATCCGCAGCATCCTTCTGTAGAACCACATTTCAGTTGCTTCTCCAAGTCTTTTTCTGATGCTCTGTATTAATTTCCTTTTGTTTCCAATTCTTTTCCAAAACCTCATCATTGTTCACATGCTCGGTCCACTATATCCGCAGCATCCTTTCTAGGAACCACATTTCAGTTGTTTCAAGTCTTTTCGATGCTCTGTATTAGCCCCTTTTTGTTTCCATCCTTTTCCAAAACCTCATCATTGTTCAGGCTGTTTTGTCCACTATATCCGCACCATCCTTCTGTAGCCATACTGCAGTTGCTTCAAGTCTTTTTCTTGATGCTCGGTATTAATTCTCCTTTTGTTTCCACCCTTTCAAATCCTCATCATTGCTCACATAAGCTCGGTCTTGACTATATCCGCACCATCCTTTCTAGGAACCACATTTCAGTTGCTTCAAGTCTTTTCTTCGATGCTCTGTATTAATTTCCTTCCTGTTTATCCTTTCCAAAACTCATCATTGCTCACATGCTCGGTCCACGATATCCGCAGCATCCTTCTGTAGAACCACATTTCAGTTGTTTCAAGCTCTTTTCTGATGCTCTGTATTAATTTCCTTTTGTTTCCACTCTTTCCAAAACTCTCATCATTGCTCACATATGTTTTGTCTGATGATATCCGCACCATCCTTCTCTAGAACCACATTTCAGCTGTTTCTCCAAGTCTTTCGATGCTCTGTATTAATTTCCTTTGTTTCCACCCTTTCCAAAACCTCATCATTGTCACATGCTCGGTCCACTTTATCCGCAGCATCCTTTCCAGAACCACATTTCAGTTGCTTCAAGTCTTTTTTCTGATGCTCTGTATTAATTTCCTTTTTGTTTCCATCCTTTCCAAAAAACCTCATCATTGCTCATATGCTCGGTCCACGATATCCGCAGCATCCTTCTGTAGAACCATATTTCAGTTGTCGTGTCTTTTTTCGATGCTCTGTATTAATTTCCTTTTTGTTTCAATTTTTCCAAACCCTCATCATTGCTCACATACGTTCGGTCTGACGATATCCGCACCATCCTTCTCTAGAACCACATTTCAGCTGTTTCCAAGTCTTTTTTCGATGCCTGTATTAATTTCTTTGTTTCCACCTTTTCCAAAACTCCCTCACTGTTGCTCACATGCTCGGTCCACTATATCCGCACTCTCTGTAGAACCACATTTCAGTTGTTTCAAGTCTTTTTTCGATGCTCTGTATTAATTTCCTTTGTTTCCATCCTTTCCAAACCTCATCATTGTCGCTATATATGCTCGGTCCACGATATCTGCAGCATTCTTCTAGAACCACATTGGGTTGTTTCAAGTCTTTTTTCTGATGCTCTGGACAATTTCCTTTGTTTCAATTCTTCAAAACCCTCACCACGTTTTATGCACGTTTGGTCTGATATCTGTACTATCTTCTAGAAATCCACATTTCAGTTGCTTCTGTCTTTTTCGATGCTCTGTATATTAATTTCCTTTTGTTTCCACCCTTTCCAAACTCCATTGCTCATATGCTCGGTCCACTATATCCGCAGCATCCTTCTGTAGAACCACATTTCAGTTGCTTCAAGTCTTTTTCTGATGCTCTGTATTAATTTCCTTTTTAGTTTCAATTCTTTCCAAAACCTCTACTACACTACATGTTTGTCTGAGGATTCACCATCTACTTTCAGAACCACATTTCATGTTTCAAGTCTCCTTTTCGATGCCTTGGCCACTTTTGTTTCCACTCCTTCAAAACCCTTCATCATTGTCTACAGCCATCCACATATCCTTCAGCAGCATCCTTCTGTAGAACCACATTTCAGTTGCTTCAAGTCTTTTTCTGATGCTCTGTATTAATCTCCTCCTTTTTGTTTCCATCCTTTCCAAACTCTCATCATTGCTCACATGCTCGGTCTGATGATATCCGCACCATCCTTCTCTAGAACCATTTGAAGTTGCTTCAAGTCTTTTTCTGATGCTCTGTATTAATTTCCTTTGTTTCCACTTTTCCAAACCTCATCATTGCTCACATGCTCTGGTTCACGATATCCGCACCATCCTTCTCTAGAACCACATTTCAGTTGCTTCAAGTCTTTTCTCTGATGTCGGTATTAATTCTCCTTTTGTTTCCACCTTCCTAAAACCTCAGCCTAAGCTGTTTCAGCATGCTCGGTCCATTATATCTCACCATCCTTCAGAGAACCACATTTCAGTTGCTTCAAGTCTTTTTCTGATGCTCTGTATTAAATTTCCTTCCTGTTTCCATCCTTTCCAAAACCTCATCATTGCTCAAGAACCAGCCCACACATCTCAGACCTTCAGAAACTGCACATTTCAGTTGCTTCTCCAAGTCTTTTTCATGCTCTGTATTAATTTCCTTTTTGTTTCAATCTTTCAAAACTCATCATTGTCTACATGTTTGGTCCATTTATATCTGCAGATCTCCTTCTAGAACCACATTTCAGTTGCTTCAAGTCTTTTTTCTTGATGCTCTGTATTAATTTCTTTGTTTCCATCTCTTTCAAAATCCTATCATTGCTCATATGTTCTCGGTCCACGATATCCGCAGCATCCTTCTCTAGATCCACATTTCAGTTGCTTCAAGTCTTTCTGTTGTCTGTATTAATTTCCCTTTTGTTTCCACCCTTTCAAAACCTCATCATTGCTCACATGCTCGGTCCACGATATCCGCACCATCCTTCTCTAGAACCACATTTCAGTTGCTTCAAGTCTTTTTCTGATGCTCTGTATTAATTTCCTTTTGTTTCCACCCTTTTCCAAAACCTCATCATTGCTCACATGCTCGGTCCACTATATCCGCAGCATCCTTCTGTAGAACCACATTTCAGTTGCTTCAAGTCTTTTTCTGATGCTCTGTATTAATTTCCTTTTGTTTCCATCCCTTTCCAAACCTCATCATTGCTCAGATGCTCGATCTGATATCCTCCATCCTTCTGTAGAACCACATTTCAATTCTTCCAAGTCTTTTTCTGATGCTCTGTATTAATTTCCTTTGTTTCCACCCTTTCCAAACCTCATCATTGCTCACATGCTCGGTCCACGATATCCGCAGCATCCTTCTGTGAACCACATTTCAGTTGCTTCAAGTCTTTCTGATGCTCTGTATTAATTTCTTTGTTTCCACCACTTCCAAAGCCTCATCATTGCTCATGTGGTCCATATATCCGCACCATCCTTCTCAGAACCACATTTCGGTGCTAGTCTTTTTCTGATGCTCTGTATTAAATTTCCTTTTTGTTTCCACCCTTTCCAAAGAGCCTCATCCATTGCTCACATGCTCGGTCCACTATATCACAGCATCCTTCTGTAGAACCACATTTCAGTTGCTTCAAAGTCTTTTTCTGATGCTCTGTATTAATTTCCTTTTGTTTCCACCCTTTCCAAAACCTCATCATTGCTCACATGCTCGGTCCGCGATATCCGCACCATCCTTCTCTAGAACCACATTTCAATTGCTTCGTCTTTCTGATGCTCTGTGTCAATTTCTTTTTGTTTCTGCCTTCCAAAACCTCATCATTTGTTCCACATGCTCGAGTCCACGATATCCATGACATCTTCTGTAGAACCACATTTCAGTTGCTTCAAGTCTTTTTCTGATGCTCTGTATTAATTTCCTTTTTGTTTCCACCCTTTCCAAAACCTCATCATTGCTCACATGCTCGGTCGACGATATCCGCACCATCCTTCTCTAGAACCACATTTCAGTTGCTTCAAGTCTTTTTCTGATGCTCTGTATTAATTTCCTTTTGTTTCCACCCTTTCAAAACCTCATCATTGCTCACATGCTCGGTCCACTATATCCGCAGCATCCTTCTGTAGAACCACATTTCAGTTGCTTCAAGTCTTTCTGATGCTCTGTATTAATTTCCTTTTTGTTTCCATCCTTTTCCAAAACCTCATCATTGCTCATGCTCGGTCCACGATATCCGCAGCATCCTTCTGTAGAACCACATTTCAGTTGCTTCAAGTCTTTTTCTGATGCTCTGTATTAATTTCCTTTTGTTTCCACCCTTTCCAAAACCTCATCATTGCTCACATGCTCGGTCCCCGATAATCCGCCGTATCTTCTGTCAGATACATTTCAGTTGCTTCAAGTCTTTTTCTGATGCTCTGTATTAATTTCCTTTGTTTCCACCCTTTCCAAAACCTCATCATTGCTCACATGCTCGGTCCACTATATCCGCACCATCCTTCTCTAGAACCACATTTCAGTTGCTTCAAGTTTCTGATGCTCTGTATTAATTTCAACTTTTGTTTCCACCCTTTCCAAAACCTCATCATTGCTCACATGCTCGGTCCACTATATCCGCAGCATCCTTCTGTAGAACCACATTTCAGTTGCTTCAAATCTTTTTCTGATGCTCTGTATTAATTTCCCTTTTGTTTCCACCCTTTCCAAAACCTCATCATTGCTCACATGCTCGGTCCGCGATATCCGCACCATCCTTCTCTAGAACCACATTTCAGTTGCTTCAAGTCTTTTTCTGATGCTCTGTATTAATTTCCTTTTTGTTTCCACCCTTTCCAAAACCTCATCATTGCTCATGTCGGTCACTATATCAGCATCTGCAGCTATTGTAGAACCACATTTCAGTTGCTTCAAGTCTTTTTCTGATGCTCTGTATTAATTTCCTTTTTGTTTCCATCCTTTCCAAAACCTCATCATTGCTCAGATGCTCGGTCCACGATATCCGCAGCATCCTTCTGTAGAACCATTCAAGTTTGCTTCAAGTCTTTTTCTGATGCTCTGTATTAATTTCCTTTTTGTTTCCACCCTTTCCAAAACCTCATCATTGCTCCATGCTCGGTCCACGATATCCGCAGCATCCTTCTGTAGAACCACATTTCAGTTGCTTCAAGTCTTTTTCTGATCCATCTCTTATTAATTTTCTTTGTTTCCACCCTTTCCAAAACCCATCATCATTGCTCACATGCTCGGTCCACTATATCACTGCATCCTTCTCTAGAACCACATTTCAGTTGCTTCAAGTCTTTTTCTGATGCTCTGTATTAATTTCCTTTTTGTTTCCACCCTTTCCAAAACCTCATCATTGCTCACATGCTCGAGTCCACTATATCCGCAGCATCCTTCTGTAGAACCATTTCAGTTGTGATCTTTCTGATGCTCTGTATTAATTTCACTTTTTGTTTCCACCCTTTCCAAAACCTCATCATTGCTCACATGCTCGGTCCGCGATATCCGCACCATCCTTCTCTAGAACCACATTTCAATTGCTTCAAGTCTTTTTCAAATTATCTCCTTCATTAATTTCCTTTTTTGTTTCCACCCTTTCCAAAACCTCATCATTGCTCACATGCTCGGTCCACGATATCCGCAGCATCCTTCTGTAGAACCACATTTCAGTTGCTTCAAGTCTTTTTCTGATGCTCTGTATTAATTTCCTTTGTTTCCACCCTTTCCAAAACCTCATCATTGCTCACATGCTCGGTCGACGATATCCGCACCATCCTTCTCTAGAACCACATTTCAGTTGCTTCAAGTCTTTTTCTGATGCTCCATTAATTTCCAACTTTTGTTTCCACCCTTTCCAAAACCTCATCATTGCTCACATGCTCGGTCCACTATATCCGCAGCATCCTTCTGTAGAACCACATTTCAGTTGCTTCAAGTCTTTTTCTGATGCTCTGTATTAATTTCCTTTTTGTTTCCATCCTTTCCAAAACCTCATGCATTGCTCACATGCTCGGTCCACGATATCCATAGCATCCTTCCAGAATACATTTCAGTTGCTTCAAGTCTTTTTCTGATGCTCTGTATTAATTTCCTTTTGTTTCCACCCTTTCCAAAACCTCATCATTGCTCACATGCTCGATTTCACGATATCCGCAGCATCCTTCTGTAGAACCACATTTCAGTTGCTTCAAGTCTTTTCTGATGCTCTGTATTAATTTCCTTTTTGTTTCCACCCTTTCCAAAACCTCCAAATAACTCAGTCCCTCTCTTTTTACCATCCTTCTCTAGAACCACATTTCAGTTGCTTCAAGTCTTTTCTGATGCTCTGTATTAATTTCCTTTTTGTTTCCACCCTTTCCAAAACCTCATCATTGCTCACATGCTCGGTCCACTATATCCGCAGCATCCTTCTGTAGAACCACATTTCAGTTGCTTCAAGTCTTTTTCTGATGCTCTGTATTAATTTCCTTTGTTTCCTCCTTCCCAAAACCTCATCATTGCTCACATGCTCGGTCCGCGATATCGCACCATCCTTCTCTAGAACCACATTTCAGTTGCTTCAAGTCTTTTTCTGATGCTCTGTTATTAATTTCCTTTGTTCCACCCTTTCCAAAACCTCTCATCATTGCTCACATGCTCGGTCCACGATATCCGCAGCATCCTTCTGTAGAACCACATTTCAGTTGCTTCAAGTCTTTTCTGATGCTCTGTATTAATTTCCTTTTGTTTCCACCCTTTCCAAAACCTCATCATTGCTCACATGCTCGGTCCACGATATCCGCACCATCATCTAGACACATTTCAGTTTATTCAAGTCTTTTTCTGATGCTCTGTATTAATTTCCTTTTGTTTCCACCCTTTCCAAAACCTCATCATTGCTCACATGCTCGGTCCACGATATCCGCACCATCCTTCTCTGAACACATTTCAGTTGCTTCAAGTCTTTTTCTGATGCTCTGTATTAATTTCCTTTTGTTTCCACCCTTTCCAAAACCTCATCATTGCTCACATGCTCAGTTATTTTCCTCCGCACCATCCTTCTGTAGAACCACATTTCAGTTGCTTCAAGTCTTTTTCTGATGCTCTGTATTAATTTCCTTCCTGTTTCCATCCTTTCCAAAACCTCATCATTGCTCACCTTCTCGGTCCGATATCCGCATCCTTCTGTAGAACCACATTTCGGTTGCTTCAAATCTTTCTGATGCTCTGTATTAATTTCCTTTTTGTTTCCACCCCTTTCCAAAACCTCATCATTGCTCACATGCTCGGTCCACGATATCCGCACCATCCTTCTCATTCCATTTCAGTTCTTCAAGTCTTTTTCTGATGCTCTGTATTAATTTCCTTTTTGTTTCCCACCTTTCCAAAACCTCATCATTGCTCACATGCTCGGTCCACTATATCCGCAGCATCCTTCAGATACATTTCAGTTGCTTCAAGTCTTTTTCTGATGCTCTGTATTAATTTCCCTTTTGTTTCCATCCTTTCCAAAACCTCATCATTGCTCACATGCTCGGTCCCGATATCCGCAGCATCCTTCTGTAGAACCACATTTCAGTTGCTTCAAGTCTTTTTTCTGATGCTCTGTATTAATTTCCTTTTTTGTTTCCACCCTTTCCAAAACCTCATCATTGCTCACATGTCTGAGTCCGCGATATCCGCACCATCCTTCTGTAGAACCACATTTCAGTTGCTTCAAGTCTTTTCTTGATTCTCTGTATTAATTTCCTTTTGTTTCCACCCTTTCAAAACCTCATCATTGCTCACATGCTCGGTCCACTATATCCGCACCATCCTTCTCTAGAACCGTTTCAGTTACTTCAAGTCTTTTTCTGATGCTCTGTATTAATTTCCTTTTGTTTCCACCCTTTCCAAAACCTCATCATTGCTCACATGCTCGGTCCACTATATCCGCACCATCCTTCTGCAGATACATTTCAGTTGCTTCAAGTCTTTTTCTGATGCTCTGTAGTAATTTCCCTTTTTGTTTCCACCCTTTTCCAAAACCTCATCATTGCTCACATGCTCGGTCCACTATATCCGCAGCATCCTTCTCTAGAACCACATTTCAGTTGCTTCAAGTCTTTTTCTGATGCTCTGTATTAATTTCCTTTTGTTCCACCCTTTCCAAAACCTCATCATTGCTCACATGCTCGGTCCGAAATATCACACCATCCTTCTCTAGAACCACAATTTCAGTTGCTTCGAATCTTTTTCTGATGCTCTGTATTAATTTCCTTTTTGTTTCCACCCTTTCCAAAACCTCATCATTGCTCACATACTCGGTCCACTATATCCGCACCATCCTTCTCTAGAACCACATTTCAGTTGTTTCAAGTCTTTTTCTGATGCTCTGTATTAATTTCCTTTTTGTTTCCACCCTTTTCCAAAACCTCATCATTGCTCACATGCTCGGTCCACGATATCCACCATCCTTCTCTAGAACCACATTTCAGTTGTTTCGTCTTTTTCTGATGCTCTGTATTAATTTCCTTTTTGTTCCACACTCAAAGACCTCATATTTGCTCATGCTCGGTACACGATATCCGCACCATCCTTCTGTAGAACCACATTTCAGTTGCTTCAAGTCTTTTTCTGATGCTCTGTATTAATTTCCTTTTTTTGTTTCCCTTTCCAAAACCTCATCATTGCTCACATGCTCGGATCCACTATATCCGCACGATCCTTCTCTAGAACCACATTTTAGTTGCTTCAAGTCTTTTTCTGATGCTCTGTATAAATTTCCTTTTGTTTTCACCCTTTCCAAAACCTCATCATTATACATGCTCGGTCCACTATATCCTACGCACGATCCTTCTCTAGAACCACATTTCAGTTGCTTCAAGTCTTTCTGTGCTCTGTATTAATTTCCTTTTTGTTTCCACCCTTTCCAAACCTCATCATTGCTCACATGCTCCGGTCACCTATATCCGCAGCATCCTTCTCTAGAACCACATTTCAGTTGCTTCAAGTCTTTTCTGATGCTCTGTATTAATTTCATTTTGTTTTCCACCCTTTCCAAAACCTCATCATTGTCCATGCTCGGTCCCCGATATCTTTTCATCTTCTCTGAACCACATTTCAGTTGTTTCAAGTCTTTTCTGATGCTCTGTATTAATTTCTTTTGTTTCCACCCTTTCCAAAACCTCATCATTGTCTGCTGCTCGGTCGATATCTTCATCCTTCTGTAGAACCACAGCTGATTGCTTCAAGTCTTTTTCGTGCTCTGTATTAATTTCCATTTTGTTTCCACCCTTTCCAAAACCTCATCATTGCTCACATGCTCGGTCCACTATATCCGCACGATCCTTCTCTAGAACCACATTTCAGTTGCTTCAAGTCTTTTTCTGATGCTCTGTATTAATTTCCTTTTTGTTTCCACCCTTTCCAAAACCTCATCATTGCTCACATGCTCGGTCCACTATATCCGCAGCATCCTTCTCTAGAACCACATTTCAGTTGCTTCAAGTCTTTTTCTGATGCTCTGTATTAATTTCCTTTTTTTCCACCCTTTCCATCCTCATCATTATCACTTTCCTCGGTCACGATATCACCATCCTTCTCTAGAACCACCTTGTTCAGTTGTATTTAAGTCTTTTTCTGATGCTCTGTGTTAATTTCTGCTTTTTGTTTCCACCCTTTCCAAAAACCTCATCATTGCTCACATATAAGTCCTATATCCACACCATCCTTCTGTGAACCATTTCAGTTAAGCTATAGTCTTTTTCTGATGCTCTGTATTAATTTCCTTTTTGTTTCCATCCTTTCCAAACTATTATTGCTCACATGCTCAGTCCACTATATCCACCATCCTTCTCTAGAACACATTTCCAGTTGTTTTAAATCTTTTTCTGATGCTCTGTATTAATTTCCTTTGTTTCACCCTTTTAAAACCTCATCATTACTCACATGCTCGGTTCACTATATCCGCACCATCCTTCTGTAGAATTTTGTTTCAGTTGCTTCAAGACTTTTTCTGATGCTCTGTATTAATTTCCTTTTATTTCTTACCAACACCAGACCTGTCATTGCTCACATGCTCAGTCCACTATATCCGCACCATCCTTCTCTTGAAATTTGGTATTCAGTTGCTTCAAGTCTTTTTCTGATGCTCTGTATTAATTTCCCTTTTGTTCCACCCTTTCCAAAACCTCATCATTGCTCACATGCTCAGTCCCTCTCTCCACCATCCTTCTCTAGAACCACATTTCAGTTGCTTCAAGTCTTTTCTGATGCTCTGTCTTAATTTCCTTTTTGTTTCCACCCTTTCCAAAACCTCATCATTGCTCACATGCTCGGCCCACGATATCCGCACCATCCTTCTGTAGAACCACATTTCAGTTGCTTCAAGACTTTTCCCGATGCTCTGTATTAATTTCCCTTTTTTAGCTTCTGCCTGTATTCTCATCAGTACTCACATGCTCGGTCCACGATATCCGCACCATCCTTCTGTAGAACACATTTCAGTTGCTTCAAGACTTTCTGATGTATGTGCCGTTTCCTTTTTGTTTCCACCCTTTCGAAACCTCATCATTGCTCACATGCTCGGTCCACGATATCCGCACCATCCTTCTGTAGAACCACATTCATTTTGCTTCAAGTCTTTTTTCTGATGCTCTGTATTAATTTCCTTTTGTTTCCACCTTTCCAAAACCTCATCATTACTCACATGCTCGGTCCACTATATCCGCAGCATCCTTCTGTAGAACCACATTTCAGTTGCTTTAAGTCTTTTTCTGATGCTCTGTATGGGCCCTTTATTCCACCCTTTTTCAAAACCTCATCATTGCTCACATGCTCAGTCCACTATATCACCACCATCCTTCTGTAGAACCACATTTCAGTTATCGCCAGTCTTTCTGATTGCTCCAATAATTTTCCTTTTGTTTCCACCCTTTCCAAAACCTCATCATTGCTCACCGTCTCCGGTCCACTATATCCACACCATCCTTCTCTCATCCCCATTTCAGACACTTCAAGTCTTTTCTGATGTCTGTGTTAATTTCCTTTTGTTTCCACCCTTTCCAAAACCTCATCTGTTGCTCATGCTCAGTCCACTATATCCGCACCATCCTTCTCTAGAACCACATTTCAGTTGCTTCAAGTCTTTTTCTGATGCTCTGTATTAATTTCCTTTTTGTTTCCCCCTTTTCAAAACCTCATGTTACTCACATGCTCAGTCCACTATATCCACACCATCCTTCTCTAGAACCATTTCAGTTGCTTCAAGTCTTTTTCTGGTGTCACTGTTAATTTCCTTTTGCTTCCCACCCCTTTCCAAAAACCTCATCATTGCTCACATGCTCGGTCCACTATATCCGCACCATCCTTCTCTAGAACACGTGTTCAGTTGCTTCCAAGTCTTTTTTGATGCTCTGTATTAATTTCCTTTTTGTTTCCACCCTTTCCAAAACCTCATCATTGCTCACATGCTCGACCCACGTCTCCGCACCATCCTTCTGTGGGAGACCACATTTCAGTTGCTTCAAGACTTTTCTGATGCTCTGTGTCAATTTTCCTTTTTGTTCCACCCTTTCCAAAACCTCATCATTGTCCCCCTTTTCATGGTCCACGATATCACTGTTATCCTTCAGCAGAACCACATTTCAGTTGCTTCAAGACTTTTTCTGATGCTCTGTATTAATTTCCTTTTTGTTTCCACCTTTCCAAAACCTCATCATTGCTCACATGCTCATTCACGATATCCACTTTTATCCTTCTGTGCAGACACATTTCAGTTGCTTCCAAGTCTTTTCTGATGCTCTGTATTAATTTTCCTTTTTGTTTCCACCCTTTCCAAAACCTCATCATTATACATGCTCGGTCCACTATATCCGCAGCATCCTTCTGTCAGAACACACTTCAGTTCTTCAAGTCTTTTCTGATGCTCTGTATTAATTTCCTTTTGTTTCCACCCTTTCCAAAACCTCATCATTGCTCATACTCAGTCCACTATATCCGCACCATCCTTCTGTAGAACCACATTTCAGTTGCTTTAAGTCTTTTCTGATGGATGTCTGCATAATTTCCTTTCCACAACTTTCTGCCTTTTAACCTCATCATTGCTCCATGCTCGGTCCACTATGTCCCTTTTATCCTTCTCTAGAACCACATTTCAGTTGCTTCAAGTCTTTTCTGGGTATCATTAATTTCCTTTTTGTTTCCACCCTTTTTAAAAACCTCATCATTGCTCTGTCAGTCCCTGTCATCACTGTATCCTTCTCTAGAACCACATTTCAGTTGCTTCAAGTCTTTTTCTGATGCTCTGTATTAATTTCCTTTTTGTTCCACCCTTTCCAAAACCTCCATCATTGCTCACATGCTCCAGTCCCACTATATCTGCATACCATCCTTCTCTAGAACACAGCTGGTTGCTTCAAGTCTTTTCTGATGCTCTGTATTAATTTCCTTTTGCTTCCACCCTTTCCAAAACCTCATCATATTACTCACATGCTCAGTCCATATATCACCACCATCCAATATAGAACCACATTGATTGCTTCAAGTCTTTTTCTGATGCTCTGTGTTAATTTTCCTTTTGTTTCCACCCTTTCCAAAACCTCATCATTGCTCACATGCTCAGTCCCTATCCGCACCATCCTTCTAAGACTACATTTCAGTTGCTTCAAGTCTTTTTCTGATGCTCTGTATTAATTTCCTTTGTTTCCACCCTTTCCAAAACCTCATCATTGCTCACATGCTCAGTCCACTATATCCGCACCATCCTTCTCTAGAACCATTTCAGTTGCTTCAGTCTTTTCTGATGCTCTGTATTAATTTCCTTTTTGTTTCCACCCTTTCCAAAGCCTCATCATTGCCTCCCATGCTTAAGTCCTATATCACCACCATCCTTCTCTGAATACATTTCGGATTGCTTCAAGTCTTTTTCTGATGCTCTGTATTAATTTTCTTTTGTTTCCACCTTTCAAACCTCATCAATACTCACTGTAGTCACTATATCACAGCATCCTTCTCTGAAACCACATTTCAGTTGCTTCAAGTCTTTTCTGATGCTCTGTATTAATTTCCTTTGTTTCCACCCTTTCCAAACCTCATCATTGCTCACATGCTCGGTCCACGATATCCGCACCATCCTTCTCTAGAACCATTTTTTTTTTTTCAATTTGTTTCAGTCTTTTTCTGATGCTCTGTATTAATTTCCTTTTTGTTTCCACCCTTTCCAAAACCTCATCATTTATGCTCACATGCTAGATACACTATATCCGCAGCATCCTTCATGAAACCACTTTCAGTTGCTTCAAGTCTTTTTCTGATGCTCTGTATTAATTTCCTTTTTGTTTCCACCTTCTTTCCAAAAACCTCATCATTGCTCACATGTGCTCGGTCACAATATCCGCACCTTTCCTTCTGTAGAACCACATTTTGGTTATTGATCTTTTCCTGATGCTCTGTATTAATTTCCTTTTTGTTTCCACCCTTTCCAAAACCTCATCATTGCTCACATAGTCCACACTGTCGCAGCATCCTTCTGTAGAACCACATTTCAGTTGCTTCAAGTCTTTTTCTGATGCTCTGTCTGTTCCTTTTTGTTTTACCCTTTCCAAAAACCTCATCATTGCTCACATGCTCGGTCCACGATATCCGCACCATCCTTCTGTAGAACCACATTTCAGTTGCTTCAAGTCTTTTCTGATGCTCTGTGTTAATTTCCTTTGTTTCACCCTTTCCAAAACCTCATCATTGCTCACCCTCTGATGCACTATATCCGCAGCATCCTTCTCTAGAACCATTTCGGCAGTTGCTTCAAGTCTTTTTCGTGCTCTTCTGTTCCTTTTTGTTTCCACCCTTTCAAAACCTCATCATTTGCTCCACATGCTCGGTCACGATATCCGCACCATCCTTCTCTAGAACCATTTCAGTTGCTTCAAGTCTTTTTCTGATGTACTGTATTAATTTCCTTTTTGTTTTCCCCTTTGAAAGCTTCTCGTATTACTCCATATAGGTCCACACTATCTCCGCACCATCCTTCTCTAGAACCACATTTCAGTTGTTTCAAGTCTTTTTCTGATGCTCTGTATTAATTTCCTTTTTTGTTTCCACCCTTTCCAAAACCTCATCATTGCTCACATGCTCAGTCCACGATATCCATACCATCTTCTCTAGAACCACATTTCAGTTGTTTCAAGTCTTTTTCTGATGCTCTGTATTAATTTCCTTTTTGTTTCCACCTTTCCAAAACCTCATCATTGCTCACATACTCGGTACACGATATCCACACCATCCTTCTGTGAAACCACATTTCAGTTGCTTCAAGTCTTTTCTGATGCTCTGTATTAATTTCCTTTTGTTTCCACCCTTTCCAAAACCTCATCATTGCTCCATGCTCGGTCCACTATATCAGCACGATCCTTCTCTAGAACCACATTTCAGTTGCTTCAAGTCTTTTTCTGATGCTCTGTATTAATTTCCTTTTTGTTTCCACCCTTTCCAAAACCTCATCATTGCTCACATGCTCGGTCCACTATATCCGCACGATCCTTCTCTAGAACCACATTTCAGTTGCTTCAAGTCTTTTTCTGATGCTCTGTATTAATTTCCTTTTGTTTCCACCCTTTCCAAAACCTCATCATTGCTCACATGCTCGGTCCACTATATCCGCAGCATCCTTCTCTAGAACCACATTTCAGTTGCTTCAAGTCTTTTTCTGATGCTCTGTATTAATTTCCTTTTTGTTTCCACCCTTTCCAAAACCTCATCATTGCTCACATGCTCGGTCCACGATATCCGCACCATCATTCTCTAGAACCACATTTCAGTTGTTTCAAGTCTTTTTCTGATGCTCTGTATTAATTTCTTTGTTTCCAATTCTTTCCAAAAATTTCATCATTGCTCATATGCTTGTCCACGATATCCGCACCATCCTTCAGAACCATTTCAGTTGCTTCAAGTCTTTTTCTGATGCTCATTAATTTCCTTTTGTTTCCACCCTTTCCAAAACCTCATACTCATTGCTCACATGCTCGGTCCACTATATCCGCACGATCCTTCTCTAGAACCACATTTCAGTTGCTTCAAGTCTTTTTCTGATGCTCTGTACACTCTCCTTTTTTGTTTCCACCCTTCAAAACCTCATCATTGTCATGCTCGGTCCACTATATCCGCAGCATCCTTCTCAGAACCACATTTCAGTTAAGCCCAAGTCTTTTTCTGATGCTCTGTATTAATTTCCTTTTTGTTTCCACCCTTTCCAAAACCTCATCATTGCTCACATGCTCGGTCCACGATATCCGCACCACATCCTTCTCTAGAACCACATTTCAGTTGCTTCAAGTCTTTTCGATGCTCTGTATTAATTTCTTTGTTTCCACCTTTCCAAACCTCATCATTGCTCACATGCTCGGTCCACTATATCCGCACCATCCTTCTGTAGAACCACATTTCAGCGAGCCAAGTCTTTTTCGATGCTCTGTATTAATTTCCTTTTTTGTTTCCATCCTTTCCAAAACCTCATCATTGCTCACATGCTCGGTCCACTATATCCGCACCATCCTTCTCTAGAACCACATTTCAGTTGTTTCAAATCTTTTTCTGATGCTCTGTATTAATTTCCTTGTTTCCACCTCTCCAAAACCTCATCATTACTCACATGCTCGGTTCACTATATCTGCACCATCCTTCTGTGGAACCACATTTCAGTTGCTTCAAGACTTTTTCTGATGCTCTGTATTAATTTCCTTTTTGTTTCCAATTTTTTCCAAAACCTCATCATTGCTCACATGCTCGGTCCACTATATCCGCAGCATCCTTCTGTAGAACCACATTTCAGTTGCTTCAAGTCTTTTTCTGATGCCTTGCATTAATTTCCTTTTTGTTTCCACCCTTTCCAAAACTCATCATTGCTCACATGCTCGGTCCACTATATCCGGCACCTATCCTTTCTCTAGAACCACATTTCAGTTGCTTCAAGTCTTTTTCTGATGCTCTGTATTAATTTCCTTTTGTTTCCACCCTTTCCACAAAACCTCAATACACTACATGCTCGGTCCACTATATCCGGTACCCATCCTTCTCTAGAACCACATTTCAGTTGCTTCAAGTCTTTTTCTGATGCTCTGTATTAATTTCCTTTTGTTTCCAATTCTTCCTCCAAAACCTCATCATTGCTCACATGCTCGGTCCATAGTATCCGCAGCATCCTTCTCTAGAACGACATTTCAGTTGCTTCCAAGTCTTTTTCTGATGCTCTGTATTAATTTCCTTTTGTTTCAATTCCTTCCAAAACCTCATCATTGCTCACATGCTCGGTCCACGATATCCGCACCATCCTTCTCTAGAACCACATTTCAGTTGTTTCAAGTCTTTTTCTGATGCTCTGTATTAATTTCCTTTTGTTTCACCCTTTCCAAAACCTCATCATTGCTCACATGCTCGGTCCACTATATCCGCAGCATCCTTCTGTAGAACCACATTTCAGTTGCTTCAAGTCTTTTCTCTTCATGCTCGTATTAATTTCCTTTTGTTTCACCCTTTCCAAAACCTCATCATTGCTCATGAAGGTTGAACCACGATATCCGCACCATCCTTCTGTAGAATGACATTTCAGTTGCTTCAAGTCTTTTCTGATGCTCTGTATTAATTTCCTTTTTGTTTCCGCCCTTTCCAAAACCTCATCATTGCTCACATGCTCGGTCCACTATATCCGCAGCATCCTTCTGTAGAACCACATTTCAGTTGCTTCAAGTCTTTTCTGATGCTCTGTATTAATTTCCTTTTGTTTCCACCCTTTCCAAAACCTCATCATTGCTCACATGCTCGGTCCACGATATCCGCACCATCCTTCTGTAGAACCACATTTCAGTTGCTTCAAGTCTTTTTCTGATGCTCTGTATTAATTTCCTTTGTTTCCACCCTTTCCAAAACCTCATCATTGCTCACATGCTCGGTCCACTATATCCGCAGCATCCTTCTCTAGAACCACATTTTCGGTTACTTCAAAGTCTTTTTCTGATGCTCTGTATTAATTTCCTTTTGTTTCCACCCTTTCCAAAACCTCATCATTGCTCACATGCTCGGTCCACGATATCCGCACCATCCTTCTCACGAACCAAATTTCAGTTGCTTCAAGTCTTTTCCTGATGCTCTGTATTAAATTCCTTTTTGTTTCCACCCTTTCCCAAAACCTCATCATTGCTCACATGCTCGGTCCACTATATCCACACCATCCTTCTCTAGAATGTCACATTTCAGTTGTTTCAAGTCTTTTCTGATGCTCTGTATTAATTTCCTTTTTGTTTCCACCCTTTCCAAAACCTCATCATTGCTCACATGCTCGGTCCACGATATCCGCACCATCCTTCTCTAGAACTACATTTCAGTTGTTTCAAGTCTTTTTCTGATGCTCTGTATTAATTTCCTTTTGTTTCCACCCTTTCGAAACCTCATCATTGCTCACATGCTCGGTACACGATATCCGCACCATCCTTCTGTAGAACCACATTTCCAGTTGCTTCAGTCTTTTTCTGATGCTCTGTATTAATTTCCTTTTTGTTTCACCCTTTCCAAAACCTCATCATTGCTCACATGCTCGGTCCACTATATCCGCACGATCCTTCTCTAGAACCACATTTCAGTTGCTTCAAGTCTTTCTGATGCTCTGTATTAGACTCCTTTTGTTTCCACCCTTTCCAAAACCTCATCATTGCTCACATGCTCGATTCACTATATCCGCACGATCCTTCTCTGAACCACATTCCAGTTGCTTCAAGTCTTTCTGATGCTCTGTATTTAATTTCCTTTTTGTTTCCACCCTTTCCAAAACCTCATCATTGCTCACATGCTCGGTCCACTATATCCGCAGCATCCTTCTCTAGAACCACATTTCAGTTGCTTCAGAATCTTTTTCTGATGCTCTGTATTAATTTCCTTTTTGTTTCCACCCTTTCCAAAACCTCATCATTATCATGCTCGGTCACGATATCCGCACCATCTTCTCTAGAACCACATTTCAGTTGTTTCAAGTCTTTTTCTGATGCTCTGTATTAATTTCCTTTTGTTTCCACCCTTTCCGAAACCTCATCATTGCTCACATGCTCGGTCCACGATATCCGCACCATCCTTCTGTAGAACCACATTTCATTTGCTTCAAGTCTTTTTCTGATGCTCTGTATTAATTTCCTTTTTGTTTCCACCCTTTCCAAAACCTCCATCATTGCTCACATGCTCCGGTCCACTATATCCGCACGATCCTTCTCTAGAGCCATTTCAGTTGCTTCAAGTCTTTTCTGATGCTCTACATTAGTTTCCTTTTGTTCCACCCTTTCCAAAACCTCATCATTGCTCACGTATAGATCCACTATATCCGCAGCATCCTTCTCTCCATTTCCATTTCTCCAGTTGCTTCAAGTCTTTTTCTGATGCTCTGTATTAATTTCCTTTTGTTTTCCACCCTTTCCAAAACCTCATCATTGCTCACATGCTCAGGTCGATATCCGCACCATCCTTCTCTAGAACCACATTTCCAGTTGCTTCAAGTCTTTTTCTGATGCTCTGTATTAATTTCCTTTTTGTTTCCACCCTTTCCAAAACCTCATCATTGCTCACATATAAGTCCCTATATCCGCACCATCCTTCTGTAGAACCACATTTCAGTTGCTTCAAGTCTTTTTTCTGATGCTCTGTATTAATTTCCTTTGTTTCCATCCTTTCCAAACCTCATCATTGCTCACATGCTCGGTCCACTATATCCACGCAGCTCCTTCGTCTTTTTCTGATGCTCTGTATTAATTTCCTTTTTCTTCCCCACTTTCCAAAACCTCATCATTACTCACATGCTCGGTTCACTATATCCACACACCATCCTTCTGTAGAACCACATTTCAGTTGCTTCAAGACTTTTTCTGATGCTCTGTATTAATTTCCTTTTTGTTTCCACCCTTTCCAAAACCTCATCATTGCTCACGTATGGTCCACTATATCACAGCAGCTCTTCTGTAGAACCACATTTCAGTTGCTTCAAGTCTTTTTCTGATGCTCTGTATTAATTTCCTTTTTGTTTCCACCCTTTCCAAAACCTCATCATTGCTCACATGCTCGGTCCACTATATCCGCACCATCCTTCTGTAGAACCACATTTCAGTTGCTTCAAGTCTTTTTCTGATGCTCTGTATTAATTTCCTTTTTGTTTCCACCCTTTCCAAAACCTCATCTTTGCTCACATGCTCGGTCACTATATCCGCACCATCCTTCTCTAGAACCACATTTCAGTTGCTTCAAGTCTTTTCTGATGCTCTGTATTAATTTTCTTTGTTCCACCCTTTCCAAAACCTCATCATTACTCACATGCTCGGTCCACTATATCCGCAGCATCCTTCTGTAGAACCACATTTCAGTTGCTTCAAGTCTTTTTCTGATACTCTGTATTAATTTCCTTTTTGTTTCCTACACTTTCCCGAACCTCATCATTGCTCACATGCTCGGTCCACTATATCCGCACCATCCTTCTGTAGAACCACATTTCCAGTTGCTTCCAAGTCTTTTCCTGATGCTCTGTGTTAATTTCCTTTTTGTTTCCACCCTTTCCAAAACCTCATCATTGCTCATGCTCGGTCCACTATATCGCAGCATCCTTCTGTAGAACCACATTTCAGTTGCTTCAAGTCTTTTTCTGATGCTCTGTATTAATTTCCTTTTTGTTTCCACCCTTTCCAAAACCTCATCATTGCTCACATGCTCGGTCCACTATATCCGCACCATCCTTCTCTAGAACCACATTTCAGTTGCTTCAAGTCTTTTTCTGATGCTCTGTATTAATTTCCTTTTTGTTTCCACCCTTTTCAAAACCTCATCATTGCTCACATGCTCAGTCCACTATATCCGCACCATCCTTCTCTAGAACCACATTTCAGTTGCTTCAAGTCTTTTTCTGATGCTCTACTTGTTAATTTCCCTTTTGTTTCACCCACTTTCAAAACCTCATCATTGCTCACATACTCAGTCCCACTATATCACACCATCCTTCTCTAGAACCACATTTCAGTTGCTTCAAGTCTTTTTCTGATGCTCTGTATTAATTTCCTTTTGTTTCCACCCTTTCCAAAACCTCATCATTGCTCACATGCTCGGTCCACTATATCCGCACCATCCTTCTCTAGAACCACATTTCAGTTGCTTCAAGTCTTTTTCTGATGCTCTGTATTAATTTCCTTTTGTTTCCACCCTTTCCAAAACCTCATCATTGCTCCCATGCTCAGTCCTATATCACTGTCCTTCTCTAGAACCACATTTCAGTTGTTTCAAGTCTTTTTCTGATGCTCTGTATTAATTTCCTTTTTGTTTCCACCCTTTCCAAAACCTCATCATTGCTCACATGCTCAGTCCACTATATCCGCACCATCTTCTCTAGAACCACATTTCAGTTGCTTCAAGTCTTTTCTGATGCTCTGTATTAATTTCCTTTTGTTTCCACCCTTTCCAAAACCTCATCATTGCTCACATGCTCGGTCCACTATATCCGCAGCATCCTTCTGTAGAACCACATTTCAGTTGTTTCAAGTCTTTTCTGATGCTCTGTATTAATTTCCTTTTTGTTTCCACCCTTTCCAAAACCTCATCATTGCTCACTGCTCGGTCCACTATATCCGCAGCATCCTTCTGTAGAACCACATTTCAGTTGTTTCAGTCTTTTTCTGATGCTCTGTATTAATTTCTTTTGTTTCCACCCTTTCCAAAACCTCATCATTGCTCACATGCTCGGTCCACTATATCCGCACCATCCTTCTCTAGAACCACATTTCAGTTGCTTCAAGTCTTTTCTGATGCTCTGTATTAATTTCCTTTTTGTTTCCACCCTTTCCAAAACCTCATCATTGCTCACATGCTCGGTCCACTATATCCGCACCATCCTTCTCTAGAACCACATTTCCAGTTGCTTCAGTCTTTTTCTGATGCTCTGTATTAATTTCCTTTTTGTTTCCACCCTTTCCAAACCCTCATCATTGCTCATGCTCGGTCCACTATATCCGCACCATCCTTCTCTAGAACCACATTTCAGTTGCTTCAAGTCTTTTCTGATGCTCTGTATTAATTTCCTTTTTGTTTCCACCCTTTCCAAAACCTCATCATTACTCACATGCTCGGTCCACTTTATCCGCAGCATCCTTCTGTAGAACCACATTTCAGTTGCTTCAAGTCTTTTTCTGATGCTCTGCTATTAATTTCCTTTTTGTTTCCACCCTTTCCAAAACCTCATCATTGCTCATACTCCAGTCCACTATATCACCATCCTTCTGTAGAACCACATTTCAGTTGCTTCAAGTCTTTTTCTGATGCTCTGTATTAATTTCCTTTTGTTTCCACCTTTCCAAAACCTCATCATTACTCATGCTCGGTCCACTATATCCGCAGCATCCTTCTGTCAAGAACCATTTCAGTTGCTTCAAGTCTTTTTCTGATGCTCTGTATTAATTTCCTTTTTGTTTCCACCCTTTCCAAAACCTCATCATTGCTCACATGCTCAGATCCTATATCCGCACCATCCTTCTCTAGAACCACATTTCAGTTGCTTCAAGTCTTTTTCTGATGCTCTGTATTAATTTCCTTTTTGTTTCCACCCTTTCCAAAACCTCATCATTGCTCACATGCTCAGTCCACTATATCCGCACCATCCTTCTCTAGAACCACATTTCAGTTGCTTCAAGTCTTTTTCTGATGTCTGTATTAATTTCCTTTTTGTTTCCACCCTTTTCAAAACCTCATCATTGCTCACATGCTCGGTCCACTATATCCGCACCATCCTTCTCTAGAACCACATTTCAGTTGCTTCAAGTCTTTTCTGATGCTCTGTATTAATTTCCTTTTGTTTCCACCCTTTTCCAAAACCTCATCATTGCTCTACATGCTCGGTCCACTATATCCGCACCATCCTTCTCTAGAACCACATTTCAGTTGCTTCAAGTCTTTTTCTGATGCTCTGTATTAATTTCCTTTTTGTTTTACCCTTTCCAAAACCTCATCATTGCTCACATTCTCGGTCCACTATATCCGCACCATCATGTCTAGAACCACATTTCAGTTGTTTCAAGTCTTTTCTGATGCTCTGTATTAATTTTCCTTTTTGTTTCCACCCTTTCCAAAACCTCATCATTGCTCACATGCTCGGTCCACTATATCCGCACCATCCTTCTCTAGAACCACATTTCAGTTGCTTCAAGTCTTTTTCTGATGCTCTGCCATTAATTTTCCTTTTTGTTTCCACCCTTTCCAAAAGCTCATCATTGCTCACATGCTCGGTCACTATATCCGCAACATCCTTCTGTAGAACCACATTTCAGTTGTTTCAGTCTTTTTCTGATGCTCTGTATTAATTTCCTTTTTGTTTCCACCCTTTCCAAAACCTCATCATTGCTCACATGCTCGGTCCCACTATGTCCGCACCATCCTTCTCTAGAACCACATTTCAGTTGTTTCGTCTTTTTCTGATGCTCCTGTATTAATTTCCTTTTTTGTTTCCACCCTTTCCAAAACCTCATCATTGCTCACATGCTCGGTCCACTATATCCGCACCATCCTTCTCTAGAACCACATTTCAGTTGCTTCAAGTCTTTTTCTGATGCTCTGTATTAATTTCCTTTTGTTTCCACCCTTTCCAAAACCTCGTCGTGCTCACATGCTCGGTCCACGATATCCGCACCATCCTTCTCTAGAACCACATTTCAGATTGCTCAAGTCTTTTTCTGATGCTCTGTATTAATTTCCTTTGTTTCCACCCTTTCCAAAACCTCATCATTGCTCACATGCTCGGTCCACTATATCACACCATCCTTCTCTAGAACCACATTTCCAGTTTCTTCAAGTCTTTTTCTGATGCTCTGTATTAATTTCCTTTTTGTTTCCACCCACTTTCCAAAACCTCATCATTGCTCACATGCTCGGTCCACTATATCCGCAGCATCCTTCTGTAAGACCCACATTTCAGTTGTTTCAAGTCTTTTCTGATGCTCTGTATTAATTTCCTTTTTTGTTTCCACCCTTTCCAAAACCTCATCATTGCTCACATGCTCGGTCCACTATATCCGCACCATCCTTCTCTAGAACCACATTTCAGTTGTTTCAAGTCTTTTCTGATGCTCTGTATTAATTTCCTTTTTGTTTCCACCCTTTCCAAAACCTCATCATTGCTCACATGCTCGGTCCACTATATCCGCACCATCCTTCTCTAGAACCACATTTCAGTTGCTTCAAGTCTTTTTCTGATGCTCTGTATTAATTTCCTTTTGTTTCCACCCTTTCCAAAACCTCATCATTGCTCACATGCTCAGTCCTGTCTTCCGCACCATCCTTCTCTAGAACCACATTTCAGTTGTTTCAAGTCTTTTTCTGATGCTCTGTATTAATTTCCTTTTTGTTTCCACCCTTTCCAAAACCTCATCATTGCTCACGCGCTCGGTCCACTATATCCGCACCATCCTTCTCTAGAACCACATTTCAGTTGCTTCAAGTCTTTTTTCTGATGCTCTGTATTAATTTCCTTTTGTTTCCACCCTTTTCCAAAACCTCATCATTGCTCACATGCTCGGTCCACGATATCCGCACCATCCTTCTCTAGAACCACATTTCAGTTGCTTCAAGTCTTTTCTGATGCTCTGTATTAATTTCCTTTTTGTTTCCACCCTTTCCAAAACCTCATCATTGCTCCATACTCGGTCCACTATATCCGCACCATCCTTCTCTAGAACCACATTTCCGGTTGCTTCAAGTCTTTTCTGATGCTCTGTATTAATTTCCTTTTGTTTCCACCCTTTCCAAAACCTCATCATTGCTCACATGCTCGGTCCACGATATCCGCACCACATCCTTCTCTAGAACATTTTAGTTGCTTCAAGTCGTTTTCTGATGCTCTGTATTAATTTCCTTTTTGTTTCCACCCTTTCCAAAACCTCATCATTGCTCACATGCTCGGTCCACGATATCATATCCTTCTCTAGAACCACATTTCAGTTGCTTCAAGTCTTTTTCTGATGCTCTGTATTAATTTCCTTTTGTTTCCACCCTTTCCAAAACCTCATCATTGCTCACATGCTCGGTCCACGATATCCGCACCATCCTTCTCTAGAACCACATTTCAGTTGCTTCAAGTCTTTTCTGATGCTCTTATTAATTTCCTTTTTGTTTCCACCTTTTCAAAACCTCCTTAATGCTCACATGCTCGGTCCACGATATCCGCACCATCCTTCTCTAGAACCATACCATTTCAGTTGCTTCAAGTCTTTTTCTGATGCTCTGTATTAATTTCCTTTTTGTTTCCACTACTTTCCAAAACCCTCATCATTGCTCACATGCTCGGTCCACGATATCCGCACCATCCTTCTCTAGAACCACATTTCAGTGCTTCAAGTCTTTTTCTGATGTCTGTATTGAGCACCTTTTGTTTCCACCCTTTCCAAAACCTCATCATTGCTCACATGCTCGGTCCACGATATCCGCAGCATCCTTCTGTAGAACCTACATTTCAGTTGCTTCAAGTCTTTTTCTGATGCTCTGTATTAATTTCCTTTTTGTTTTCACCCTTTCCAAAACCTCATCATTACTCACATGCTCGGTCCACGATATCCGCACCATCCTTCTCTAGAACCACATTTCAGTTGCTTCAAGTCTTTTTCTGATGCTCTGTATTAATTTCCTTTTTGTTTCTACCCTTTCCAAAACCTCATCATTGCTCACATGCTCGGTCCACGATATCCGCAGCATCCTTCTGTAGAACCACATTTCAGTTGCTTCAAGTCTTTTTCTGATGCTCTGTATTAATTTCCTTTTGTTTCCACCCTTTCCAAAACCTCATCATTACTCACATGCTCGATTACACCATAAGCATCCTTCTATAGAACCACATTTCAGTTGCTTCAAGTCTTTTTCTGATGCTCTGTATTAATTTCCTTTTGTTTCCACCCTTTCCAAACCTCATCATTGCTCACATGCTCGGTCCACTATATATCCGCACCATCCTTCTCTAGAACCACATTTCAGTTGCTTCAAGTCTTTTTCTGATGCTCTGTATTAATTTCCTTTTTGTTTCCACCCTTTCCAAAACCTCATCATTGCTCACATGCTCAGTCACTATATCCGCACCATCCTTCTCTAGAACCATTTCGGTTACTTCAAGTCTTTTTCTGATGCTCTGTATTAATTTTTACTTTTTGTTTCACCCTTTTCAAAACCTCATCATTGCTCACATGCTCGGTCCACTATATCCGCACCATCCTTCTCTAGAACCACATTTCAGTTGCTTCAAGTCTTTTTCTGATGCTCTGTATTAATTTCCTTTTTGTTTCCACCCTTTCCAAAACCTCATCATTGCTCACATGCTCGGTCCACTATATCCGCACCATCCTTCTCTAGAACCACAATTTCAGTTGCTTCAAGTCTTTTTCTGATGCTCTGTATTAATTTCCTTTTGTTTCCACCTTTCCAAAAACCTCATCATTGCTCATGCTCGGTCCACTATATCCGCACCATCCTTCTCTAGAACCACTTCCAGTTGTTTCAAGTCTTTTCCTGATGCTCTGTATTAATTTCCTTTTTGTTTCCACCCTTTCCAAAACCTCATCATTGCTCACATGCTCAGTTACTATATCCGCACCATCCTTCTCTAGAACCACATTTCCAGTTGCTTCAAGTCTTTTCTGATGCTCTGTATTAATTTCCTTTTTGTTTCCACCCTTTCCAAAACCTCATCATTGCTCACATGCTCGGTCCACTATATCCATGACATCCTTCTGTAGAATTATACATTTCAGTTGTTTCAAGTCTTTTTCTGATGCTCTGTATTAATTTCCTTTTTTGTTTCCACCCTTTCCAAAACCTCATCATTGCTCACATGCTCAATTCACTATATCCGCAGCATCCTTCTGTAGAACTACATTTCAGTTGTTTCAAGTCTTTTTCTGATGCTCTGTATTAATTTCCTTTTTGTTTCCACCCTTTCCAAAACCTCATCATGCTCACATGCTCGGTCCACTATATCCGCACCATCCTTCTCTAGAACCACATTCCAGTTGCTTCTGATGCTTTTTCTGATGCTCTGTATTAATTTCCTTTTTGTTTCCACCCTTTCCAAAACCTCATCATTGCTCACATGTCAGTCCCTTATATCCATGGCATCCTTCTCTAAGAACCACATTTCAGTTGCTTCAAGTCTTTTCTGGTGCTCTGTATTAATTTCCTTTTTGTTTCCCTTTCCAAAACCCTCCATCATTGCTCACATGCTCGGTCCACTATATCCGCACCATCCTTCTCTAGAACCACATTTCAGTTGCTTCAAGTCTTTTTCTGATGCTCTGTATTAATTTCCTTTTTGTTTCCACCCTTTCCAAAACCTCATCATTACTCACATGCTCGGTCCACTATCCACCAGCATCCTTCTGTAGAACCACATTTCAGTTGCTTCAGTCTTTTTCTGATGTCTGCCCTTCATTTCCTTTTTGTTTCCACCCTTTCCAAAACCTCATCATTGCTCACATGCTCGGTCCACTATATCCGCACCATCCTTCTGTAGAACCACATTTCAGTTGCTTCAAGTCTTTTCTGATGCTCTGTATTAATTTCCTTTTGTTTCCACCCACTTTCCAAACCTCATCATTACTCACATGCTCAGTCCACTATATCCGCAGCATCCTTCTGTAGAACCACATTTCAGTTGCTTCAAGTCTTTTTCTGATGCTCTGTATTAATTTCCTTTTGTTTCCACCCTTTCCAAAACCTCATCATTGCTCACATGCTCAGTCCTATATCCGCACCATCCTTCTCTAGAACCACATTTCAGTTGCTTCAGAATATTTTCTGATGCTCTGTATTAATTTCCTTTTTGTTTCTCCTTTCCAAAACCTCATCATTGCTCACATGCTCAGTCCCACTATATCCGCACCATCCTTCTCTAGAACCACATTTCAGTTGCTTCTGATCTTTTTCTGATGCTCTGTATTAATTTCCTTTTTGTTTCCACCCTTTTCAAAACCTCATCATTGCTCACATACTCGGTCCACTATATCCGCACCATCCTTCTCTAGAACCACATTTCAGTTGCTTCAAGTCTTTTTCTGATGCTCTGTATTAATTTCCTTTTTGTTTCCACCCTTTCCAAAACCTCATCATTGCTCACATGCTCGGTCCACTATATCCGCACCATCCTTCTCTAGAACCACATTTCAGTTGCTTCAAGTCTTTTCTGATGCTCTGTGTCTTGTTTCCTTTTTGTTTCCACCCTTTCCAAAACCTCATCATTGCTCACATTCTCAGTCCCACTATATCCTGCCATCCTTCTCTAGAACCACATTTCAGTTTGTTTCAAGTCTCTTTCTGATCACTCTGTATTAATTTCCTTTTGTTTCCACCTTTCAAAACCTCAATATTTATGCACTCGGTCCACTATATCCGCACCACTCCTTCTCTAGAACCACATTTCAGTTGCTTCAAGTCTTTTCTGATGCTCCATATTAATTTCCTTTGTTTTCACACCCTTTCCAAACTCATCATTGCTCACATGCTCGGTCCACTATATCCATAGCACTCCTTCATAGAACATTTCAGTTGTTCAAATCTTTTCTGATGCTCATCGATGACCTTTTGCTTCTTATTTTCTAATTCATCGTGCTCATCAATAATATCCTCCACTAATTTTCTGGTTGCTTGATCTTCTTGATAAATATAGTTTCTTTCTTCATGCTCAAAATATGTGTGTATATATATATATATAGATATATATATATATATATATATATATATATATATATATTAGATGTTTTCTCTGTGTGTGTGTGTGTATCTCATCATTGCTCACATGCTCGGTCCTGCATATCACCATCCTTCTCTAGAACCACATTTCGATTTAACTTCAGTCGCACTGATGCTCTGTATTAATTTCCTTTTGTTTACCCTTTCCAAACCTCATCATTGCTCCATGCTCGGTCCACTATATCCGCAGCATCCTTCTGTAGAACCACATTTCAGTTGTTTCAAGTCTTTTTCTGATGCTCTGTATTAATTTCCTTTTTTGTTTCCACCCTTTCCAAAACCTCATCATTGCTCACATGCTCGGTCCACTATATCTTTTCATCCTTCTCTGAACCACATTTCAGTTGTTTCACAGTCTTTTTCTGATGCTCTGTATTAATTTCCTTTTTGTTTCCACCCTTTCCAAAACCTCATCATTGCTCACATGCTCGGTCCACTATATCCGCACCATCCTTCTCTAGAACCACATTTCAGTTGCTTCAAGTCTTTTCTGATGCTCTGTATTAATTTCTTTTTGTTTCCACCCTTTCCAAAACCTCATCATTGCTCACATGCTCGGTCCACTATATCCGCACCATCCTTCTCTAGAACCACATTTCAGTTGTTTCAAGTCTTTTTCTGATGCTCTGTATTAATTTCCTTTTTGTTTCCACCCTTTCCAAAACCTCATCATTGCTCACATGCTCAGTCCACTATCCGCACCATCCTTCTCTAGAACCACATTTCAGTTGCTTCAGTCTTTTTCTGATGCTCTGTATTAATTTCCTTTTTGTTTCCACCCTTTCCAAAACCTCATCATTGCTCACCATGCTCGGTCCACGATATCCGCACCATCCTTCTCTAGAACCACATTTCAGTTGCTTCAAGTCTTTTTCTGATGCTCTGTATTAATTTCCTTTTGTTTCCACCCTTTCCAAAACCTCATCATTGCTCACATGCTCAGTCCTATATCCGCACCATCCTTCTCTAGAACCACATTTCAGTTGCTTCAAGTCTTTTTCTGATGCTCTGTATTAATTTCCTTTTGTTTCCACCCTTTCCAAACCTCATCATTGCTCACATGCTCGGTCCACGATATCCACACCATCCTTCTCTAGAACCACATTTCAGTTGCTTCAAGTCGTTTTCTGATGCTCTGTATTAATTCTTTTTTGTTTCCACCCTTTCCAAAACCTCATCATTGCTCACATGCTCGGTCCGATATCCGCACCATCCTTCTCTAGGCCACATTTAGTTGCTTCAAGTCTTTTTCTGATGCTCTGTATTAATTTCCTTTTTTGTTTCCACCCTTTCCAAAACCTCATCATTGCTCACATGCTCGGTCACGAATCCGCACCATCCTTCTCTAGAACCACATTCCAGTTGCTTCAAGTCTTTTTCTAGATGCTCTGTATTAATTTCCCTTTTTGTTTCCACCCTTTCCAAAACCTCATCATTGCTCACATGCTCGGTCCACGATATCCGCACCATCCTTCTCTAGAACCACATTTCAGTTGCTTCAAGTCTTTTTCTGATGCTCTGTATTAATTTCCTTTTTGTTTCCACCCTTTCCAAAACCTCATCATTGCTCACATGCTCGGTCCACGATATCCGCACCATCCTTCTCTAGAACCACATTTCAGTTGCTTCAAGTCTTTTTCTGATGCTCTGTATTAATTTCCTTTTGTTCCACCCTTTCCAAAACCTCATCATTGTCCACATGCTCGGTCCACGATATCCATGGCAGCATCCTTCTGTAGAACCACGACTTTGATTGCTTCAAAGTCTTTTTCTGATGCTCTGTATTAATTTCCTTTTTGTTTCCCTTTCCAAAAACCTCATCATTACTCACATGCTCGGTCCACGATATCCGCACCATCCTTCTCTAGAATACATTTCAGTTGCTTCAAGTCTTTCTGGTCTCCTGTATTAATTTCCTTTTTGTTTCCACCCTTTCCAAAACCTCATCATTGCTCACATGCTCGGTCCACGATATCCGCAGCATCTTCTGTAGAACCACATTTCAGTTGCTTCAAGTCCTTTTCTGATGCTCTGTATTAATTTCCTTTTTGTTTCCACCCTTTCCAAAACCTCATCATTACTCACATGCTCGGTCCACGATATCCGCACCATCCTTCTCTAGAACCACATTTCCAGTTGCTTCACAAGTCTTTTTCTGATGCTCTGTATTAATTTCCTTTTTGTTTCCACCCTTTCCAAAACCTCATCATTGCTCTGTGCACTCGGTCCACTATATACTTTCCTCCTTCTGTAGAACCACATTTCAGTTTAGCCAAGTCTTTTTCTGATGCTTTGTGTGTAATTTCCTTTTTGTTTCCACCCTTTCCAAGAACTCATCATTGTCTTCTCAGTCCATATCTCACCACCACACCCATCCTTCTCTAGAACCACATTTCAGTTGCTTCAAGTCTTTTTCTGATGCTCTGTGTCTGGTATATACTTTTGTTTCCACCCTTTTCGAAACCTCATCATTGCTCATATGGGTGTCACTATATCCGCACCGTACTTCTGTAGAACCACATTTCAGTTGCTTCAAGTCTTTTTCTGATGCTTTGTATTAATTTCCTTTTTGTTTCACCCTTTCCAAAACCTCATCATTGCTCACATGCTCGGTCCACTATATCCGCATGCCATCCTTCTCTAGAACCACATTTCAGTTGCTTCAAGTCTTTTTCTGATGCTCTGTATTAATTTCACCTTTTGTTTCCACCCTTTCCAAAACCTCATCATGCTCACATGCTCGGTCCACCTATATCCGCACCATCCTTCTCTAGAACACATTTCCAGTTGCTTCAAGTCTTTTTCTGATGCTCTGTATTAATTTCCTTTTTGTTTCCACCCTTTCCAAAACCTCATCATTGCTCACATGCTCGGTCCACACTATATCCGCACTATCCTTCTCTAGAACCACATTTCAGTTGCTTCAAGTCTTTTCCAGATGCTCTGTATTAATTTCCTTTTTGTTTCCACCCTTTCCAAAACCTCATCATTGCTCACATGCTCGGTCCACGATATCCACCCCACCATCCTTCTCTAGAACCACATTTCAGTTGCTTCAAGTCTTTTCTGATGCTCTGTATTAATTTCCTTTTTGTTTCCACCCTTTCAAAACCTCATCATTACTCACATGCTCGGTCCACGATATCCGCACCATCCTTCTGCAGAACCACATTTCAGTTGCTTCAAGTCTTTCTGATGCTCTGTATTAATTTCCTTTTTGTTTCCACCCTTTCCAAAACCTCATCATTGCTCACATGCTCGGTCCACTATATCCGCACCATCCTTCTCTAGAACACATTTCAGTTGCTTCAAGTCTTTTTCTGATGCTCTGTATTAATTTCCTTTTTGTTTCCACCCTTTCCAAAACCTCATCATTGCTCACATGCTCAGTCCACTATATCCGCACCATCCTTCTCTAGAACCACATTTTCAGTTGCTTCAAGTCTTTTCTGATGCTCTGTATTAATTTCCTTTTGTTTCACACTTTCCAAAACCTCATCATTGCTCACATGCTCGGTCCACTATATCCGCACTATCCTTCTCTAGAACCACATTTCAGTTGCTTAAAGTCTTTTTCTGATGTTCTGTGTTAATTTCCTTTTTTGTTTCCACCCTTTCAAAAACCTCATCATTGCTCACATGCTCAGTCACGATATCCACACCATCCTTCTCTAGAACCACATTTCAGTTGGTAAGTCTTTTTCTGATGCTCTGTATTAATTTCCTTTTGTTTCCACCACTTTCCAAAACCTCATCATTATACATGCTCAGTCACGATATCACACCATCCTTCTGTAGAACCACATTTCAGTTGCTTCAAGTCTTTTTCTGATGCTCTGTATTAATTTCCTCTTTGTTTCCACCCTTTCCAAAACCTCATCATTGCTCACATGCTCAGTCCACTATATCCGCAGCATCCTTCTGTCAGAACCATTTCAGTTGCTTCAAGTCTTTTCTGATTGCTCTGTATTAATTTCCTTTTTATTTCCACCCTTCCAAAACCTCATCGTACTCACATGCTCAGTCCTATATCACACCATCCTTCTCTAGAACCACATTTCAGTTGTTTCAAGTCTTTTTCTGATGCTCTGTATTAATTTCCTTTTTGTTTCCACCTTTCCAAAACCTCATCATTGCTCCCATGCTCAGTCCACTATATCCTGGCATATTCTGTGAAACCACATTTCAATTTAGCCCAAGTCTTTTTCTGATGCTCTGTATTGTTAATTTCCTTTTGTTCCACCCTTTCCAATACTCATCATTACTCATATAGAACCACTATATCCATGACATCCTTCTGTAGAACCACATTTCAGTTGCTTCAAGTACTGATGTCTGTGTTAATTTCACTTTTGTTTCACCCTTTCAGCTTACCTCATCATTGCTCACATGTCAGTCACTATATCACCACCATCCTTCTCTAGAACACATTTCAGTTTAACCCAAGTCTTTTCTGATGCTCTGTATTAATTTCCTTTTTGTTCCACCCTTTCCAAAACCTCATCATTGCTCACATGCTCAGTCCACTATATCCACACCATCCTTCTCTAGAACCACATTTTCAGTTGTTTCAAGTCTTTTCTGATGCTCTGTATTAGTCTTTCCTTTTTGTTTCCACCCTTTCAAAAACCTCATCATTGCTCACATGCTCAGTCACTATATCCACCAGCATCCTTCTGTGAAACCACATTTCAGTTGCTTCAAGTCTTTTTCTGATGTCTGTGTTAATTTCCTTTGTTTCCACCCTTTCCAAAACCTCATCATTGCTCACATGCTCAGTCCACTATATCCATAATCCTTCTGTCAGAACCACATTTCTGATTGCTTCAAGTCTTTCTGATGCTCTGTATTAATTTCCCTTTGTTTCCCTGCCTTTCAAAAACCTCATCATTGCTCCGTATGATCCTATCCGCACCATCCTTCTCTAGAACCACATTTCAGTTGCTTCAAGTCTTTTCTGATGCTCTGTATTAATTTCCTTTTTGTTTCCACCCTTTCCAAAACCTCATCATTGCTCACATGCTCGGTCCACTATATCCGCACCATCCTTCTCTAGAACCACATTTCAGTTGCTTCAAGTCTTTTCTGATGCTCTGTATTAATTTCCTTTTTGTTTCCACCCTTTCCAAAACCTCATCATTGCTCACATGCTCAGTCCACTATATCCGCAGCATCCTTCTGTAGAACCACATTTCAGTTGCTTCAAGTCTTTTACAGTGTCTGTGTTAATTTCCCTTTTGTTTCCACCACTTTCAAAACCTCATCGTGCTCACATGCTCGGTCCACTATATCCGCAGCATCCTTCTGTAGAACCACATTTCAGTTGCTTCAAGTCTTTTTCTGATGCTCTGTATTAATTTCCTTTTGTTTCCACCCTTTTAAAAACCTCATCATTGCTCACATGCTCGGTCCACTATATCCACACCATCCTTGTAGAACCACATTTCAGTTGCTTCAAATTCTTTCTGATGTCTGTAGTAATTTCCTTTTGTTTCCATCCTTTCCAAAAACCTCATCATTGCTCATATACAGTCACTATATCACCACCATCCTTCTTAGAACCACCATTTCAGTTGCTTCAAGTCTTTCAGTACTCTGTATTAATTACCTTTTTGTTTCCACATAAAACCTCATCATTTACTCCCATGCTCGGTCCCCGATATCCGCACCATCCTTCTGTAGAACCACATTTCAGTTGCTTCAAGTCTTTTCACGATGTCTGTATTAATTTCCTTTTTGTTTCCACCTTTCCAAAACCTCATCATTGTCTGTCAGTCCACTATATCCGCTGCATCCTTCTGTAGAACCACATTTCAGTTGCTTCAAGTCTTTTTCTGATGCTCTGTATTAATTTCCTTTTTGTTTCCATCCTTTCCAAACCCTCATCATTGCTCACATGCTCGGTCCACTATATCCGCACGATCCTTCTCTAGAACCACATTTCAGTTGCTTCAAGTCTTTTTCTGATGCTCTGTATTAATTTCCTTTTGTTTCCACCTTCCAAAAACCTCATCATTGCTCGCATGCTCGGTCCACTATATCCCCACCATCCTTCTGTAGAACCACATTTCAGTTGCTTCAAGTCTTTTTCTGATGCTCTGTATTAATTTCCTTTTTGTTTCCACCCTTTCCAAAACCTCATCATTGCTCACATGCTCGGTCCACTATATCCGCACCATCCTTCTCTAGAACCACATTTGTGTTGCTTCCAAGTCTTTTTCTGATGCTCTGTATTAATTTCTTTTGTTTCCACCCTTTCCAAACCTCATCATTGCTCACATGCTCGGTCCACTATATCCGCACCATCCTTCTCTAGAACCACATTTCAGTTGCTTCAAGTCTTTTTCTCGATGCTCTGTATTAATTACCTTTTTGTTTCACCCTTTCCAAAACCTCATCATTGCTCACATGCTCGGTCCACGATATCCGCACCATCCTTCTGTAGAACCACATTTCAGTTAAGCTTCAAGTCTTTTTCTGATGCTCTGTATTAATTTCCTTTTGTTTCCACCCTTTCCAAAAACCTCATCATTGCTCACATGCTCGGTCCACTATATCCGCACCATCCTTCTGTAGAACCACATTTCAGTTGCTTCAAGTCTTTTTCTGATGCTCTGTATTAATTTCATATTTCCACCCTTTCCAAAACCTCATCATTGCTCACATGCTCGGTCCACTATATCCGCAGCATCCTTCTGTAGAACCACATTTCAGTTGCTTCAAGTCTTTTTCTGATGCTCTGTATTAATTTCCTTTTGTTTCCACCCTTTCCAAAACCTCATCATTGCTCACATGCTCGGTCCACTATATCCGCACCATCCTTCTGTAGAACCACATTTCAGTTGCTTCAAGTCTTTTTCTGATGCTCTGTATTAATTTCCTTTTTGTTTCCACCCTTTCCAAAACCTCATCATTGCCTCATGCTCGGTCCACGATATCCGCACCATCCTTCTCTAGAACCACATTTCCCAGTTGCTTCAAGTCTTTTTCTGATGCTCTGTATTAATTTTGTTTCCATCCTTTCCAAAAACCTCATCATTGCTCACATGCTCGGTCCACTATATCCGCAGCATCCTTCTGTAGAACCACATTTCAGTTGCTTCAAGTCTTTTCTGATGCTCTGTATTAATTTCCTTTTTGTTTCCACCCTTTCCAAAACCTCATCATTGCTCACATGCTCGGTCCACTATATCCGCAGCATCCTTCTGTAGAACCACATTTTGTTGCTTCAAGTCTTTTTCTGATGCTCTGTATTAATTTCCTTTTGTTTCCACCCTTTCCAAAACCTCATCATTGCTCACATGCTCGGTCCACTATATCCGCAGCATCCTTCTCTAGAACCACATTTCAGTTGCTTCAAGTCTTTTTCTGATGCTCATTAATTCTCCTTTTGTTTCCATCCTTTCCCAAAACCTCATCATTGCTCACATGCTCGGTCCACTATATCCGCACCATCCTTCTGTAGAACCACATTTCAGTTGCTTCAAGTCTTTTTCTGATGCTCTGTATTAATTTCCTTTTCGTTTCCACCCTTTCCAAAACCTCATCATTGCTCACATGGTCGGTCCACTATATCCGCACCATCCTTCTGTAGAACCACATTTCATTTGCTTCAAGTCTTTTTCTGATGCTCTCTGTATTAATTTCCTTTGTTTCCACCCTTTCCAAAACCTCATCATTGCTCACATGCTCGGTCCACTATATCCGCAGCATCCTTCTGTAGAACCACATTTCACTTGCTTCAAGTCTTTTTCTGATGCTCTGTATTAATTTCCTTTTTGTTTCCATCCTTTCCAAAACCTCATCATTGCTCACATGCTCGGTCCACTATATCCGCAGCATCCTTCTGTAGAACCACATTTCAGTTGCTTCAAGTCTTTTTCTGATGCTCTGTATTAATTTCCTTTTTGTTTCCACCCTTTCCAAAACCTCATCATTGCTCACATGCTCGGTCCACTATATCCGCAGCATCCTTCTGTAGAACCACATTTCAGTTGCTTCAAGTCTTTTTCTGATGCTCTGTATTAATTTCCTTTTTGTTTCCACCCTTTCCAAAACCTCATCATTGCTCACATGCTCGGTCCACTATATCCGCAGCATCCTTCTGTAGAACCACATTTCAGTTGCTTCAAGTCTTTTTCTGATGCTCTGTATTAATTTCCTTTTTGTTTCCATCCTTTCCAAAACCTCATCATTGCTCACATGCTCGGTCCACTATATCCGCAGCATCCTTCTGTAGAACCACATTTCAGTTGCTTCAAGTCTTTTTCTGATGCTCTGTATTAATTTCCTTTTTGTTTCCACCCTTTCCAAAACCTCATCATTGCTCACATGGTCGGTCCACTATATCCGCACCATCCTTCTGTAGAACCACATTTCAGTTCCTTCAAGTCTTTTTCTGATGCTCTGTATTAATTTCCTTTTTGTTTCCACCCTTTCCAAAACCTCATCATTGCTCACATGCTCGGTCCACTATATCCGCACCATCCTTCTGTAGAACCACATTTCAGTTGCTTCAAGTCTTTTTCTGATGCTCTGTATTAATTTCCTTTTTTTTCCATCCTTTCCAACACCTCGTCATTGCTCGCATGCTCGGTCCACGATATCCGCAGCATCCTTCTCTAGGACCACATTTCAGCTGCTTCAATTTTCCCCCTTCATCTTTGTTGATATTGTTCAACATTCGCTGCCATATTGAAGAACTGACATCACATAGCAATCTAGTACTCTCGTCTTTGTTTCTAGTGAAAGAGGGGACAAAAATAAAAAAGAAAAGAAAAACAAGAAGTGAATCACAGGTCTAGCCTATTCAGTAGAACGGTTTAAACTCGGTTCTTCATTTCTATTTTCAACGATATTAGCCATCACACATTCCTCAACGATATACGTATCTCATCCGACTACAAAACATTCCCTAGGCTTATGGCCTGTCACGTTCAATACACCAGTTCTCGCTCGATCACCGAAGGTAAGTAACGTTGAACCTGATCAGTACTTAGATGGGTGACCGCTTAGGAATACCAGGTGCTGTAAGTGTTTAGTGACGGATGTGCGTTGTGGTGCAGTAGATATCGGCTCGGAAAGAGAAATTGGTGTGCCGAGTTCGTATTCCAGTTGAATACCTTGCATTCACTTAAGCACTGGTACCCTTGGGAAAGGTATTAATCCGTCCCTTTCCTCTAGTTATGGGTTAAATAACAAGGGTAGGACTTAGGGACCCAGTCCTTAAAAACAAATCCCAATGAATCTTGCACTGCAAGAAAAACAAAATTGAAAGCAAGACAACTTTATCCAAAAACAAAAAAAAAACAACATTTGTTTGACATTAAAATGATCTCATAAAGATTGATAGGTCGTTAAACATTAAACAAAACATACCCTCTGCTATTGCAACGACAGAATGAAGTGAGATAGAGAGACCTGGGCTAGTTTTGCAAATATAGTCTTATGTCGTATGCCAACGAGAATCCTCTAGAGATGATTGACATCATAATAGTGAAAGGGTTAATAAAGAAATCTAGGAGTGGTCTCCAGATATGTGTGTCAGAAAGAGATAAACAAGGGGAGTGCGGCAAGAGAGCAACGGAGGGTCATCAACGAGGGGACGTTGGTTCGATGCGATGCCGCACTTTTATGTGGGTAAGGTGATATTGCTAAAGCGGGGTGGGGTGGAACATGTGTGCTAATGATGCGGGTGGAGATATTGTTATTGTAAACATAATTGTTGTCATTTTCAAATTGTATTCACGAGGGTCTGAAGAAAAATCCAGGGGTCGACCCAAAAACAGAAAAAGAAAAAAACTGATGTTGGGTTATTAGTTTATATACAAGGAAGAGCAGCAATGGGTTGGCGTCAGAGTTGTCCACACACACACACACACACACACACACCACACACACACACACACACACACACACACACACACACACACACACAGAGGCGATAATATATATATGAATAATATGCGAACTGTACGCATTATGGGTAAAGATATGACACATATGTGCAAATTGGAAAGTGTGCGAGAATAAAAGGAGGAAGCTACATAGGGTTTATTAAAATTGCAGATATGAACATAGATAGATAGATAGATAGATAGATAGATAGATAGATAGATAGATAATGAACAGACTGAGATAGATAGATAGATAGATAGATAGATAGATAGATAGATAGATAGATAGATAGATAGATAGATAAAGAACAGACTGAGATAGATAGATAGATAGATAGATAGATAGATAGATAATGAATATTGTGAGATAGATAGATAGATAGATAGATAGATAGATAGATAATGAATATTGTGAGATAGATAGATAGATAGATAGATAGATAGATAGATAGATAGATAGATAGAGAACAGACTGAGATAGATAGATAGATAGATAGATAGATAGATAGATAGATAGATAGATAGATAGATAGATGTGAATAGTCTGATCTATGTTATAAATTGTTATAGTGCACACGAAATTCATGGACACCCTGCATTTGAAGGCATACAAATGTGTTCAAAATATATTTAGTTGAAGCCATAAAACTGTGTAAATTTAGATTCCATCATTAAATAATATATAGAGGTTTCTTTTCCCCTAAACAACATCAATCAGCCAACAACCTTAGCGGAAAGCGATATTAATTTTGCATGAAACACCAAATAATTTTGCATGAAACGCAAAAGTTTTTACTACGTTAATGCAAAACTATAAGCTATTGTTAGTAAAAATTTATGTATAAATTTCGTAAGTTTATAGTGGGTCCCTAGACTAAAACTTGAAATATAAATGAGTCCGTAAGTCAAAAAAAAATCCGTAGGTCAAAAAGGGTCCGTAAGTCAAAATGTTTGGAAAACTCCTGTACTAGAGAACAAATATCTCTTGTCAGCTAACAGGAGAGGGGAAGGGAAATTAAAGCAAAGAAAGTTGAGGTCAGAAATAAAAGAGGCCAATAAGCTTACATCCCCTCGCTAAATAAACTTTGAAAGCATAAACTAAAGACAAAAATGACCCTAAACTAAACAAATTAGACGGGGTAACCAACGTTTAGTCCAGGTGGAACAATATCCTAATACCTAACCGGCATCAAAATGACACTCGAAACTACCCCTCTAACTCGACACAAACGCTCAACATTCTCCCACCTCTTGCCAAATTCTGATGGAGGAAGCTGCCGCCTTTAAGTCCTAATCTTATTTAAACTGATGCTTGGGAAGAGGAGAACTTCTTTCTCTTCTACATGCCGTACATATCATGATTCTCATAACGCCAAGCAAGCCAAAATAAAACACCATATTGGTCAGCTTTTCTCAACGGCAGCACCACATTGTTACAGAGATATCTGGCATCGAGGACCAAAAACCTCCCAAGCAGAAACTTCTTTCTCCACTACATGCCGTACATATCACGATTCTCATAACGCCAAGCAAGCCAAAAAAATACACCATATTGGTAAGCCTTTCTCAACGGCGGCACCACATTGCTACGGAGATATCTGGCCTCGAGGACCAAAATCCTTCCAAGCAGGAACTTCTTTCTCCACTACATGCCGTACATATCACGATTCTCATAACGCCAAGCCAAGCCAAGCCAAGCCAAGCCAAAAAAAACCATATTGGTCAGCCTTTCGCAACGGCAGCACGACATTGCTACAGAGATATCTGGCTTCGAGGACCAAAATCCTTCCAAGCAGGAACTTCTTTCTCCACTACATGTCGTACATATCACGATTCTCATAACGCCAAGCAAGCCAAAAAAAACAAAAAAACAAAAAACAAAAAAAACACCATATTGGTCAGCTTTTCTCAACGGCAGCACCACATTGCTACAGAGATATCTGGCCTCGAGGACCAAAAACCTTCCAAGCAGGAACTTCTTTCTCCACTACATGTCGTACATATCACGATTCTCATAACGCCAAGCAAGCCAAAAAACAAAAACAAAAAAAAAAAAAAAAAAAAACACCATATTGGTCAGCTTTTCTCAACGGCAGCACCACATTGCTACAGAGATATCTGGCCTCGAGGACCAAAAACCTTCTACGCAGGATGCGAACCATGATATCTTTAACAAATTTGCCCAACAGGACTATCACATTGCAATGAAAGGTATTGAAGCGTGGGGATATGGTTAATGTTTTTTAATTTGGTCTTGATTTGTTCGCTATCATCAGAAGGTTGTCATCAGGATGGAGACTGGAATGTGTGGATTTGTTGAAAAATAAAAGTATACCTTTTGTATGTTTAAAATAGAAATTTATAAATTGAAAAGAATAACATGACTTGGTAGAAGTTAATGTTCAATGACAAACAAGTAATGAGTTAAGGGTATCAAGAGTTCGTAGTAGCAACTTGTTGGAAAGAATTTATGTGTACGTAAGCAGGAATGTATGTGTGCATGCATGTATGAGTGTTTGTTGGGTAGGAGTATCTTTGAAGTATTTTCTCAGTCCTAAAGGGTTTCGTGAAGTTATCATGTAGACAGATGAACGATAAAGAGGAATAAGGTGAGAGATAAGAGGTGAGAGGTAAGAGGGAACGATAGAGACAATAATAATAACGATCGCTTGTCGTTTGTCAATGGTACGTGTTAATTGCGCTTATCGTAACTCTCTGACAACGGTCATACTTGCTCGTCTTTTATTTCGTTTGGGAATTCACTCCCAGATGTGATTCTGGCCTTTCCATTGGACGACAAACATTTCGCATCGAGGTGTGAAATTTTTGCGAGTTTGTTAAGCACAGTTTGTAAATTCGAGAAAATTCGTTTATTTCTAACAATGAGTCAAACTTGAATTTTAAATCTAGATCTTGTTTTGTTCACTACAGTATGATTCCATAGCAGCGAACGCACTTTGGAGAATTTTACAAGCTGACCAAAACAAAAAAAAAGTCGTTTGTCCACCTAGAGGGCCCTTCTTATTACCAGTTAGGTGAGAGATGCCATAGCACTAGTGAAACCAGGCACCCAATGCTACATTGAGCAAGCCTCCTGTTTCGTAAGATCTAGTTCGCCTATCAAATCATCTTGAACGGACCTCCTCATGAACACATGATACAATGCCTTACGGGACAACATCTGGACGTCGAAAAGGCCATCCCTTCTCCGTAAGAGGTGCTTGTCAGCAATCCGACATTCACAATAGAAGGAGAGTGCTAAAACGGAGGCCTCCTCCTCGCATTCTGTCATTTTGATGATACATTTCGATAGAAACTTCCAGCATGAGGTCATTTTCTGGATTTTAGACATTCGTAGGTTCCATAATTTTTCGTTTTTTTTGTTTTTGTTTTTTTTTTGTTTTCGTTATTTTCGGTAATAGCTATATTGTTGATTGAGTTTAAATCTCTTTATCGACGGTGGTGCTGTCTTTTTTTGTTTTTTGTTTTTTTTACGCGAATATTTCTTTTTGAATAACACAACAGAGTTTGAGAGAAATAACAAAAATTCAAAACTTTTTAAGAGCTACAAAGGACAGGGAGATGTGGGGAGCTATGATCGCTTACGTCAAGACACAACGCATAAAGGAAAGAAAAGTTTTCTGTTACGTCACTATTGTCATATTCTTGAAGGCTAATCTTTATTCTTTATCGTAAACCCAATATGCGTGAAGTATTTTATGATAGAATCCTCGTCACCTCTCTTAATTTTCGAATTTTTGTTTTTATTTGTATTTTATTTTATTTGTTTTAATTTTTTATTTTTTGTGCAAGTGTCAGTCTGGGTATGTGTAGGAATATATAAATGTATCTTTTTCTTTTTTTCTTTGTATAAATTTAAAAGTATAAATAATGAATATCTAAATTTATTTTATAAATGGAGCTTTGTCTCTGTGTGTGTGTGTGTGTGTGTGTGTGTGTGTGTGTGTGTGTGTCCGTTACCTATAGACTCCAAAACGGCTGAACCGATTTTCTTGAAAATTTACACAGTTGTACTATGAGCGTTTGCGAGTGTTCTTAGCTAGGTTTTGTGTCGAGATACCCACGATAAATATCGAAAATCGATAATCGAAAAAATCGGGTTATAGAAGGAGTGATCCAATTTTAATCAAATTTGATACACTCATAGACAAAGAGATAAGAAACGATATTCAGAAGTTTCAATGTTGCAGTTCTTACAATTGTGCAGAAAATCGATAATATATATATATATATATATATATATATATATATATATAAAAGGCAAGATGTTTGTGTGTGTGTGTATCTGTTTATCTGCCTGTATGTCTGTATTTTTTCAGCCTTTTTATTTTAGTTTTTGCTTCGGGTTTGGCTCTAAGTAAGTATAATTGTAGTTCTTAGTCTCAGCCATGATATCATTTACTCAGAGGACTTATTTAGCCTTCAAAATTCAGTTTACGACGAAAAAACTTATTTGATATCGATAGCAGGAAATCAAAATTTGACTTACATCCATTCATTTTTCTTTCAGTCTACGGTTTCGCTTTAACTGGAAACAACTATTGCTTTATAGTCTTTCGTGCCAACATCCAACGAGTCTGAGCTCCAGGACCATGGATTAGTTTTAAAGCTTTCATTACACCCGAGCAACGCTGGGGTTATACTGCTAGTTTAAAATAAAACAGAAACAAGGGAAGAAAAAGAAAAGGCGGACTTGAAAAAGACTACCCCCACCTTTAAATTTGTTGTCTTTCATTTTTTTTTTTTACTATTTTCAGTGCAATCTTATCGATTACAACATGAACTTTCCGATTGCCAAAAAAAAAAAAAATGGGAAAAATTTCAATATTTTAACAATTTTAGAGGAGACCTCGTTTTTTCATACAACGTTATAGTAAATCGATCCTCCATTTTGGAACCACTCGCCAGTACGACATAACCACCACCTGGAAATTTATTGATCATCAATTTTTGACTTTTTTCAGTGCAATGTTATCGATTAAACCCTAAACATTCCGACTGACTATTTCTTTCTTTCTTTTTTTCTTTTTTTCACCTTGTATGTCTTCGTGAGCCTTTTAACATGTTTCTTTCTTTCTTTCTGTCATTTTTGACATCTTTGTGTTTGAGTTTGAGTTTTGTTTAATGGCATATCAACATCTGTGTGGGCTTTTTAATGCCAAAAAGGTAGGGTTTTAAGGTATTCTTTTTTAATGTTTGGTTATAGTGAGAAGGTTGATTTAGTCAGATTTTAATGAAATCTTTTTGTTTTTATTCCTTTTTTATTTTAGAAAACTAAAAATGTCTTCTCGTTTTCTATTCAAAAATGCTTTGCTGAGAATAATGTTTTTCCTTCACAAATGCATTATGGGAATAATTTTATGTTCAAAAATGTATTGTTGGTAATATATTTCCTTTAAAAATGTATATTTTTCTACAAAAATCATTCTTATGTATATATTTCTATAAAAGTCTATTTTTATACTTTCATAGTGTTTTGACCCCAATTTGGGAGTTAACTATTTGCCCATAGCTGAGACCCTAACAGGTGCTTCCAACAAAGATCAGGGTAGACCTGGGAACAACAGCAATTAAGAGGTGGTTCCATGCCCCTCACAACCTCCCAGTCAGATGCCTTGCTGCAGGATGCAGTTTACCGTCATGCCCAGGAACATTTTACATCATTCTTTCATTCAATCTTTTTTTCTTTCTTTCTTTTGTACTGTGATTGATTCCTTTCTTTCTTTCTGTCTTTCTTTCCTTTTTACACCTTTCTTTCTTTCTTTCTTTCTTTCTTTCTTTCTTTCTTTTGTACTTTGATTGATTGATTGATTTCTTTCTTTCTGTCTTTTTTCTTTTCT